>JAWZYV010000367.1:0-479353 GCA_038373885.1 Cheiracanthium punctorium
AACATTTTAGAAGCACTTAAAACAATTTAAATTATATCATTCAGATTCATGAAGTATGAACGAATTGTTACTTATATACCTCATAGTGTTTTTTTCTTACTTAAATACATAACGGAAACTCTTGGTACCACTAACGGTACCATTTTTCAGACTGTAATTCAGACAACTGAGCTAATTACTAATAGGCTTTGTTACTACATTTGCCTATAAGTAAGCAGAAGTGTTCAGTTTGCTGAGTAATAGATAGATCAGCAATTAACAGATTTAAAAGCGTGTCCTGAACTTTTTAAGAATAAGAATATTTTGACCTTCGGTATTTCAAAAATACACTGTACAGTCATTACAAATACTTTTCACTTTATTTTAGAAACATCCCCGTTAAGTCACTCCTATTTCCCATTCTTAATAATACTCTTAACTTTGAAAACTATTCTAAGCTAAATAATTCGTTTTCCCAAGAATATTCCTCCAGCGATGGGAGCAAACACACAATGCCATCTTCGCAAATATCTGAAATTTATTTTCCGTCCTCCCGCTAATCAGTTGAAATAGTGTTATCAGTTTGTCTTCAAAGTCTTCCTGATAAAAGTTTCCACTAATGAAATAAACAATGAAGTAATCGGAATCTTATTAAACTCCGGAGTTTATTAATGGAACTTTCACTCATGCCAAAATATTTTCGTTTGATTATTGTGCATTGTGCGGAATATTTAAACCTTGTTTCTCTAATACATTAGTCTAAGATATTGAATATTTAAAAATTGCTTTTTTGAACTTTCATAATGGAATTACAGGTTGTCTGAGAAGAGGTTTGTTGAACATTTCACATAGTTAAATAAAGAATAAACGATGAATGCGTAAAGGCAAAAAGCTATTTGAAAGAAATCTGATTTTTAACGTGGCTGACGAGTAAGACAGGCTGCGGGCTGACATTTTGGTCACACACTTTAGCCCTCGAAGAGTCATGTGGCCTAATGGGTGTGGTCATCTTACTGTGGCTAACTCTGACTAAAGTATCCACACGACTCTTCGAAGGCAAAAGGGTGTGACCAAATGTCAGCATCGCAGCCCGCCTTTCTCGTCTTCCACGGATTTTTAAAATATCACATATTTTTTTTCTCCATAACGTTTTCCGGAAAAATGCGTCTAGATGGCTCTGTTGTATAACCAGCTCTACGACAAAGGAATCAGAACAATCAAATCAAAAGAACTTCCATATGGTGCACCTCCATATTAATGAAAGTATGTGCGCTACTGCTCGAAGCAGTGGCGTAGCGAGAAAGTTTTATTGCTTTGAGCAGTAAAAATTTGCGCACATACTGGCACATACTACTGCTTTGAGCCGTAGCGCACATACTTTCATTAACATGGAGGTGCACCATTTTGTTGAAAAGTCTCATTATTCAATCGAGAAATTTGTCATAGAGGGGGGGTTTCGACTACTGCAGCTCACACACACACACACACACACACACACACACACACACACACATATATATGTATATATATATATATATATATATATATATATATGATGTGTGTGTGAAAAAATACTTTTGTATGACCAAAAAATTCCTCATGGAGAAGGTTATGAATTCCCTAACCCCCTCCACCCGGTTGCTACGTCACTGGCTCAAAGCAATAATATTACTGCAGAAGACTGTTCATTGTCGTGTTTTTTTTTTCCCTCAGATTTAATTTCTTAATATCTTTGGACTTTTTCTCGTAGGGTTATGTCATAGATTTCGTCTGTAAGACTTACTTACCCTCAGATGCTTCCAAATACACGGGACAAAATCGAGTAGAGTTTTAAGTATATATAGCTGGCAATATGCCAAGAATATAAAGACTACGCTTTCTAAATGGTAATTTTAAAATAGTTTCTTTTTTCAAAACGTAGTTTGTAAAGAGCTCATTACCCTTAATTTCTAACACTAAAGTTGTGGTTTAAGTAAGGTTGTTGATCATATTCTGCACATCTTGGAGGCACAGCTACCAAATAGTACGGTTTATGCAGAAAATTACTAACAACTCTTTTCTGAATACATTTTATCTACATTAGAAGAAGTAGAGTACACAAAAAAGGGGATTAAAATTAATTTTAAATTACAAAAAGCGAAAAGTGGTGGCTAAGCTACCTGAAAAATTACACTGCTGGCCATCGTAAATGCAACACCCTGAAGGAAGCATGCAAATAATATGAAATTTACAACATGCATTAGCTGAGGTGAGATATGCAAATGATTAGAATTTCAGCGCAGACGCACATCAAGCGCGCCTGTGGCGCCACCTCAAAGCGCTATTTAAGGCTTGGAGATTTCGACGGTTTCAAGTACAGCAATTGTGTTTTTCTTGCTTTTTTTTCAAAAAAACGATAAATTATGCCTCGTAGGAAACAACGATCATCTTTTGATCAAGTATCCGAGTTTGACAGAGGAAGGATAGTGGCATACCGAGATTGTGGGTTATCTTTCAGGGAAATCGGTCGTCGTATTGGACGAAACCAAACAACTGTGATGCGGATATGTGATCGTTGGGTGCAGGAGGGTACGACGGACAGACGTGATCGACCGCATCGACCTCAGTGCACCACGTCACGTGATGACAGGCAGATTGTACGCATGGCAGTGACGGACCGCTCAGTCACATCACGAACCATATCACAGCAGATTCAGTCTGTAACGCATCATCCAGTGTCTGCGCGTACCATTCGACGTCGTTTACAGCAGAATGGTCTGTCCGCAAGACGTCCGTTGCTTTGTCTACCTCTGACGCGGAACCACAGACGTCTCCGCCGCCAATGGTGCGATGAAAGAAGGATGTGGACGACAGAATGGAATGAAATTCTCTTTACTGACGAGTCACGCTTCTGTATGCAACACCACGAACGTGCGGATAGGGGCAGATGGAATCCTAACAGAAAAACTTAGACTTTTCTACCCACCAGTTTGATAGGGGAAAACACGCGCCCGCGCAGGGAGAAATGCATTAGAAGATGGGTTCGTGGGGAAAAGTACTTGAACGTTTTTAAGCAAGGATCGCACTGCCTATTTATTAATTGTGCGGTCTGCTTTCGTGTTTTTTTTTTTTTTTTTTTTTTTTTTTTTGTAATTCAAATGAAAAATTGTCACAAATGT
This sequence comes from Cheiracanthium punctorium, assembly GCA_038373885.1. Classification (NCBI taxonomy): domain Eukaryota; kingdom Metazoa; phylum Arthropoda; class Arachnida; order Araneae; family Cheiracanthiidae; genus Cheiracanthium; species Cheiracanthium punctorium. The sequence goes on from JAWZYV010000367.1 coordinate 3,138, forward strand.
ATTTATTATATATTATGTATGTACACTTAGAAGTTTTTAAGCTTGGTTACATGGGCAATTAATTGTGCAGTTTGTTCTCTCTTTTTTTTCTTCTCTTTTGGTAATTAAAATTAATAATTTGATTTCAGATTTTTGTTAATTGAGACCCTTAACCAGGAGGCTGTCGTCTCGATTGCTTCGAAGAGAAATTAATAATAGTTACAGATGGATTTATTACATATTTATAAATACATATATATGTGTCAACGATTGTTACTATAAAGTAATGCATTTATTACTTATATATATGAAAATATAAGTGACGTAGCCATGGGCGCCCATGGGAATTTTTCTAGAGGAGGGGACAAACTTCAAAAATTTTTTCTAGAGGGGGCAAAGTTCAAACTTTTAACAAATTTAGTTCTGGTTTTTCCATTTGTTTACATCATGAGACATTAACCTAAAACTCTGGGTGGGCAAGTGCCCTACCTTGCCCCCCTCCCTTATGGGTGCCCATGGGCGTGGCTACTGGAGAGAGGGGTTATAACCCCCTATGAGGAATTTTTTCTCATACAAAATGCATTTTCTTCACGCATACATAACCCCAGAGAAATTTCTGCCTACGCCACTGGAATATATAAATAATTTTTTACTTCCTTAATAATGAGTACAATAACTTATACTTCATAATGACCTGAGGTCACATTATTTTTAACTAATATTGCATGGCCACTAACTTTATTAAAAAGGATGTCAATAAATAAAAAGAAATACTTCAGATTACGAACCACTTCCTAAAAAAGTTCATACATTTTTTTTTCATTTTTAAAATAATGGTTACTCTTTTCAACGTACGTCTCTAACGAGTCTCTGAAAGTTAGTGTACCCTTCTCCTCCTGTGTCAATCGTTGCATTTGGGCAATCGGGAAGCAACGACTATCAAGGTTGAGGAATTCAGAATATTACCATAATCTTAGAGAACTTGACGCCAGAATTATTTAAACTACTGTTGTAATTGCATATATTAAGTCTTTCATTCAACATCAACATAATTGGGTCTTTGGTAAAGCTGAGACACAACGTGTGCGTTTGGGGTGTCGGGGAGCAACGACGATCAGGGAAGGGGAATCGTAACCAATGACATTTTAGTTCGATAAGAGGAACATATACGATAATCATAAGATAAGATAGGATAGGTAAATAAGATAAGATAGTTCCAACATCCGAGATGAAGGTATAATTTTCTCAGTACCTCGGTGTGATTTTACTTTTATTTTTAAGACTATAAGATTTATTTTGAGGTAGAAGGAAACTTACTTTTTACTAGAATTAAAGTTGGTTTATTTTTATTTACTTACTTATTTTTCGTTTTATAAAACTAGAAATTATTCAATTTACTAAGCACAGACTTTCGATGTCCACGGGATCATGTGCAATAGTCCCTCTCATTCACCTGTCTCCAGCACCGGCTTGATTGTAAATAAATTGTTTAATGCAACTAATCATAAAATAGAAAATATTTGGGCGTATCCTAGGACCAGCATTTTTTATAGGGTGCCTATACTGCTGAACCTTGTTAACGCAAACAAGGTTAGGCAACCATCTTGTTTACGCAAAAATTCAGCAATAACTAGTTTTTGGAGTTTGTGAAAAAATAGTCTGCCATGAATGTAGCAAGTGTAGTATTTAAAGCACTTTAACAGGAGCAAACAAAATAGCTTTCATAGATTACACTCTAACGGCAGAATGAAAATATAATTTATTGCCTTTGTTTCTATTGCTACCTCTTATTGAACAGAAACGGTGGCTGCGATTCTCCTTCCCTGATCGTCGTTGCTCCCCGATGGCCCAAACGCACACGTTGCGTCTCAGCAGTACCAAAGACTCAATATCTTGATGCTGTATGAAAGACTCAATATATGAAATTACAACGGTAGTTTAAATAATTCTGGCGTCCAGTTCTCTAAGATTATGGTAATAATATTCTGAATTCCTCAACCCTGATTGCCGTTGCTTCCCGATTCCCAATGCAACGATTGACACAGAAGGGGAAGGATACACTAACATCTTTTAAGAGACTGGTTAGAGAAGTATGTTGAAAAGCGTTACCTTTATTTTAAAAATGAAAAAAATGCATGAACTTTTTTTAGGAAGTCGTTTGTAATCTCATTTATTTCTTTTTATTTATTGGCATACTTTTTAATAAATTTAGTGGCCATTGCAATATTAGTTAAAATAATTCTGACCTCTAGTCATTATTAAGTATAAGTTATTGTATATAGTAAATTAAAATGTATTTATACATTCCAGTGGCGCAGGAAGAAATTTTTCATAGGGGTGAGGGGGGGGGTTACGACTACAACGATTCATGTATATGTGTATATATACATGAATCGTTGTGTGTGTGTGTGTTGTGCGAGTGTGAAGAAAATACGTTTTGTATTACAAAAAAATTCCTTATTATGGGGTGGGTGGAGGTTAACCCCCCTGTAGTTACGCCACTGATATATTCATACATATATAAATAATAAATACATTACTATGAGGACAATACATTACTTTATATGGGTGTAAATACATATCTGCACACACATATATGTGTATTTATTATAAATATATAATAAATATATTTGTAATAATTATTAATTTCAATTACCCCTCCCCCCCTCCAAAAAAAAGAAAAAAAACGAGAACAGACTGCACAATTAATTGCTGATGCTTATAAAGGTCTAAGTATGCACACGTAATATATAATAAATACATTTGTAATAACAATTGTTCATTTCAATTACAAAAAGAAAAAGAAAAAAACGAGAATAGATCGCACGATTGATAAATAGCCTTGTAACGCTAGCTTAAAAACGTAGAAGTCCTCTTCCCCACGAATCCATCTTCTAATGCATTTTTCCCTGGGCGCGCTCGTGTTTTCCCCTGTCAAACAGGAGGGTAGAAAAGTCTAAGTTCTTGTATTGGGATTCCATCTGCCCCTATCCGCACGTACACCACGACGGTCGGATTCGAGTCTGGAGACACCGTGGAGAGAGGATGCTGAACAGCTGCATTATGCACCGTCACACTGGTCCTGCACCGGGTATTATGGTATGGGGCGGTATCGGATATCTCTCTCGCACTCCTCTAGTACGCATTGCCGGTACTTTAACCAGCCAGCGCTACATCTCCGAGGTGTTGGAGCCAGTTGTCCTTTCTTACCTTCAGGGCTTGCCAACAGCCATATTTCAGCAGGATAATGCACGGCCACACGTGGCACGCATTGTCAAGGGTTCTTCGTCAATCACCAGATTGAATTGCTTCCCTGGCCGGCGCGCTCTCCGGATCTTTCGCCGATAGAAAACATGTGGTCCATGGTTGCTCAACGACTGACCCAGAGTTCATCCCCAGCTGTCACACCAGATCAACTTTGGCAACGTGTGGAAGCTGCTTGGTCTGCTGTACCCCAAGAACACATTCAAAGTCTCTTTGAATCAATGCCGAGGCGTGTGGCAGCTGTGATCTCCAACAACGGCGGCTACTCTGGGTACTGATTTTGGCAGGAACCACGCTTCATAGAATGCTGTAAATTTAATCATTTGTTACTTGGTCAACATGTTATCTACACAATAAATTTTGTTGTGATATCTCTTGTTTTTCTTGGTGTTGCAATTTGGGTGGCCAGCAGTGTATATTAGTTGGGTATGTTAGAGATTCTGGGTATTCTAGGATACACCAGTGTAGCACATTTATTTGTAACTCAGTAGTAATCTTCTATACCTGTGCCTCATGTTGGTGAATAAACTTTATTATTGCTGTTTCGAGAGTTCTTTTAAATATCATTTTGTGAATATCAAGCAATTCTCGGATTCCTTGTGCAGTAACAAATGACTAAACTGGAATTTGAAATTTCTCGAATTTTTACTTGTTTGCAACATTGCTACAATATTGGTGCATATGAATTTCAGATATTACAATGGGAACTCAGATTTCTGAAACTTTTAAGTAGGTTTGAAAAGTGAATGTTAATTCAGATTGTTGAAAGACCATTCTAATGCAGATATATTTCTTTGGAAGATGATATGAAAATTATTTTAGTTCGGAAACAAAAAATTTAATTTCGAAAGAAATAATTTCACAGAATTTAAATTTCAGATCACTAAGGGGTCAGCTGAATAAAGGGATGCTTTGAAATCAGGATAAATTATAACATCGATTGGAAAAAAAAATTCAAGACAAATAAATTCGCAATTTTTGGGAATTTCAAATTATTAAGAGCAGAAGAATTGAGAGAAATCATGTGAAATAGCAACATTTATTGTGAAACTAAAAATTGATACCCAAGAAATATATAATTTCTGCTAATTAAAAACCACGGAGCAACATTTATTGTGAAACTAAAAATTGATCCCCAAGAAATATATAATTTCTGCTAATTAAAAACCACGGAGCGATTACTTTAACAGAGAAATTCTTTCTTTGAAACAAAAATTTAAAAAAAAGATAATTTTAAGTTGAAAACAAATGCTATGGAGCAAGAGAAACAAACCCGAAAATTTCGAGTTAGAAATCATTCAGAAGTTACCAAAATAAGGGGAATTACGTCTTGGAAAGCAGGCAAAGTAATAATTATTTAACCAGAAAATAAAATGTGACTGAATAGAAAAACCTAGCCAATTTCTTAAAATTAACAGCATTATAAAGCAGTAGTTCCCAACTCAATTTAACTCGCAAACCACTTTTCCGGTTTAAAAAAAAATTCCCAAAATGCAATGATAAAGTACTAAATAAAGCCTGTTTACTTATACTTATAGCCGAAGATAAAAGCTTGGATGAGATTCTACAATATTTTATAAAATTGCATTTAATATTGTACCCGCCCTATTTTCCCTATATTGCAAGGATTATGAAACAAATTTTTAAAATTCTCTAAAAACGACCGTAAACAATTACGCATTTTGCCTTTTTACTTCATGAAATTCTAAAAACACAATTATTTTTATTATAAACACTCACTCGCTTCACGGACCAATTAGAACTCGTTCGTGGACCACCACTTGGGAACCACTGCAAACATTCACAAGGGTTTCTTCAATAGAGGAATTGTTTATCAAAATCCGCCAGAAACAGTTATTTAATTTAAAAGGAAAGTAAAATATGCTTTAAGTGTCGTAAACCATACATTTTGAAAATTCAAATCATCGGAATGTTCCGCTAGCAGGGAAAGAAATACCGCGAAGAAAAATTGTGCTTTAAAATAGTTCTGTGTTTTTCCAGCTTGCGATGTTCTCTTAAGAGGACTGGGCGCCTCAAACATTTATTATTAACTTTAAAAAATAAGTCTTTGTTATTGCTATGCTAATGTTAAATATACTTAACATGCAAAATAATAATAATAAATTAATTAAACAAAATTTAAAAGGTGGCGGTTTTGCTACTACTTTTAAAATATCAATCCTGCTTTAACTAATAAGGTTTTTTCTTAACTTTTGTTACGGTTATGAATATTAGTATTTTGAACCAGCTAGTATTGGATTTTGGCTTTGCATTATATTCACAGAAACAAGATTCGAACCACAAACGGAAAAGTAGAAAAAAATCATAAATAACGCTTCAGTCCAACTTTACATTTTAAGAAAAAAGATCTTGAGAAATTACTTCTGTTGATATTTGAAATTTCAATTTGTGTTAACCAAAATATATATGAAGATAGTAATAATAAGATAAAATTGAATAAGATAAAAATCTGAAATAAGATAATTCTGATTAAATAAAGGTAAAATTCTGAAATAAATATCTCGAGTTTAAAGCATAAATATTCCCATCAGCAATTCAAACAAGATCAAATTAATTTTTCATTAATTCTTCATTAATTTTCAAGATGCACTTTCATTTCCTATAATCAGCTGAAAGCATTTGTTATCTGCCCACCTATTTAGAAAAGATTATTTCGTGACCGCCATCTCACCGATAATGTAAACAGTAAATTAATCTGAAACTTACTTGGCAGTTGAATTCATTACCGAACTTGTCAAAATAAAAGATGTTAAAAAAATCTTGTGTCACAGATGGAAGTTAAGCTTTATTATTTTAGAACTTGGGCCTGAAGACATGCAGTAAACGGTTTATGTTAAGACAGTTCTTTATCAGAGATATAACATAGTAACATTGATATGATGAACATCGTATCTAGATGTTTTAAAATATTAATGAGCTACTACTTATAAGATGAAGTACCGTTTTGAAAAATGTCCATTCACTTTATTTGCAAAGTAGAACTTGTTTGGCAATTCACGTGCCAAATATGAGAAAGCGCCTAGATCTATTCCAAACAGTATATATTGTTGCAGAAAACTTTGTTTGATTCCTGGGTTCGACGTTCTAAAGTCCAGTAGGGTGTAGAAAGTTCTAGTAAAGAGTCCACTTGTCAGGATGGAACAGGAACTTTATTGCTTCTAGAACTTCGTCGAGCAATCAGCTGTAGAAAATTCATAAGCACAATCAGCCAGTAACGTGCTTATAATAGTCAACTTAGTACAGAAGCATTGCGATGCTTAGTACAGAAGCGACATGCGAAACAATTTGTTTAGCATGTTTTTATGAGAATATATCACCCACCCTTACATCTGTATCTGTGTACCATGCTATGTAGTTTTACAATGCGCATCTGTAAAAGTAACGAAAGGAAGTGTTTTTCGAAACGTGATTGATGAATAATGTTTCTATTTTTCGTTACTTTCATAGATATTCAATTTTATTTCATAGAAATAGTGTTTATTCAATAAATCACGTCAATTTTCTAATGCGTGTCATTTAACACTGTTTTATTACTTTTAAGGGAGAAAAAAAAACAAAAAACGGAGCGGACTACGCCGGAATCGGACCAGTGACCTTCAGATCTCAGGCTGAAAGCGAAATCTCGGCGCCACCGAATGCATCAAACAATTTGCGAAATAACTGCAATTAACAATGTATCAAATGTTTAAATGGAATTTTCTCGACAATGCACGAGAGTTGGCGGCTAATTTTTTTGCCATTTTACTATACTATGGGTACCCTATAACTCATCAACATTTCATCAAAATCGGTGATCCCAACGTCTGAGCCTCCCCATGTTAGTCTAAGTCCTTTTGAAGTGTAAGGACTTAGACTAAGACGTGAGACTTAGTTCGTGTGAGTAATATTACATAAATTGTCGAATTCTGAAGTGTAAGGAACCCAAATGGCAATAGTGGATTCTGAAAATTATAGCAGATTGGACAAATTTTTGTTTCGTCCTTTTTAAAAATTTCTGTGAAACTACAGTAAACCTCCTACAGTAAACCTAAAGCAAGAGTACGACTAACTATAGTATGATTTATTGGGGCATAATAGCAAGGTTCGACCATCTCCAGATCAATAATATCCATTTTAGATTTTCTGGTGTTTAATCCTTTGACGCGCGGTGTCCTCGCCGTGAGGACACCAAATTCTGACGTTTTGACTGTTGCCAGTCACGAAGAATAGATTTGATTTCTATAAAAAGAGTTGCGGGTGACATAGTTCCACGAGTACTTTTTAGCACGTCATTTCCCGTAACAAAATTGTCACTGTTATTTTTAACAGCACTGACATCTGCTTAAAAATGGAAGAATGCGAGAACAGCTGGATAGATGGCCAATCCTAAAAAAAAGGGCAGCCGTTGCCATCACTCGTCGTAACTACCAGCAAGATGGCGGACGATCGAAACGTTCATCGCGTGCCATAGATCTAGAGACTCTTTTTTTGACGCAGCTGGCTGTGCGCACGTTTCGATCGTCCGCCATCTTGCTGGTAGTTACGTCGAGCGATGGTAACGGCTGCCCTTTTTTTCAGCATTGGGAAAGGGTTGCGCCTCAAAGGGTTCAAGAGGTGAACCCTAATCAATGATGGTCGGTAGAACAAGTAATTTCACCGCCTTCCAGAAACACTACCTGTTAGATTGGGAAGAATTCAATGGGAAGAGATGAAACGGTATGTGGCATTATTTACATGCTGTATTTATCCAAGATATAAATTAATTATTTTATTACAAGAACTCCTAACAAATACTGATGTTGGAATGTAAAATTGATAAAAACTTTGTATAATAACAGACACTGTTAATAAGTACCATATATGGTTGTTTCATAAGTTTTCCTCTTCTAGATCGTTTTAAAAATAATCTAAAAAAGCTAATGACTCTATTTTGAAAATGGTTTGTTTTCAACTCAAGCCTTCTCCACCTTTTTTTTTTTTTTTTTTTTTTTTTTTTTTTTAAATAATATATATACGTAAAGATTTAGTAGCAGAACTTTAAGTCTTTATAAATTTCAAATAAGAAAACAAAGCTACTAAATTTACCTAAAACTCATGTACCTAAAAGTTTACTGTAGTTTCACAGAAATTTTTGAAAAGGACGAAACTAAAATTTGTCCAATCTGCTATAATTTTCAGAATCCACTATTGCCCTTTGGCTTCCTTACACTTCAGAATTGGACAATTAACAGGTGACTATGAATACATCAGGTTATTTTATACGTTTACCATAAAAATATGGACGTTAACAATTCCAATATATTTTATTTAAAAAGAAAGCATCAATTTAAGTTTTTCATGCACCCATCAGGAGTTCTAAATTTAGTAGATTTGGTTTTTCATTTGAAAAGTGTTATTATATGTGTGTATTACTAAGCAAAGCTTTTATCAATTTTACATTCCAACACCAGTATTTGATAAGTGTTCTTGTAATAAAAATTATTAATTTATACCTTACATTAATGTGGTACGTAAGTTACGCCACCTATCGTTCCACCTCTCCCATTGAATTCTTCCCAATCTGACAGTTTGTTTACAAGGCGGTGGTAATTTCAGCCACGGAGGGTAGTAGAATTCTTTCGATAGTAGCGAAAGCAGCCAACGCCTCCTAGATTGTAGAAAAAGCATTACAACTGCTATGTCATCATTAAGCCTGCATTTAAAAGTTTGATTGTTAGAAAGTAAAGCTATTAAAAATTTCTGGTGAATTTACCCATGATTGGCGATATTTTAATAATTTGAGATAAAAAAAAAGTAATTTTATGACAAATGGCAGTATTTAACCGTAATTAATTAGATAATGTGATAAGGAAATAGATCATACTGAATAATTTTGTATGAGAAAGATATTTTAATGTTTAATATAAGATATTTTCTAATATTTGTAGTATTTACCAGAAATTTTGATTAGTTTTATTTTGTGAAACTTTTAAATATAGCCCAAAAGACGACGTCAACGGTTGGTGACGTAGGAGTTGTAAGGCTTTCTATATGTTGGAGGCGTTGAAGCAGTGCAGACCCTTTACGTCTACCAGGACCGACAGCGTCGCAGCGTACGATTCTCAAGACAGACTACGGACAAAGAATGAAAGAACGATCAGAGTGGAGCGCCACGGCGAAGCCGCTGTAGTGGTACTATTGTGAGGTAGGAAGTGTACGAGGAGCTGTAGACAATATTTTTAAATAAAATAAATTTACATAAATTTCTGGTGGTTTACTGGAATAAAAAACTTACTATTAATTTAAAATAAAAAACTCAATTGTACAGGAAATGGCATTTATAAGATATTAATACTTCTATAAATGTACAAGGAACTATATAATACAATAAAAAGGTTAGGGATGATGACGATGAAAAAAATGATAAAGTCAAAATTTCAGAGGATTAGCTTTGCATTCTAGGTCCTCAAAGCAGCATAATTATTTATTAATTTTCTTTAAAAAAGGAGGATGGATGTTCTGATAACATTGTAGATCCATTGTCAACTCCTTATTAATGTAAAATGAATTAAATATTTTTCGATTAGTACACAAACTTTACAAAAGCATATTTTTTGATAAGTACATAAAATATACAAAGGCATTGTGCAATAATTCCTGACCCAGTACCTTCAACATTCGGTAAGTTCTTAATCAGCATTTAGGAATAAATTTTAGTTACGCGACGATATTTTCAAAGAATCATAATTAACGAACTATTCAAACGTGTCTGAAAATATTTGCTAATTTGATGAGCAGATTAATTCGCTATTTACTTCATTAGGAGAGCATGCAACTCAGAAACTAATTATTCCAAAAATAACCCTTAGTTTCGGTGAAAAGTTCTGCCCATGGAAGATAGCTTTTAGCAGATGAGTCTTCTTTGCTAGTAATCATTTAGTGATTAAGGATCTTCAAATCTAATTCAGATTGAACTAAGTCCGTAAACTTTACGAAGTGAGCTTTAAGACATTGCAAATGCTCTTAATAACATAAGTTGATTTTCTAATGAAATGTTCCTTAACCATATGCATAGCTGACAATCTATTCTAACTTTTTCTTTTTTGCACTATGCACCACTACTTTTAATGAGAAAATTCGGTTAGGAACTTTGAACTAAAATTTAAATTAAAACTATATTACCCGCAAGAAAATAGCAGTGTGTTATAAAGGGAATGGGTGTCTGGTGTGAGAAGTTAATCATTGATTAAAATTAATTTAATTATTAAGTTATCAAGAACAATTTAATACCAAGGCATCACCGAAAGTACTTACGTTGTGTAAAACCTTGATTAAGTCAAAGACATTCAAAAAAGAAGACTCACCTGGAAAGAATGAGAAGTTTGCCATCTATCTCCAGCTAAAAAGTAAACTTGGCGTGCATGGAGACATAAATTACAACTTTGAATTTAAAACTTAAATTTCTTTATTTGACATTTGAAATTATCTTGGCTAAATAGACAAAAATTTGAAACATACGAAACTTTCGCCATAACACTAATTTCCTGACCTGAACACTTTGTTGACAAATAATATATAATAATCTTGCAACATACATAAAGAAAAATTCTTATATTGCTGGAAGGATATTACCAAACAGTTTTCTAAATACTGATTGTTACAACAACATAAATATAGAGATACTAAATACTCATAGACACTAAATCAAAAAGTTGGAATATAAATATAATAAACACCCCTATACACTAAATCAAAAATTGGAATGAAATATACTAAACACTCATAAAAACCAAATCAAAAGTTAGAATAAAATGCCAATTGAAATTATACTTTACATTCTCAAAGTTAAATTATATCCAAGTATAATAAAAATTATTTAAAGTTTTCTTTAATTTTCTTCAAAAATTTTAAGGACTAAAAGTAAGACTCTCAACTGGCATATTATCAGAAAAAATGTAAAATTGGCATTTCATTAGTGTACTCATAGTGATGAATTTAGTCATGAGGAAATTGCACTGAAAAGATATTTGTCTCAATTAAAATTCAAAGTACGCATAATTGTAACTTTTTTTCTCTTCTCAAAATATTTAGATATTGGTCATAATTACTTTTACAGAGTATCAGAAACTCAAAAAAAAAAAATATATATATATATATATATATTTACCAAATGTTACTCATACAATGGAAGTATGCAGATTCACCGAACTTTCTCTGGCTAGGAGTTCTTGAAACACACAACTGGATGCTTATATTGAGAAGTTCATAAAAACTCTGTTCAAAGTCTCTTAAAACATTCAGTAATTAAAGACTACTTCTTTCACACTCAGTCACTATATTTGCTGTCGGTGGGTTGTAGCTGCAATGTCAATTCCAAAATGGCGTTCCGACGCCAACTCGTGTAGTGATGACGTTACAGATACCGCCTTCAATGTCCGCATCGAAGAGATTATTTTTCAAATTCCGAAAAGGCAAAATTGGAATATTTTTTATCTCAGTAGTCGTCGGGACTCAACCTTGATTACCGTCAGGTCCTGGAAACTTCCTCCAAATGGATGTTTTCAGATAATTGCAACAGACCGGGACCATGAGGCGTTAGGGGAATGGCTGGTGCATCAGGAGAAAAAAACAATACTTATTCTGCTCACACAACGAATATATAAAAAAGTTGGGACTCCTGGCAGGGATCCATTCATATTTCTCTAGCCAGGGATATTACATTCTTCAGCCGGGGACGATCCCCGGCATTCCCCCCCCCCCCCCTCGTCAATTCGCACCCTGAATAGAACCTTGTATAAATTGTAACTATCGATTTCTCTTTTCAATTCTGTTTCTAAAAAATATTGCTAATTTAAAGTAGACGAAGCATGACATAATTTATACAAAAGATCATAACAAAGATAATATATATTACAAGAGAAATGAAGGGGAAAAGCACCAAATAGTTACCTATCGATATCTAAACCAGAGAGCTAGCTCTATGGCTCAAATAATAGTAACGAAAAAATTGTACATTACATAGATAGATAAATAATCAGAGCTGCAAAGTCTCCGGCTTTTTTCGAGAGATTTCCCACCAATAATTTTTACTTCGGGATTTATACTTTAAATAAATCCAAATATTTAATATAAAATAAAACTGTAAAAATATTGTGGTGGAAAATCTCCCGGAAAAAGCCGGAGACTTGGCAGCTCTGAATAATTATTAGTTCTCTAAAAAAAAATACGCAAAAGTCACAAATGCCGATGGAATATAATCGAGTGTTTCCAACAACTGATTCGTAAGACTTTACCGCCGGTCCGCGTTACTATTCTTTTAAAAAATAATCAGCAGCAAATATCGTTCTAACTAAAGTTATCTGTATCTATATATTATTTTGAAACATGTTTTTCTTTCGACAACCGAATCAAGAGAACGGCTGGGTGTAAAAACTCGGTTGAGGTGTCTAAAGAAAGGTCTGGGCCCCTAGATGTGCCATCAAAAGAGAAAATCAGAAAAAGTCGAACGGTTTAGGCGTAGCGTAACGACAAAGGTGCAAATTTTCGCCATAGAAATAACATTGTGGTTTATTAACCCCATTGTTGGCAGACGATATTTTTATGCGTAAGCTCCACAAGGTTTGATTTATTTGGAAAAATATTTGTTAAAAATTGCATCCGTTTGTAAATGTTGTGTGGCAACATTGTGTAGTGATAATAAATGTGTTGTTCTAAAAAACGATCTTACGTAAACGATTGATATGCGTAAGCTCCGTAGCGGAACTTCAAATGTGCAATTTTTCGCCATAGAAATAACATTGTGGTTTATTAAATAGATTTTGCTGTCCTAAAAAGCCTTCTTTATTTTAGCGCTTTATCGCTTTTTAGCACTAGGGTGCTATTTCGTTCACGCCCACACTTTGTCTACTCGATTCTGTCGATATGATTTGTAGACAGGTTTTGTAGGGATGAACTGTCACGGTGGAAATCTTTTTAAATGTGTTTTCCACATAACGCGGAAAGGGGGGAGGATAAGTCTGACATGGTTTGCGATTTTTGATAATTGATCGCCACGTTTGCGGCAAAAAAACTTAAAACCGAACCATGCCTGGCGATGGTTGTAAAATAGCTTTAGTAGGCAAATTTAACATAGATATTAATTCCAAAGATCTGTTTTATGGAACGAGAAAGACAAATATAGCACACTCATGGATTATGATGCTCATTCCGAACAGCATTTAAAATGGTGTAGTATAGTTGGAATATGTTTGGAGAAGATTGTAAAAGAGTTTTAGCAGCTATAGATTTCGATTCCAAAGAAATGTTTTGTGCAACAAGGAAGAAAAATACGGCACGGCTATGAATAATGATACGCTTTTCAATTTAATGAAACAAGGTAGAAAAATAGGGACGGCGCATAGATTATGATACACTTTTAATATACAGCATTTTAGTGAGTATTTAAAATATGAGAGTGTTTCAGATTTTTTTCAAACTTTTCTCCATACAAATACACTGTGGTTTGTTAACGACATTGACGGCAGTTATAAACTCATTCTTTAGTTAGCGATTTATCTTTTATTTCTTTAATTTTTCAGTTTTCTGTCTGATACTGGATCTTTACCATCGAGGGTAGCTTGAGAAAAGGCAAATAAAGCAGGGAGCGCGTGATCGCCATTTGGCGGATTAAATATTTTGTCTTGCAGAATTCCGAAATTTTTCACTATTTCCGCTTCATACTTTTGCCGTTTACCTTTCTGTGCCCGTATTTTCTCATGGAATGTTGTATGCCACTCTTTCAATGGTTAGATCAAAGAATCCGGGACGTGTCGTGGTCGATGACTTTACCCAAAATATCGTCTTCAAAGAAATGCTCAATTAGAATTTGTAACTGTATTTGCTCATTTGTCATTTAGTATCTACTCTTCTTTTTTTTACTTAATAAAGATAGTTAAAAACAAATTTTAAAGATTTCAATCATTTCATCGTCATTGTACAGTTGCTAAGAACTGGCGTGAAACCTTTTGTTTACTTTCTGTCACAAGTCATGTTCCGTCCGCGTCGCTCTATGATTTTTCCTGTTAGTTTTGTTCAAGGGTCTCTAATGGGGTCTCTAAGAGTTATGCACAAGTTTCAACACTCCCAAAGGAACAAGGTGAAAGCGACAGTGAACACATCAGCGATAAAAGCACCAGTGTGGAACTTGAAGACTTATAATTATTAAAACTACATTTTCTGGCACCCGAAAAAAATAAGTAAAGAAATAAGTAATGCTGCACTTATATGTTATACCAAACCACCATTTTTATGTTACGGTTGCCATATAAATACAAAAAGTCGTCGTGGTAACTGCATATGTCTAATCACCGCCACCTTGGCGAGAGTCTCGCGTTAAAGAAGAAATCAACCCAAGGATGTCAAACACGCACATTCACGCAATACGATGCAGATTCCAAATAGTATTTAAAACGGCGAGGTATAGTTGGAATATGCTTTGCGAAAATTTTAAAACAGTTTGAGTAAGCGATTTTAAGATAGATTTTTATTCCAAAGATGTGTTTTATGGAGCATGGGAGAAAAAGGCGTCGCACTCATGAATAATGATACACTTTCCAACTTAACAGAATATGGGAAGAAAATAGGGAAGACTCATGGATTATGATACGCTTTTAAAATATAGCACTTTAGTGCGTATTTCAAATCTGAAAGTTTTTCAGATTTTCTTAATTTTCTTAGCACCAGGATGCTATTTTGCTCAATACCAGAATTTTGTCTACGTACTTTTGTCTACGCATTTTTCTCTACCCATTTTTGTGTACGCGATCTTGTTGACAAGATTTGTATATATGAACTGATGCCAAAACGCGACAATTTATTATAAATATATTTCGAGTATAGTTAGAAAACACCTAGCCAATATTGTAAAATAGTTTTAGTAGGTGATTTTAATGTAGATTTTAATTCCGAAGACGCTCCTTATACAGCAGAGAAGACAAACACGGTACACTCATAGATTACAATACACTTTCCAAATGTTTTTTATAAACTTGAAGTATAGTTTAGATAAATACAGAGTTGCCAATTGCTTCAGAGTAGGGCTGGTCCAAAAATCGATAAATACCGACATATCGGTTTTATTTCAACATCAGATATCCGATATAACCATTTTCATTTCAGTGAAATCTCGAATTCGATAAAGTTCAAAAATACAGCCCGGCGATAAGAAAATCCCGAGATCGATACCAGCTTGTGATGCTTTTGCTATTGCTTTCTCTCCGTTGATGGCGATACCGGATAGCGGGAAAAACAGCTGCTTCACTACGGGAATCGCTGCTGCGTGTTTGTTATCGCAGAGAATAGTTTTTTCCTCCCTCGGAGCTCCACAGAAAGTAAGCAGGGAACGTTAATTTCGAAGGGGATGTAGCGTATAGTGTGTCGTTCTGCTCGCGGAAGATATCTAGGCGCAGTAGTAGTTATTATTTAACAATAATTTTGAGTGAAGGACATTATGGTGCGCGAACGGCTATTTCAACAGACAATAGAGCTGCTGACATTTGGTTGGATCGATAATAACTCATAGAGCATATGTTTTATTGGAAATAATAATTTAATCTAAGTGTGGTACCATGTACATTAACGGGAGCTGGTGCACGTAAAATCTGTTGTGGCTCACAAGTCCCCCATGAACGATACCTCTGAAGGTCTCTCATATCTTAAATAAAGATCATGGTCATCCAAGCTGCCAGCCTTCGGCATCAAATCTATATGTATGGTTCATTAGCCTAATTGCCATAATTAATTAACGTATATCTCGGAAACTATCCATCGGAGCGCGTTTTTATTGATTCTCGACCCCCATGCATCCCCATCGATACATAAAATTTCGAATGCTTTGACACCAAACTTAACCTTTTAATCTTTTAATCTTCCCAGGGGGTCATAGTAAGCTCCCCTGTATTTTCAATTTGGGCATTTTAAACGCTAGCCGCTTCCGGCGGCATCTCCAAAGCCTGGAAACCGTCCCAGATCCAATTTCTACTTTTTGCAGTCCTTTTAAGTCTCAATAATGGTTAATTAGTCTAATTACCATAATTAATTAATGTATATCTCGGAAACTATCCAGAGCGCATTTTTATTGATTCTCGACCCCCCCCCCATCCCCAAGGCACTTGACCCCCAACGATACATAAAATTTCGAATACTTTGACACCAAACTTAATCTTTTAATCTTACAGGCCCAGGGGGTCATACGAAGCCCCCTGTATTTTCATTTCGGGCAGTTTAAACACTAGTTTTATTTGAACCGCCCTCCGACAGATCTCCAAAGCCTACAAACCGTCCAAGGGCAAATTTCCACATGTTGGGATAAGGCTTCGCATTTTCATTTCAATGAAATCTGGAAAACGGTTAAGTTCCAAAAATAGCGGCCGCCGATAAAAAAATACGAAACCGAAATCCGTCGAGTCCGATTACAATCCCGAATAAAGAGCTTTGTGGGATTCGAGTGGAGCCTGCAAATCCATAGCTGTCGGTCGGCATATTTCATTCAATTGGAAACAGTTGACTTTTTTGGTTGTTGTTTACGGCGAGTTCAGATTTTGATGAGAGTATTTGTATTTATACAGTTTTTTCAAAAACTGAAACTTTTCAAACTATGTTTATATTAATCTGCCATTAAATGATGTGAACTGAGATATATGAAGGGTCCAGGGGTAAAACCACATTACAGCCTTTTTTTCGAAAATGAGATAGTGGTGCCATCTTCTAGGTTTAAATGAGCACTATCAATGGGGAAAACCATTTTACTGCGGGTCCTCGAAGTCGTTTTTCTCAGAAGCAAAATTTTATTGTAAAGTCGTTCTACCCCTGGAGCCTTCATATATTAATTTTAATTAAATAAAGTACCAGCAATTACTCATTAAAATCTATTTTAATTATTTTTTAATATAGCAAATGGTTTTACGATTTGTTTATTCGATTGCTCACATTTCAAAAATACTAAAATTGTGAAAAATATCGATATATCGTGATATCGCGATATAAGATGGCATCGATATCGATATTTCAAATTCCAATATCGTCCAGCCCTACTCCAGAGTATAATTAACTACTTTTTGTAAATAGTTGTATCTTTTAAGAGTATTTTTGAAATTCTATTCCATTCCCAACTTAATATGAAAGTTTAAAAAGCGTTTGGTGATATCCTGAAGTAGTTGGCAACTCCGTAAAGAGTATTAGTAGTTGGTCATAGCCAACCTTCCCAGTTTCTTCGAGAGATTTCTTATTGCGATGTTTGTCTATGAAATCATACTGAGGAAAACGCCTAAAATTTAATTTAAAATAAAGCTGTTTAAAAATTGTGGTGGAAAATTTCCCAAAGAAATCGGGAAAGTTGGTAGCTGTGCTTTATGGATTAAAACACATTATACCGTATTCGCCCTGCAATTGACTAAACGATAAGTAAGCCATATCCCATCAGAAGAGACTACTTACTTTTTCTTCCTTATACGATGTAGAAGGAATTGTAGAGTAATAGTGAAAATTTCCAGAGATAAGATTTTAATGAAAAAATCGATTTTGTTTATCTGTAAATTTATTTTAATGACTTTCTGCGTTTAGTCCAGACTACGGATTTCGATAGAAGACGATTATCAGCGAATTCTAAAAGAGCTAAACTAAATTTGCCTGCAAGATGGCGCTGTGAATCGTAATTGTTTATTTTATACTCATGCGTGTGTTAGTAGTAGGCTGCATGATGATTCGATGTTATGCGTCGCTAGAGGATATTTGCGTAGCTAACCATTAAAGGGGTCGAGTGTTTTGCTTTGAGAAGCAGAGGCTATTTTATCCGCCTGCAGTTAGTTGATGATGGTCTTTTATCAAAGTTTGTGTTCCCGACGTACGGATGTATTTATATTCCTATATATACATGTGCAAGTCATTTTGACCAACCGCAAGTAAATTTTGAGGCGTGTATACGTAAGTAGCGTGGTTGACGAGAAAGACAAGCTGCTGTGCTGACATTTTGGTGACACCTTTTTGTACTTGAATGTTATGTAACCTAGACGGTGAGAACCATTTTACTGTGGTTATCTCAAACTAAGATGTGCAAAACCCCTCGGTGAGATGAGTCTTCGGGTGCAAGATGTCAGCACCGTAGCCTGTATATCTTGTCAACCACGGTACGTATACATGTCTTATAATTCTAACCTTCTTGATGAAAACAGAAAATAATCTGATCAATTTACTTTGGGATATTGGAACTGTCCAAGTTCACTCTCTTTCTCAAGTAAAAATGATAAAGTCATAGTTTGAATAGCTCATAGATCAAAAATTTGAATTTGCTCTATCTGACATGTTTAACGCACTGAAAAAATGTTCTGTTCAATCAACAAAAATTAAGTCAAATCAATTAGATTACCCGGTTGAAATAGCACCAGCAAAATTTCTGAAGAGTTTTTTTCAGACAAATTAAATTTACCGAACAAATTAAATTTACAGAACCGTTTTTGTTACAATTATTTGGCTATTTCAATAAAATATTTTGTCAATTTAACTAAACAATTCGGTTAAATTAAACAAATGTTTTGCTAATATAACCAAACTGTTTGTATAAATAGTTAATTTGTTTAAAATCAACCAAATTCCTTGTTTGCATTAACATTTTTTTTATTTACTGTTATGTTCATGGTTCATTTAAAACAAAATTATTTTGTTGAGTTTACTATGTTATCTTTTTAACCAACTTAAACGCTGTTTGAAAATTTTAAAGGTAACACTAATTTATTCATTAAAATGTACATTTTTATTTTGTATGCATCCATAATTTTAATTAAGAAATTCAAGCCATTTTTTTGTTTTGTTTTGGTTCATAGGCAGACAGAATCGCTTTTCGGTTTATGTTAAAAATTAATATGTATCTTTAATACTGAATGATACCCCAGATTGCAGCTTAATTTTAAAAAGTGTAGAGCAAAGCTTGCTTCTTAGAGTTATTTTTTAATGTAGTTGTCCCGTTTTCATTGCATAAGTGGACTCACATCAAATATACGACTTCGTCGTACACTTTCTGATTTAGATTTAGTGCTACAAGTGAACTATGATTATTGCAATGGATACTGAAATCAAAATATTTCTACTCCCATCTTTATTTGTCTCCACCCCCTCCCCTTTCATCTACTACTCTTCAATCTCGGAAAGGGTGTTTAAACAATTCCAGTGCGGAATACTAATTAATTTACATTCAGGCTTTTTTTTTCACTTGACCATTCCAAATCCTAAATAGTCATTATAAGTTTCAATAAGAATGCAGAAATATTTTATCAGGGCAGGTAGATCATTCTATCTTTAACAAATTTTTCTAACGGTCAAAACAGGAATTGCTTTAAACTAATATTTATAAAAACACTAAAATAAAGATGCAAATTTTACTGAAGAGATTAAGTAATTAGACTTACAAATGAATAGTTTTGTATTTGATATCCTACATACTTAAATATATTTGTAGAGTGTAAATTCTTTGTTTTTGTCTAATGAAGTGTTCTAAAAAACTCGGTAGCCCAGCAGATTAAAAGCACCACTGGCGACTAGCTTTTTCCTTTCAATATAATTTAATATGTATCTGTTTCCTAAAAAGTTTTTCTGGCTCCTAAGATTTGACAACTTCTGTCGTTCTCTTCTGTCCCTCTCGCTTGTGCTGTCTTGCGCATATCCTTGAGGCATGCGTAAATTGCCAATTCAATGATATCAAATGCCATTAGTTTTGTGTTCTAACAAAAAGGTTTTGTTGATTCAAAAATCTATTTTGTTAAATGAATTTTGTTGAATCAAAGTTTTAGGAAATCAACAAAATAAAGTTGCTAAACTGAATAAACAAAGAAAGTTTGTAGATTCAACAAAACACTCTTTAGCGTGCGCCTGTTCGAAAAATTAACTCTAATCGCTTAATTAAAGATTTAATTTCGAGAGATTTCTTCTAAATGAACGTGAAGAACTAACAAATAAATCATAGATACATACATGCAATGGTTTCTCGATAACCTCTGAGCAAGTAGACAGCAACTAATGCAAAACGCAAAATAAGACGGGATTAGTGTTCAGATAGCAATTAAGCAACAGTTAAGAATTTACTGTAGGAATAAATAAAACTAAATATTTACAGATAAGTAGGCATCCCGGCAAAATATGCAACACGGGGTAATCAATTACTCTTGACGCAGTAACAGCCATTCGATTAGAGTTCTTAATTAGCGTTTGGCGATAAGGTATAGAACGCACGGTTTTAACAACTCTTATAATTAGCAAAGTCTTCAGGCGGGGCTGGAAATATCTACTAATTTAATAGACAGATTAATTTGGTATTTCCTTCATTAGGGAAAACATTCACCGAGAAAATCCCTGCCTCAGTAATAATCCTCAATTTTTCCTTCAGTTTTAACTCTGGCGGAAGACAGCTTTTAACGCACTAACTATCTTTATTAAGAAGCATTTAGGGATTATAGATCTTGATTTGTCGGTGACGGTAAATTGAATGATATTGTATTCTAGTTTTTTAAATGCTGGTTATGTTACTCTATGTTTAAATATTTTTTGCTATGTTGGAACAGTACCCTTTGTGTGGCCATGTCAGATATTGTTAATTTTAATTTTCCGCTAAATTCTATTATCCTTTCTCAGTAAAACTCCGACTGCTGAATTGATTTTCTTTGCTTTTGAAGTGTTAAATTTTCTTTGCTGTTGAAGTGTTAGCGTAACTTTGGGATGCTTTTCAGGTTTCCATATCTGCCAGCATTAAGGAACTTTTAATTTTTTTTTTGGGGGGGGGCGCGAGGGAAGTATTACTATATTTCGTCTGCCCTGCTTCTGTTATAGTACCGTAATTTCCGGGTTATAATCCGCGGATTATCTACTAAAAAAGATGAAAATTTATCCAGTGCGTATTATCCATTGCTGCGTACTATCTACTGAATTTTTTCCTAGATAAAAATAAGATACAATGAGAAAGGTTGGATTAACCAGGACATTATGATCTCCTGGCTCGATTTGGTTTGAAAAAAAGGAAGTTTTCTGCATTTAAACCTCGTGCGCTTTTGATTTTGGATTCGGTGAAGGCTCATTTGAAAGACGACATTAAAATGGCCAGCAGAACATCAGGTGCAATCAGTGATACCGGGAGGACTAACAAAAATATTGCAACCCCTGGATGTTGGCATCAACAAGTCGTTCATGAGTGTACAAAGAGTGGAAAAATGCGACGTGCATCGTATGCAGACGTAACCCACTGGGTAAAAACTGCATGGGATGAAATCTCTGTTTGTATTATAAAAAATGCATTTAAAAAATGTGGACTGTTAGAAGAAAAATTTGAATCAACCACTGAATTGAAAGACGATTCTGATAATTACTTGGAATTGAATGATGATTTACTTTTGGATTTTCCAGATTAGGATGATTCTAATTTTTAGTTTCTTTTTTTTATTAATTACTTGTAAATATTAAACATAAATTTTGCTGAGTATTGGCTGTATTGATTACTTATTCAATATTTGCAATCAATATATGGATATATATTATACCAATAAAAATGTAGGCCTCATTTCAATTTTGTTTTCTTATAATAATGTCACTTGAATAAATAATTACGATGCTACAAAATGTGCGATAAGTATTCTGCATGCTACCATACATTTTATTTTGTTTGTTCCGAAAAAAATGTTCGCTTTTTTATTTTTGATTAATTTCATAATACTTCTATAATATTCTTAGTGCTTACAGGTAGAATTCCTAGCTTAAAAATTGTGTATCAATTGTGACTTAAATTGAAAAAATACCGTCAAAGTATGTTTGATAATTCTCATTCATAACAATAGATTTTTAGTAGGAAAGGTTTTACAGTAAGCTGGTTCTAATATTAATACTGTGGTTTTACTATACATAGAAAATCATCAATTTCGACCAAAGCATCACTATATTATCCGCGGATAATCTACCGCTGCGGATTATCTAAAGAAATATTTTTCTTCTACCTGAAAAAAAGCACCTGCGGATTATCTAACGCTGCGGATTATAAGCCGGAAATTACGGTACGTTTAAATAAATAATTCAAATAAAACTATTTGAAAGTTGTGGAGGGAAATGTTGCAAAAAAATCGTAAAAGTTGGCAATTATGGGTTTGCTGCGACAATCAAACAAAAATGTAAAATTATAAAAGTCAAATAAAAGTTTTTAAATTAAAGATTTTAAAAAGGGAAAATTCCAAGTTACCGTGAATAAGTAGGTTTGTGGGAAACCTAATGCCTAAAAAATTAATAGTTTTCGAGATATCTAAGAGTTATGAAAATTTAGTCTTATCAGCCAAACAGCGTTCATTATTCGCTTATTGGATGGAATATTGAAGAAATAGACTCTACTGATGCATAGCAACGGAACAGCGATATATCTGTATATCTATCCATCTATCTATCTATATGTGTGCTCATATCTCCAGGTACAGCTACGGTTATAAAGAAAAAAAAAAGACTCGCTGAGTCTTTATTAGAAAAGAG
The DNA here is from genome assembly GCA_038373885.1 of Cheiracanthium punctorium. Taxonomy (NCBI): domain Eukaryota; kingdom Metazoa; phylum Arthropoda; class Arachnida; order Araneae; family Cheiracanthiidae; genus Cheiracanthium; species Cheiracanthium punctorium. Next base: position 25,884 of record JAWZYV010000367.1, read on the forward strand.
GGCCCTTTTTATCGCAAAGTTGTGCATTCCAATCGTTTACGAATAACACAAATACTAATAAATTTTGCTGCCAACGAATACGAATAACTTTTGCTGCCAAGTTTGCTTTGCTAAACTGCACGAATTTCGCTGAAGCCCTTGCACATCCTCCGTACAGTCGAGATCTCTCACAATTCGACTTCCATATTTTTTGAGACCTGTAGGAAGACATTTGTATCCGTCTATTTTCTGCGGACACTTTGGTGTAATCATGGTTCCGTAGCCAACCTTAAGCACTTTTTCCAAGAAGGCATTAACCGTCTAATTTCACAGTGGGATTAATGTATTAACAGTTACAGCGATTATTTTTGAATTACTTATTAGTTTATTTAATTTTATCCGTCAGTCCCGAATTCATTCCTCTGATCGTTATATTTTGATCTTTTATGAGAGACGGCAAAACAACGCATTTAATGACAAAGAACTCATTTTGTGGTGCTGACTGTGACTGTCTTAGAAGCGGATATTATGGTACCAAGTGTCGGAAAGTTTTCCAAAACTGTAATATACTATATGAACCGAATGTTCAAACCAAAATCTTGACCACCGTAGGAACTTTTGCAGTTTGGAAGTCAGTTGCTTGTAAAATAAAAAATATGCACAATAAATGTCTAGGTTTGTTTTAATAGTACCAAAAATAAATAAATAAATGAATAAATAAACTCTATACAGAATAATTAATTAACTTTGTTTTGCCTACCTGAATAAATTATTAAAAACAATGAGATTTTTTTTTGAAAAATTACGTAATATAATGTGAAAATATAAAAAATAATCATTTTATAAGTAAGTTGAAGTCAGAGTTCGACTGTTCAAAAATAAAATAAATTAATAGATAAAGCTTTCAACTTTCTGATAATTATAGTAAAATACAGTAAAAGTTTTCTTAAATAGTTTCCCATATATATGTGCTGCCATCAAAATATTTCGAAATAGTGTGTACTTATATCTGGAATAGTAAAATCCACATTCGGTAAGAGTTCATCATTAGTGTTGGAAGATAAGACTTTGTAGCGTAGGGTGAAGCTCAATATTAACGAACTCTATAATTAGGAACGCTTCAGGCGTGACTGCAAATATTTACTAATTTAATGAGAAAATTAATTTGTTACGTACTTCAGGAAAAATACTCACTTCAGAAACTGCCTTGCCCCAAAAATAATCCTTAATTTCCCTTAAAGGCTTAGCTGATGAAAGAGAGATTTCAGCAGATGAGCATTCTTCATTAGGAAACATTTCGGAATTGTCGATCTCCAGTTGTTAGTAAGGTAAATCATGATGTAAAATTCTTTTTGAGTCATTCTTGATTATTTTGATTATTGTTATTCGCCATGTGTAAACTATTTTTAATATAAAAGTTCTGAGACTGTCAAAAATCCTAAAGTGTCGCTTTATCTATGCTCTGTAGCAGGGGCGTAGCCAGAAATTTTTCATGGGGGGGGTTACGACTAGTGCAACTCACATATCAGTACACATGTGTGTGATAAAGGAGTGAAGACTATACATTTTGTATGGCAAAAAATTCCTCATGGGGGGGTTATGACCCCCCTAACCCCCCCGTGGCTACGCCCCTGCTCTGTAGTAATAATAACCTATATAAAAAATACGTATATTATTTCGAATAAAAATGTTCCCCAATAGTTAAAAATTCGTATGCATATCATATCGTGTTGTGTGATTATGGTTTCAGGATGGCATATCTGCGAAGGTGGGTAAACAGCAATGTTTGACTTTGGAAACAGCAAAACTTCTATCTTGAAAACGTAAGTTGGTTAGTATTCCTCAATAATATCCAATGAAATTACTGTTTAAGAAAAGTGCTAAATATATTCCGTACCTGTTGGCAACCATGCGATGTGTGAGATGGGGATAAATGATTCACTTTAATATTTAGTAAAATATCAAATAATTGCCTTATGAGGGTGTGGTTTTGTTTGTTCCTCAGGATATGTAAACGTTTGTTTAGCAAATAAAAAACGTAGTTTTGCTCACAGATGGCTTTGATCCTCAGTAACAAGGAAATTCGAGGTAAGCCGTTGGCGATCGTCTATTTTCTGTTAATCACTAATCGTAAGTCATTATGGATGTTTTAATAAAGTATTAAAAGAAAAATACTATTAATAAAAAGTGGTGGCTTATCTCCAGTACACGTTAGCAGGTATGTAATCTGTTCATACACTTCAGCTCGACAGATGTAAGTTTGTAAATTTACATTTATTTTACAAAAGGGTTGCGTTTGGTTACGTTTACAAAGTGTTTATAATGTACATACAATTAGATAACTATTCCGAGTTAATCCAAAAATTGTCCACCCCTATTTTAAAACAGCAATACTTTATATTAAAAAATATTAGCAACTTATATTAGTAAATATAAGTAAAACTTTATATAAAAAAAAAACCCACTATTAATTTTAATTTTAATTTGCTTAGTAAAAATTAGTGATAAATCTTCGGATAAAATCGAAGAGTTGGTAGCTATGCGATTCATTATGATACCGGAAGTACCTTATCATAAAACTACAGAATATTACTAAACAAAGAAATCAGTATAAAAGAACTAGGAAATGTCAGCTTTTAAAGAGCATTGTGTTACATTTTGCGTTTTTAAGGTGATAAAAAATAGTTTTCCTCATTAACTTTATAAACAACTTATGTGATTTTTCTAGCAAATAATTATTACGAATTACAGAAATCAAACATATCAGATGAAGGAAGCAGAATCAAAAATCACGTTCTCCAGTTTTACATACTCACATTTTCCATTTTTAAATTTGTAATCCAGCCTTACCGGAATTACGGCAAGTTTAGAACAATGCGCAGTTACTATGGTAGCAAATAGGTCAAACACACACACGCAAAATAAATAAATGTGCCAATATATCTTGTCAATGTTTGTTAATAAGTTAAAAAGTTTGCCTTTTTCAAAGAACTAAGGATCATAGCTGCCAACAATTAGGAAAAATAATTAAAAAGTCTTCATAAACAGCAATTTCCAGGTTGGAATGTAACAAATCTTCTAGTTTGTTTTTGAATTTCAATTATGTTTAAAAAATACTTAAAATGTATATTGTTTACAAAAAGGGTTTTTTTCCCCCCAATGAGTAAGCACTTGCCACAAGTCTTGCCCCTACTAAGGTCCGCGCTACTGCCCATTTTATTAAGGGACATCCAATGAGCGGCCAGCGTTAACCACTATGAAGGGTCGGACGATTTAACAGTCGAGCACATGGCGGGAATCGAACTCGGGCCCAAGTCCTGATATGATCGTTCTTAAGCCGCTACACGGCACTTACAGAAAGTGATTTATTAAATTCCGGAAAGGGTGGCAGCTATGAAGAAATAATTTTGAGAGTGGAGATCGTGAGTTTTTCTACTACAGTCTTCAAATATATTTACAGTGAAACGAAAATTGTCAAATGTTTGTATTCGACAGCGAAAACGGTAAAATTAGAAAAGTTACTATCCAGGTTGTCCAGTGCTAACGGTGGCCAGTGGCTATTTCCTAAGCCATTAGTCAGAGACACATACTTCCAATTGAAAAAATGCTTTAAATTTCATAATGTATTATATTAGAAACAGTTGCAATAAATAAATCAATTTCTATGAAAATAATGAAATTTAAATTTTTATTTGGTCCGCCAATCCTCTCAGTTATATTTAGGAAAAAAATTCTTTATACAATTTCATGCACAATAAAAAAATTGTATAAAGAATTTTTTTCTAAAAATAACTGATAGAACCACGGGGCCGTCTAAAAATTTAAATTCCGTAATTTTTTTAGGAATTGATTTGTTGACTTCGATTATTTCTGATATAATAGATTATGCAATTCAAAGCCTTTTGAGAACTGAAAATATATGTATAAAGGTTTAGAAAATTGCCTTTGGGCACATTTAGCACTGGACGGACACCCTGTATATCCCAACACCCCGTTAAGAATTTAAACAAAAGACTAATACGCTTTCGTTAAAATGTGCGTTTATAGCTATCCACTCCATAAACTGTCGCAATTATTTTATCAGTTACTGACTTTAACTTGGCACATCATTATAGAAAAACAGGAAAAATAGCAGACAGCCTCAGGTGCTTCATCAAAACTGCTCACTCAAAACTTTTGATTGTCTTTTGTTTACAATCATCGATAAAGATCTTTGAAATCTCCCTAGTGAAAATATAATTGACCGGAGAAAGTTTCCTAGGATGTTTGTCTCTCCTCTTCCGGGTTGTTCAATATTTATGGTACATTCGAAAGCCAGATTCATTTGTTTCGAAATGTATTGACTGAAGTGATACGAACGTGTTTGCGCGCCTTATTAGATTTCAAATCCTAAAAAGTGATTCTTATGCCCTTTGATGAAATTGCATTTTTGATATGCGTTGGGCGGAACAATAGTTTTTTAGATTATATTTGGATTTAGCGAAATGCAAAAGTACGAGTTATGTGTTCCTGTGAATTACTTATAGATTTAAACCTGAAAAATAGCGAATACGAATTTCTCGAGTACATTTTTTTTTCTGTACAACCAGAAAATTTTTATCTTAAATATTTATAAAACTATCATAATGTTCCTGGACAGATGTGACCCACTAAAAAAAAAAATCCCCCGTTGTACGGGTCCCGAGGGCACTCGATCTGGAGTGTGGACTAGAGATGGGCGGTTCGACTCATTTTACTGATTCGAATCTTGAATCTATAAAAAAACTAAAGAAATTTTCCCTCTCTGCGCTGATAGCCGTACTATTTAAACACCCTTCACCCATTCATCGGGTTTCTTCTCCGCTGAGTTCTCGGGCAGCTAGCATCTCTCCTTGCTCGAGTAAAACTAGTGCTTAAACTGCCCGAAATGAAAATACAGGGGAGCTTCGTATGACCCCCTGGGGCTGTAAGATTAAAAGGTTAAGTTTGGTGTCAAAGTATTCGAAATTTTATGTATCGATGGGGGTGTAGAGTCTAGGAGGGGTCGAGAATCAATAAAAACGCGCTCCGATGGATAGTTTCCGAGATATACGTTAATTAATTATGGTAATTAGACTAATTAACCATGGTGCTGTTTTTTCCGCGATCCGGCATCGTCATCAACGGAGAGAAAGCAGTAGCAAAAGCATCACCAGCTGGTATGGATCTCAGGATTTTCTTATCGCCGGCCTGTATTTTTGACCTTTATCGAATTCGAGATTTCACTGAAATGAAAATGGGAATATCGGATATTTGATGCTGAAATAAAACCGATGTGTCGATATTTATCGATTTTTGGCCCAGTCCTACTGAGGGGCTGCTGCCCCCCCCCCGAAATGGGACCCTTTACTTAGCTTACAATTGAACTTTATCTTTAAATTTGATACCCAGCCCACCCCGAAATAAAATCCTGGCTACGCCACTGTCAATAACACTAACTACGCCACTGCTTTAGACCCTATTTTGTATTTCTCTGAATTACGAAAGAAATTAAAATCATTCCCCTTAAACGACAAACAAGGTAAAAAAAAATATCTTAAACGAAATCTGCAGCACTAAAGCAAAATGTTATTTTGCTTACTTCAAAGTCCTTTTGTGGGAGCGCTTAATACCGCCCCTGTATACTTCATTAGAAGTGACAAGCACAATCCTAACTTTATTTCATTCTATTTCCCTTCACATATGTGTCCGTTTTTTTTTTTTTTTTTTTTTTGGAGGGTGGGGGCAAGGGGACATATATTGAAGTTATAAGTAGAAAAGGGATGTTTCATTAAATTTTAAACAAATGTTAAACCAGCCAGACAAGTTGGAAGGAGGAAGTCCCCCCCCCCGAGGGAAAAAGGTTTAAACAACTTTGAGACACCCCCCCTCTTCCACGAGCATTGGCGTAAATTGGCATGTAATATTTGGATGGGATGACAAAATGTTTCTGATTGTAGAAAATACCATTTTTAAATAGCTCTGATACTTGAATTTTCTTAATTTTTTTTCGGGGGTGGGGATTGACCCCTCTTGCCCTTAGGAAGTAACGCCTATACCCCCCGCCAAAAGCAAACGATGTTCGACCCACTCCACACCCACAGACAAATAAAATCCGACCACCAAACAAGAAATGAAACACCAAAGTTTCCAAAAAAATCTCTAATTAAATGAAACATCCTTTCAACTCTTTTCGACTCCTTTCGACTCTGAGTCGATAGAAGATTCGAAAAACTAATGAATCTCAACGATCGCATACAATCACTGAAACATTTGAGATTCTACTGAGTTGAGATTCATCGTATACAATCACCGAAACAGAGCGAAACACTGAATGAGTAAAGATTCGTTGCTGCACCAACTCAGTGACCAACTCACCCACACCCACTCATTTGCTATTTCAAATCATCTATCGACTCAGAGTCGTAAAGAGTCGAAAAGAGTTGAAAGAGTAAGGGAAAATCTCTGGGAACGGCAGAGGGAAAATAAGTTTTTCTTCCCTTCGCACTTGGAATGTATTTCCCCACAGTTGAGGGCTTGAGATTCGAATCAGTAGTTAGTGAGTGTAAAGACTGAGCCACTCAGTACCAAGACTCGAATCTCTGATTCGACTCATTGAATCATTGGCCATCTCTAGTGTAGACTGCGCAATACAATCCTAGTTAAACTTATTTGAGCAACGTAGGAATACATTGTTGTTTGGTGTTGCCGTTTGAAAGTTCTATTAGTCATAAAATCAGGACATCTGTTTCATTTTACCTTGCTGTACGCGTCTCTATTAACGTGTTAAGCGAAAACGATCGCAATTTTTTAGCCGTGTTCTTCAAATCCGTGTTGTATGGATAGGGAGTCTACTGTATCCAAACGAATAAATGACGTATTCCATGCAACGGTACCTCAGCGATAATAGAGGCCGGCTCAGTAAATGATAACTCCACCTCAATGCTAATAAGTGGAAGGCACTCTATTTCACCAACTCTCTCCCGTCTTTAGTGTAATGGAGCGATCCTGGTCTGGGACAAAACGGCCAATTACCTCGGCGTGCTTGGCAAGGGACTCACGTGGATTTCCGTTAACCCTCGATCCTCAGTCAGTCAGTAAGGGATGACTAGCTTGAGTGCTGTTTGTGATTAGTTTGATTAAGGCAACGCTACACTACGGCGATCTGACAAGGATGGGAAGGTGCTTTGGCAGGAGGACTTTCTAAGGGGTTCGAACTCGCATTCGCTTTGCATCAGGAAAAAACCTACCAAAACTCCAGACCATTAGATCGACAGCCGCGCGATACGACCCGCGAACCCGGGACTTTCACAATTCGGCCGTCTACCATTTTCAGTGATATAGCCGCTGTGCCATGGTGAGGCTACTTGCGTGTCGTTATCATCAGACAAGTATTTTAACCCAGTGAGACGATAGAGTATGTTCTAAGCGTTGCCAGATAGAGGCATGGAAAACTGTCAAAAGTGTCCAAAGTTAGCCATTTTTTGCGATTTATCGCCAAGTTTGGCACAAAATACTTCCCAAACCGGAACCCAGCTTTTTGCCATATCGTATGTATTTGATGAGAAATTGAGGTGTCTGTATTAGATTAAATAAATGTGAAATATAGTTTGAATATAGCCCAGTGGTGTAACGGTTAGCGCTTTGGGTCTGGGGTTCGATTACTGGGCTGGGCAAGGTTGACTTAGCGTTTCATTTATTGAGTGGTTTGATAAAATGAAGTTGCTTGGGCGTAATACTGGGAACCTCGCTTCAGGCGGACTCCAGGAGGAGTTATATGCTTCGCACTCCACAGCCCGTGGTTGCGGAGAAGTAGTTGGGCAGTGCAGGCCTTGGCTTGCAGGTAGGCTGTTCCGCCAATGTTTAACTTTTTATAGTTCAGATATGCTTGGAAAAAATTGTCTTATAATTTTGATGGGCTATTTTTTTTTTAATATTTCACTTCCTAAGAAGTGTTTGTTGAGCAATTAAGACAGATACGGCACACTCATGGATTGTGATACATTTCCCTCCGTAATGAAACAAGGAAGACAAATATGACCAACGCATAGATTATGATAACTTTTTAATGTATAGCACTTTAGAGTGTATTTAACCCTTTGCTCTCTAGGCCTTTTTTGCTCAAGGAAACCAGCAACTCGGGACGGGTTAATTCACCCAGCCCAATATCTGCAAAATATAATCAATCACTTCTTGTAAACAGTAATTTTCAACTTAAAATATTGAAAATTTTCTGAGCTTAATGCGTGGGTTGATCACCGTTTTGAAAAAATATTCTAAAACTACATTGTCAACAAGAAAGTGTCTATTGATATTCCATATATATGTTGGCAGTTATGGATTTATCATTTCACATGCAGTGGTGAGTTAGAGTCAACTCTCGAGTTACCGCATCACATACAGTTGTGACTGTTTCACTTCTTTTCCCCTTCAATTTAAATTTCTTCTTCCCTTCCCACTCTCTTTTTAGAATAACTGAAATCCTGTGTTAGCAGATGACTTCGCTACAGCATTACCAAAGAAAACTGATTGCAGCGTCAGGTCTTACATCAGAACAGGTGCTCACTCAATCAGACTTTAATTTTCCTTATTTTCAATTCTCGATAACGATCTGAGAAATCTGCTCTTCGAAAAGCAATAATTGACGAGCGAAAACTTCTGAAAATGTTTGTCTCGTTACAGCTTTTCCAATACTTTATCATACATTGCCGACGTCAGATTTATTTGTTCCGAAGTATATTGACTCGATTGTTTTCTACGTGTTTGCACACCTTATTCGATTTCAAAATCCGACAAGTAATTCTTTTGTTTGTTCTAGAAATTATGTTTCCGCGCAGTATATGTTTTAGATTATTTTCGATGTCTACAAATATTTATACTATTACTTGCTACGAGATATTATATAGGAGGATAGTTGTATAGCTGCCAACTCTTGCGACTTTAACGAAAGATTTCTCGCCAGAGTTTTTAAAAAGTTTTATTTTAAATTGAAAATTTGTACTAAATTTAAGCTGAAATTGTGAAGTAAAAAATAGAGTATACGTCATGACAAAGGCAGAGCTGCCAACTCTCCCGTTTTTTTTTTTTTTTTTTTTTTGTTTTTTGGAGGGGGGGAATTTTTCACCACTAATTTCGAATTAGCAGCTTATTATTAAAATAAGGTTAAAAATTTAGTTTATTATAAAACTGTTCAAAAATTGTGGTAAGGAATCTCACGAAGGAAAAAAAAACAAAAGAATTGGAGAGTTGATAGTTCTCTACAGGGTATTAATTAGGGGATATAGAAAATTTCAGCCTTGATCAAATAAAGGCTCGAACTAAACATATGATTGATAACTTAAACCATTTTTCAATGGCTCTCGAAAACAAAAAATCAAATCGGATGATCGCGTTTTAGAAGTTGTACACAAATTACGTACGAAAACAATTCTTGATAAATACATAATGCGTACCGTTATTATTGGCATTGTGCAGTCCCTCACCAACTTGAGAAAAAAACAAAAGTTTAAACGTATCTCTGAGCCTTTTTATGATGAGGCTGAAGATTCGTTTCATCAACTAATTAATGCATGGGACGCATTCACTGACCAGATTTTTTTTATTCTACTGGGACCGCATACAAACTTGCTTTCTGGATATTTCGTTGATTATTGAAGTTAGATAATCATGCGGTATGCTTCGCACCTGAGAGCGGTTGCGTTTAGTTCTGCGCATCTGTTCGGTAAAGGAAAAAAAAAATTGAAGTCAGTTTAAAACACGATTCTTCTTTTACAATTTTCTATGTCATTTTAGCATTATCAATTTATGGTTAGCAGATAGTTCTGTTGTTGCTAACGTTGCGCCAGACGTACTTTTAGTAGTTATTTCTCGAAAACGTTGCTAGCTCTTATACAAACTAGCAACGTTTTCGAGCTAGCAACTTTATTTCTTTCCTTTACAGACCAGATGTGCAGAACTAAACGCAACCGCTCCCAGGTGCCAGACATACCGCATCCTTACCCAATTTCCGTAAGGAACGAAATCTCCAAAAACCAGCCGACCTAAAATTCTTTCTCGAAAACGTTGCTAGCTGTTATACTATTAACTGGAAGTCTCCGGCTCGACTGTTGTGGGACCGTGTACGCTAATGGAAGCTGCTGCACTTAAAATCCGTCGTGACTCCAAGTTGTTAAACGATACATCTGGGGATGCTGACTTCAGGGGTTGGTCACCCCTCTGGAACTGATTCAAAATTAGGGCACCCCCGAGCTGAGTTGCACTTCCTCCCACTGGGGGGGGCATTAAAAATGGATGCCGCCCCCTTCCACCCATCGCCTGCCTATATGGGGGATCTGCCAACCGCAGGGCGGTGCCAGAGAGCATTTGCAACAACAATAGCACTGGAAGTCTCATATTAAATATGACGTTCGCACCCACAAGGCTAAATAAAGCTGATCTCAACTACATCCTGTCTGTTAAATAATGTCAATGGGAAATACGATATTACTGAAAAACACTATTCATCGACCAATTCTTCAGTATGCCTTATTTGTTTGGGGTTACATGGCGAAGTGGAATCTACAAAATCGCCGCCTAGGTCATGCAGTGGCTAGTGCGCTTTACTACCAAGCCTCTGGGTCCGGGTTCGAATCCTGGCACGGGCATGAATGTTCGTGTTTGTCCGATTATTGTCCTGTTTGTTAGTAATTGTTATTAGGAATAAAATAAACGTTAAATGGTAGTTAAATGGATATACAGGGGTATAAGAGCATCTTCGAGATTTTAGTCAAAACCTCGAGAAAAAACTCTCAATCACAACAACAACATCTACAAAATCCGCAAAACATGCAAAACAAAACTTTACGTTCCCTCTGCAGAACTTCTTGGTATTTTAAAAATGTCTTAATACATTCCGATCTTGGAATGGAGCCAATAAGGAATAATATCAAGAGAAATTCGCTTTAAAAATATTTATGCGATTCCCAATGAATTACCTTTTAACTTTCCCGACTACAACAGTAGAATGTATCACAAAACATCTCCCATTTTTACAAATTCTGAACTGAAGCTCTCTAAAAATTATTTTTTTAATGCGCATGCGGTTTCTTTCAGGAAGGTTGGATGATCCCGTTTTCAAATTTTCATCTCCATCCCCTTTTTTATATTTTACCTTTTCCTGTGACTGTACTTGCTTGTTATCCAAAAGTGATAATATCTATGAAGTGGCAATTTTGACTTACTATGACTTACTATCACTTACTATGTACCGGAAATAAGAGGCTTTGCCTCAGGTGCTCCAAAATGTGTTCTAGTTGCGTTACGTTGGAGAATGGGAAAATGCACAAGCGTCAAGTTAAATGCCGAAATAGCGTCACTTTATTAATCAATTTTTAATTCGATGTTCCCAAATGGGAACTTGGGACCAAGGTGACCAGACATCAGTGATTTTTGATGAAAAATTTGATTGTCCGTTCTTTCTTCAGTGACTTAAAAAAAACAGTGATTTTACAACATTTTAATAGTTTATAGGTATTTTCTGTACTTTTTTTATTCCACTGTTATCTCCTCGCCATTTAGAGAGTTTTTGATTCTCAAACATCGAACGTGTGCGTTTAAAACATAAATCAAATCAGGTATTCTAAATTCAGAATGAGAATTCCGAGTAGGACTTCCTCGAAGCTGGCAACATTGAAACTACGTGTTATTTTCTTAACAAATGAAAAATTTTGCGAGAGAGTAGAACCATAGAGTAGGAATAAGAAAGAGATCACACGCTTTTTTAATCCTAATTTGTCCCAGCAACTGACTCGTAGAAAAATCTCACACGTATAACTTTTGTGCATCGAATTCTCCTGAATTTTCTATGGAGCATTTCGGGCCTGCGCGCTCATTTCCATTTTCATCGTTAGACTTTTAAGAAAAAATGACACATGGCTGCTATGCATATGGATGCAATTTATGATTTGTAAAAGTTTCTGGAATAACATTTCACAGGAGAGTGGTCAATTCATACTTTAAAACTGCACTTTTTATAAATGAGGAGTATTCTAGTGTATCCACATTCACTAAGCCTTGGCGATATTTCTTTATGCTAAGAGAGTTTGTAATGCGTATGCCCATAGTAAATTTCGCTTCTAGTTTACATTACCAAACGCCAAATGGGGCAATAAAGCACAAGTCTAGCCTCTTTGTGCATTTCCATGCCACAAGTGTCATGACTTATCCTTGCCTGAGATTTCCATGGGTTTTGAATGGCATTGCGCTTTCTGGCATATTTCTGGGCTCATAAAAAAGTAATATTAAACGTTATATTGTTTTCACCTGTATTTATCAATGTAATAGAATCTTCTAATTCAATTTTATCTCACTTCCAATCAATTTGAAATTTTACAGCCCCATAAAGAATCAATGGCAATGCAATAATAATGAAAAAGGTGTACGTATCAGTAATAGTTTTTTTTTTACAGGAGCACGCAAATAATTCCAATCCATTAGGCAATGTGAAAAGTGACTGTTTAAAGCGTACTTTATAGATCTTCATCCTATTCAAATAAAACAAAATTGATGTATGTTGTTGAGGACCCCAAAATAATGCTCTTCGTATAAAATAATGTAAGTAGAATTTATAGTTCTTTTACAGGATCATTCAAAAGGATTTCAACACATTACGGACTATCGCAGTTCAGACATTTATTAATTTACTTACTTAAGGATAGAAATAGTATTTAAAGTTCCTTTACAGGGTCTCGCAAAGTTACAATAATAATCATGCACTTTTTAAAATACACTTGTTTTCCTCTCATCTGTATGTATGAATGAATGTCAAGGAATATTGAGATTAAACTTTCCCTTCCCTTCAGGCATCCAATGAACTTCAAATTTTGCATACATCTTAAGAGTTAATTACAATATTATAATAGAGAATTGTATAAATATTTATTACGCCGAAAAGTATATGCATATGATTCGATTATTCTCTCCCCTTGCTTCCATCTTCAGTTGTAATCGCAAGACCGTCGACAGTCAGGAAATTCACACTTAAAGATCTTCACGTGTCACGACAACACTTTTCAGTAATAAACTGCCAAAGTTAAGGAAATACATTTAGCCACTTTTTTTACTGTACATTTTACTTTACAATGAGGCTAAATATAAAACTTTACTATTTAGAAAAAGTGGTTAGTTATATTTTGCTAAAGTTGGTAGCTATTACAGAACATTTAATGTATACTTCAGAAGCCGGTCCAGTCCCTTGTTTCGCTCTCCGAAAAATGTTCTTTTATGTGTCTAACTATACCCGACAACATTTACGAAATACAATCACCTTTTCTCCGTAAACAATATTTTTTTCAAAATTATGACCAACACACACAACACAGAAAAACCATGACCAAACACAGAAATTTTGTGATACGCTAACATGAAAACTATTGTTTTGGAAAATTGGCTTATATTCCATAAAAGTTGGAAGCTATGCATATAACGCACTTGCATGATAGAAAGAGTAAGAGTTTATTGAGATCTACGGCTATTTCAACTCAGTTGTGCCCAAGTACAAAATTATCTTTATTTCAAAGTGCAATTTTACATGATAATGCACTTGAACCAACATATAATTCCATGTGCTAACTTGATTTGAATTCGATAACAAACTTCTTGCATAGCGGCCTGATGCGATAGGTGTGCAAACCGGCATCGGGTCCCCGCATATTGCCATTCTAAAGCTATGAAATAAAAATAAATAATTAATAAGACCTTTATAACGGAACATTTCATCGAAAAATGAAAGGTGGCAGCAAAAAACTTCATTTCTGCTAAGTTTTTCGACTGACTAGAGATTAAGAACAGAAATTAAATATAAATACTTTTTTGAAGGTAAAGCAAAGTTAGTAAAGCATCTACATTGTTTTTACTATAAAGATAAGTAAATAAAACGACATTTATCAATAGGTCAACATTTTAAGATTGTGTGCTGTTGGTATTGATAAGTAAAATGTATTTTCAAAAACTTAATATATCGTTCTCAAAAATTGAAAACATTCTTAAAACTGTAATGCGCATTTATAAATCTTTACGCCAAGAAGCACAACTTAATAAAGAGATAAAACCAGCGTCACGTAACAACCCATATTGATTTTTCTTCCACTAAGTGCATCTGCAAATTGTACCCTCTCCCAAGAAGAGTTAATTTAATTTTTAACAGATCAGTCTGATGATCTCTACCCCCAACCATTTACGAATTCCTCATGAGATCACGTTCCTCTTTTTCGGATATATATCCGAAACCCATAACTTGCAATTCGTTTGATAACTCCCCCCCCCCCTTTCATCGCTCCTTCAAACTGTTCACCATGAGTTTCCTTCGAGATCTCAATTATTTTACCGACGTGTAATATTTATCGGACGAAAAATGAGATCCCAGATATCTCGTGAAAGAAGCGCAATTAATTCCAAGGCATTTGCGAGATCCGTTATTTATGGAAGATTTTCGTCGGCTCAGTCTGTGATGGAATTGCATTAAGTTCAATTAAAAATTTTTAATTGAAAATGGCGCATTCGTGTCTTTTCTGTGTGTGTGTCGTATCGTATGGCCATAATGAATAGCACTAGTCCGTAGACGCATTGAAAGTTTTTGGCGGCTATTGGAATTCGGAAAAGTTATTATTTATCAAATATTATAGGAATATTTTCAAGTAACCTTGATTAACTTGAAAAGCTGTTGAATTTTAGCTATTTCATAGCTGTTAGTCTGACTGACTGACCAATAGATGGTTCTTGTAGTAGTGCACTGGACCTTTAATTCCAGTAGGCGTACATCTTCTTAGTAAATTATTAATTTTGTCTTTAAAATAATGGGGAACATTACATTTAAATACATAATGAAATTAAAAGTTGTTAATAATTCTGGTATTTTGTTCGAGCTTCAACTTCTTTTAACGAGAATTGACTAATACGAAATTAACATACGATATTGCTTTGGACGCTATCATGTACCCTGTTGAAAAGGTCGTGTGTTGCGAGAAAAACTATTTACAGTGACACCCAAAAGAATTCGCTAGATCTATTTAACATATGCATTAGAAACACTCAGATACTTCTTAAAAAAGGAAAAGACAAAATTTATTGTTGCAATTTGCGGTAGTTGCCAGATCCTCCATATTAGACGGCAATGGGTGAAAGGGAGCAACTTCCATTTTTAAAGAACCCCAGAGGGAGGAAGTCTGACTTAGCTTGGGGTCTCCTAATTTACAACCGACTTCAGAGAGACCTTGCACTTGAAAGCAGCCCCCTCGGAGGACGTTGGAGGCACGAAGAAATTTTGCGTGCACCAGCTTCTATAAGCGTGTACGGCGCTACAGCAGTCCAGCCAATACAGGTTTTAACCCTCACAAGGGCTGACAAAGGTCGGCGCCGCTTGACTTTCCGCGTTCTTATGTGAACGGAGCTTAGGGACTAGCCCACTGCGGGACTTAAAGTATATTAAAGTAAGTTAAAACAATCTTAAAGTGCATTATTAAGGTTTGAAATAAACTTTTCGTCGAAAATAGTATAAGAGCTACATACACAATATTCTCGACGAAAAGTTTTTTATTTCAAATCTTAATAATGCACTTTAAGATTGTGATTTAAAACTGGCTAACTTTCTAACTGGCTTCTGAAGAAAAGAGCCAATTAGTGAACGGTATTGTATCTCTCGTAGCATCACTGAAGGTGAGAGCACCTAAACCGTTTCAATCTAAACCTAGCTTTATTTATTAATTTATGTAGGAAATGAAATATATAGTTAAGGAATAATTTAAAACCGTTCGAGGGATGTTTATAAGTGTGTAAAGTGTGTTTAAAAATGTCGTATTTCGCAAACCGAAATTTCCATTTACGCGAGGAGTCTTGGAACACATACCTCGCGTAAGTTCAGACTCTACTGTATCAGATTTCTAAAGTATTTTCCGATATTTATTCAAGTATTTGAAAAAAATTTCCAGTCATTCCATATTAACCCTTGGCCAATTTAGCTGTACGTACAAGACAGTAATACCAGATTATTAAAATCTGATGAATAAATTTCCAGAGCTGTTATGACTATTTAAATACAGTTAAAACGCTGAATTATGCAATATAATTAGTAGATTATAATAATGACTCCTTTATGATTTTCTGAGAAATTTTCAGTGTTGCAAAATGCAGGATTTTCTGGGCAGCCAGTACTCATCTTCCTGTAAACCTGGCGTATTTTATTCATCCAACACACCATACATTATTCACGGTCGAAAAAGACGGCTTAGAATACCTAACAATTATACGCTGTGCTCAAGAATACCAGGTAGAAAAAAGTTAAGTCTATGCAATACCACGAACGTACGCAACTACGTCCATTATATCTTTGTGCAACCTTATAAAAAACGTACGCATGTACAGCTGCGGAAAAAAAAATGTCCCACTTGCTCATTATTTCGCCGTCGTTCTACATACAGGAAAGTTATATATACCATTCGTTTGCAAATAACGCATACTTTAATTTGCTATTAATTTAATTTGCATAAGGGGCAGTCTTCATATTTAATTCTGCATCAACTTCGGTTTTCTCAATGGCAACACTGTATTTTGACTTTATTAAACGAAAGAAAACCTTCAAATTACCCTGAATATAAATTTTCACCAATTTTCTACGATAATTTCAGGAGATATTGCGAATCATTTTTTGCGCGTTTTTAAGGGACTTTCTGCAAATTGAAAAACGCTATTTGTAGGTTCCGAAGTTTCCGCCTTTCATTCATTTCGCTAAAGAGAGTTAAAAGAAATAAACATTGTTTTTCAAGGAAAATATTTTTTCCATCTGTCTTAAAGTTTTTTTGTAGTAAGAATATGAAGGGTAGAAATTAGAATATTTAGTCAGTGGTCTAAATGACCCGTGAGTTCATAAGTTTCTTGGTTCGTACACATGATTTAAAGGAAAAATGCAAAACGACTGCTCACGATTTTGAAAATCTTTGTGATTTTGAAATTGTTATTGAGTATTTCCCTTGATGGTTCTCTTAGACAGATGAAATGTTGGCAGGAGTGAGAGGCTGCTCTCTGCTCTTCTGACTACAAGCATGAATGTTACTCAGCTACGGTCAAACTTTAAGAATGGTTTCATGATTGAAAATTTATTTGTTTTAATTCCATGTAAAAAACGCAATTACTTTTTTTCCGACCCAATATTATCACAATGTTTGTTATTTCACTTTCTTCATTTAATATTATCGTTTGCAAAATGCAATATTCTTATAAGACTTTTGGCGGAATTTTAATTTATATTCAGATGAAAATTTAGACAGAAAACGTGATTTTGAATGTTTTTTGAATGTTTGATAAAGTATGGAGAAGACCCAATGTTTCCAATATAAAAAATGGTCAAATTCATGCCTCGAATATTGAGGATGTTAGTTTTTCAGAAATAGGACTTTGTATTGGAAGACATACATCTAGTGCATCTAATTCTATACCTGGAAAATATTTTATTTGGGGGAATATGGTAGCGGACGCAACAATAGTCGCTTTATAGAATTACCATCAAACTGTAAAAACCTCTAATTTATTTGCTTCAAAATTTGATATTTTTTAATACCGCTATCTTTTACTGTTTTTTGCACAAAAGAAATCTAATTTACTTTTATTTTAAGCAAGTTTCAAAAAATTGTCATTTAATAAATTTATATATGGCCCCTTAACTCATGAAAATAACATATTTTATTTAGTATAAATTAAACTACCGAACGTAAAAATTTGAAATTTTGCACAGCCATGTAATATTACTTTCTGCATCTATTTCCATCGAAATTTGGCTATGTTTCTATTCATAATTTTTTTGAATATTAATTTAATAATACATAATTCATATTAATATTTTATTTAAAATTATAATAACATTAAATTATGTTTGGGTCGTTTAGTTCTAATAGTACGAATAAAAATCAGCTTCTTATTATCAATATGAGATGTGATTTAAAGTATGAAAAAATATTTTAACATATGGGGAGGGGGATTTTGGGTGCTCATAACTCACCCATTTTCAGTTGAAATTTATTGAAAATTGGTATCCGGTGTTAAAATGAGCTAAATTTTTGAAATATGAAGTGAAATCTAGGGGTTGCTTTTGGGGAAAAAAGTTGGTGTGAATTTTAATATGTAGATGGCGTATGCAATTTTTATGCATAGCAAATTAAAGCGTACGTCAATCGAAAACGATTGGTATCTGTAACTTTGCTATACGACGATCGACGGGCAAAAAAAGTACAAGTCGGACTTTTTTTCCGCAGCTGTACATTCCTGGTGCGCAAGAGACTAACATATGGCTCAAACAAGCACGGAATTAATAGCATAGCTGCCAACTGCCTGAACGAACATTTTCCTTACTATTTATATTTTGCAATTTGAGTTCCAGTTAAAATCTTTAATTAACGTCTAAATTTTTAATGTAAACAAAAGTTATATTAAAATTGTAGTGCTTAAATGTTTTGATAAAATCGGAACAGTTAGAATCTGTGGAATAGGAATAAAATGTATAGTAGACGGAAAAATTTACTACATTTTTTTTTTTTTTGTTTTTTGTGCAGACAAAATATAAGTGCACAGAAAAACGTTCTGAAATATTACAAGTAGTTTTTTTTTTCCTCCTCCTGCGTCTACACTTGATTGTAACCGAACCGCGTGAAACATCCTGATTAACTGCTTAATGAGCTCGATCAAAATGTCAGTAGAAAAATCTGATTAAAGAATAAATTAATATATTTAGTAATTGTACTTGATTTACCTAATTTAATTTAGATAAGAAATGCCTTCAAGGTAAAAAGGACTTTGAAAGAAAACACGAGAGAGCGGCTGCAGATTAATTCAGCCTTCTTTTGAAGTCTTACGAAAGAACGTCCCCTTTAAGGCATTAAGGTAAAAAACATTGGATTTAAGAAAAAAAAACTCTTGTTTTTTAATTAGAAAAATGCTAAATTACTTAATTAACTATAATTAATTAAAACTTTCTTAATAAAATAATGAATAGCCTTGTTATTTCAAAGGATTTTTTATACTCTCATGCAATTGAAAATGAGGTTTTTTTTTCTTCTTTTAATTTTTCGTTTTTTACTGTAATTAAGTTAGCGGCATTTTAAGTTTGATCATTAAGTAATAAGAAAAACATTGCTTTCATTGTTTAAACGATTTTTTTAATATACTGAAAGGAAGCTTTGTACACAGGTTTATCTGCACGTCAGTGTTTTTTTTTTTTTTTTTTTTTTTTTTTGAGAATGTTTCTGACCTATTTTAGTTTTAAAAGGTTTAATCGCAAGACCGTGATTGTTTGTTTCTCCAACCTTTTTACTTTCCGAACACATACCATGTAAGAAGTGTTGTACTCTTGGAAAAAAATAGACGGGGTTTTTGATATAATTACATGTTTTGAGGTCTTTTGAATGTATTTCTGATATTTTTACTATGATGTGTGTGCTTATGTACACGGGTGAAGCCAGTGTGAGAGGTGATACCAGAACATATCTCCGCATATTAAATAGTTTTTATTTATTAACTGAAGTTCATTAAATCACGATATCATTATAAAACATTTATGGACTCATAGAGTATTTTACATTGCTTTATAATTGTGCTCTTAATTACATTTTTAGAATAATGGAAAGCATTATTCTAGCGTATTTCGCCTTTCATTCATTTTTTTTTCCTTCCATGTCGTAAGATATACAGACCATCCGGAGTCTGCAAGGTTGGCGCGATATTGTGCATAGCTCGAACAATGAATGTCCTTAGACATTACTGAAAAACTGGGCGTTACTGAAACTGGCTCGAAAAATAAATATAGCTCCCAGCAGTTTCGGAATCACCTACCACTTTTCGTAAACAGTAATTTTTATTAGATAATATAGGAAAATGTTCAAATTAAAACATCGTATTCGAATGCTAAATAAGTTTTGTTGTTTGAAAAGTTGAGGGTTTTAAAGAAAAAATACACAAAAAAATTTGGTGCTAAAATGAATGAAAACTTTGTCAAAGGATACACATAAAATGATACTTATAAGAATATGCGATCGTTTCGACAAGAAATTTATTCAGTCTTCATCAGTCAAAGTTCTTTGTCTCATAAAACAGTGGGAACTGAAAAAGATAAGTAAACAAGCATCTTGCCACTTGGAAAAAATAAAAGGCGAGAAACCGTGGATATTAAAGGAAGGGATAAAAGGGGGATGGGCTAAAAAGAAAAGAATAAAATAAGGAAAACAAAAATACATAAATAAATAATAATAACAATAAAAAGCAAAAAGAATACACGAAAACAAACACATCCAAAAAGAAAAAAAAATAGAAGGCAGAACAACAACAAAAAAAAAATATCTTTTTACAAGTATCATTTTATGTGTGTTTTTTGACAAAGTTTTTATTCATTCGGTGGTTGTTTTTATTCATGAATCAGCTATGAATAAATATCCCAGTTTGAAATCTAACACCCGTCCAGGTTGTGTAGCGGCTTAAGAAGCATTCTATCATGCCTTGGACCCTGATTCGATTCTGGGTTTGAGTGTTAAATTGTCCATCTCTGCATAGGGGATAACGCTGGTGACCCATTGGATGTTCTCAAAATAAAATGGTCTGTAGCTGGGGCTTAGTAATGGCAAATGACAGCTCATTCTAAAAAAAAAAAAAAAAAAAAAAAAAAAATAATCAAAAGGGGAAGTGTACAAGCAGATGCAAAAATTATACCATTGAATGGCAGATCATTTTCTATATACGTAGGTAACGTAACCATGATTTCGAAATAAGTCACTGCAAACGTGGGGAGATTACCCGATATATCGCCGATGATCAATAATTCTTGCGGCAAGCTCAGTTACGAGCATTTTAAACTTAAGTGTTTCCTTGTATCTCAGATGTATTTTGAGATTTCGTATGAAATTGCAGAATTCTTATAAGAAAAGTGAAGTACATTTTTTGTTCTCGCTGCGTTGTCTTGATTTCACTCCCCCCCCCTTTTTTTAAGTTTGAGAAAAACCTCACTCTGCAATTTACCGTAATAATGAAAATTTAGGATATTGCAGTGAACCGAATATATAATAATATTTTTATGCCATCTTTTAAAATCTCTTTCAACTTCTTGCTTCAATAATCTTATAAGGGTGATTCCACGGTAACTCATGCTACATTTTCTTTTTTAATTGCACTTTCAAACATGCCTTAATTAAAAAATGCATTTATTTTCTTTCAACTAAATTCATGCTGATTAAAGTTTTCTTTTTTTCAATAAATCATTAAAATCTTATAATTAATTATTTTTTTGAAATATGAATTAAAATTGCTTGGCCACTCATGCTACAAAAAAAAAAAAAAAAAAAAAAAAAAAAAAACGTTGAAGTATGGAAAGAAAAGTTAAAGTTGTATTTCTGCGAAAATTCTATATGTGAAGTACTGTAAACTTTTGGAGAGTTTGTATGTAACTTTCTTGTCACAAAACATAATTTAATTTTGTATGGGATATTTTGTAAAACGGGTTATTGAATTAAGTGTATGGTAACTCATGCTATAACATCGATGTCTAACTTTGAAGTGCTGCCATTCTGATAAAAGAAAATTTTATACAAAATAAACAGTTGAAAACACAGTCACAGCAATTCGAATAATTTCTGACACAATTTATTAAAAAATTATTGTATTTGTTTTAGTGGTCATGTCCATATTCATATGGAATTGACCATAATGAGCCCTGGTACAGACGCTTCTCCAAAACTAGTCAAAATTGTCCCTGTTGGTGCAAATCTGAATACCGTAATTTTTTGCAATCGCAATGCTTTTGTTTTGCCCAAGGTAGTAAATCGATCTTCAGTGCAAAGATAGAAATTTGATCAGATATTTTTACGTGTCTTCTTTTTATGTTATATTTTCAATTACAGGACCTCCCAATTTTTACTTTCCGAACATGTACCATGTAAGGAAAGTATTGTAATCATGAAAAAATTCGACTTCGAGATTTTGGTGTTTTTACACGTTTTGAGGGCTTCTGAATCCATTTATGCTATTTTTACGAGATGTATGTATGTATGTGTGTATGTGTGTGTGTGTGTATGTGTGTGTGTGCGTATGTGTGTTTGTGTGTATGTGAGTGAACACGATAGCTCCTGAACAGAGCATTCGATTGAGCTCAAATTGGATATATATGTTATAAACCACCGTTGCAAGACCGGTATTGATTTTGGTGTGTATAGGACTTATAGTTTTTCTACAGGGCTACGACAAAGATTTCTTTTACATTATGGCCTATGGGGGGAATTTCTTGAAATTGCGGTAGCGTTTAAACGGTAGATTCGATTGAGCTCAAATTGGGTATACATGTTAAAAACCACCGTTGCAAGACCGGTATTGATTTTGGTGTTTATAGGACTTATAGTTTTTCTACAGGGCTACGACAAAAATTTCTTTCACATTATGGCCTATGGGGGGAATTTCTTGAAAGTGCGCTAGCGTTTAAACGATACATTCGATTGAGCTCAAATTCGGCATACATGTTATAAACCACCATCCTAAGACCGGTATTGATTTTGGTGTGTATAGGACTTATAGTTCTCCTAAAGGGCTACGACAAAACTTTCTTTTATGTTATGGCATAATGGCATATGGGGAGAAATTCTTGAAAGTGCGCAAGCGTTTAAACGGTGCATTCGATTGAGTTTCAATTTGGTATATATGTTTGAATTATTTATCGATTAAAATTTATTTAAGTACTTGGTAATGATCTTAATCGTAAGTGTTCGGAAAGTCGAGTGGAGTCACTCCAGATTTTTTTTCTCCACGAAAATAACTTCCGGAACAAATTGTATTCAATTCTAATCGAATAAAATAATTATTTAGTTGTCTTTAATTTATTTCGCCGAAAACATGCCGAGGAACAAAACATTCCGTTTGTAAGTTAAAAATTAAATAAGTACGGGAGTGCCCGATCTTTAATGCCTATCTCCTCGTCCCGTTAGCTTCCATCGAAAAAGTCAGAAATTCAGTTATTGTATGCGCACTTCGATAGAGAAAAGGGCCCCAGAAATTGCCAACAAACGCTCGGCTGCAAACTAAATTATGCGTCTGGGGCCCGGGAAAATTTCTAAAGTACTCCATTAGAGTGTTCGCTTTCGGCGAAGTTTGACTGTTACTCACGATTACCAAGAATTCTGCGTCAGACTTTTTTTTTAGATCCGAGCCGCTTTTCGATTACTACCAAGGGAGCAGTTTCGGAACAGAAACAGAATTTGTCTTTGAAATCATACACATAAGATTAAATTATTCCGAATCCTTTTGTTATTTTTATACCGAATAAAAAAAGAAACATGGATATATTTAGTGAGCGTGCAACTTTTCTAAAATTCAGCAACCGTTTCTGGAAATAAAATTATAATAAATAACGTAATTTGATCATTGGCGGCTAGCTGTACTATAGCCTACTTAATACATTCTGGAGATAGAAAAACTAACAAGTAAAGCTTTGCTGCCATTATTAGATCTTACGTGACGTCATCGCAGTTTTAATTTCACAAACTAAGACTATTTTAAATTTGCGGTGAATTTTCTCGTGCATAAAATATTTTAATGATTTAAGACTGTTCCTCAACCTGTGGGGGCGTGACCCCCAAGGGAAACGCAGAGCGTTTGCAGGGGGGGGGGCGATAAAAACTAAAGAGCAAGTAGTGATGCATGTTTTTAAAAAAAGAATCTTATTTATTCCCATTTTGATTGAAAAATATATCCATTTTCGCTTAAAATGTTCATTCAAACTTTACTGATAACATTATTTTCTAGAAAAATCAACAAATATTCATTGTTAAAGATTAAAATACTGAATGTATGCTGAAAAATGTGAGGGACGGGGAGGGGCGGCACCGCAAGTTAGCCTTTGTTGGGGGGGGATGCGACGTTAAAATGTTGAGAACCGCTGATTTAAGATAAAAAATTAATTTTACGACAAATGACAATTTTTTACCATCACTAATTATATAATATGATACAGAAATAGATCATAATGAGTTATTTTGTATCAGAAAGGTATTTTCATTTTTATCTTTAACTTCAGATGTTTTCTAATATTTGTAGCTTGTAGGAGAAATTTCAAATAGTTTTACTTTTTGAAAACAAAAACGTGATGACGTCATTTAAGATCTAGTGTTGACTTTAAAGCTTCAGTTGTAAGGCTTTTTACATCTAGAAAGTGTTGGCCGACTACGCCAAATTTTCGAAGACAGTAGAACAGACAGTGTTTTGGTACAACCTATAGACAGCAAGTTTCCAAATCTGTCTTTGAATTACGTAAAAACGGGACTTCCTTCTCAGAACTTCTGTCTCCAGTTTTTTTCGGGAGATTTCCCACCACTAATTTTTACTTACAAATTTATGTTTAAAATAAGTCCAAATAATTAAACTAGAATAAAACTGTCTAAAAGTTGTTGTTTAAAGTTTCCCGGAAAAAGCCGGAAACTTGGCAGCTCTGCTTCTGTTTTACATGTTAACGATACTCTTCATTTGTAGTGAAGTCACGACTCACGCAAGCGATGCCTTAAAAGAATTTTTGCGAAACTATTCCCTGACTTGATATGTATATATATATATCCACACGTAAAGTAATGAAGAAATGAAAGTCGAGGCCTCCTTACTGTTGGCGTAAAATCTCCTGTTGAGGGCGAAGAGTAATATCTCTTCAAGTAAATATGTTGCCAAGCTTTACGCTTTTATTGAAAGACTAGAAGTCAAAGCCCGTTGTGGAGGCAATTACAACGGGCGCTAGTAAAAACATTTGACGAAAATACGTCCGCACTCAATGTATTTCATCTTCGTCCACCTAAAATAAATAACTTCATATTGAATTATTATTACACACCTAAATCGAATTTGATGCTCTTCTGGAAACGCGAGGAAACTTTCCGGATTCGAACGATTTCGTTTTGTGTAAATAGACCCTCTTAAGTCTATGATTCATGCAGATGATCATTTTAATAAAAAAAATTAAACTATGTTACTAGGAAAAACTGTTTAAAACGAATTGGAATCGCAACTTTCCGTTCAAAGCCTGATGATCGTGACTTCAACTGGACATCATGTCAATTGCAACAGCAAATTTCGTGGCGCAAATGACTAACTTTTTTACTTTCGGAAATAAAATGGAACTGACAATAGCAAAAATTCGCTTAAAAATTAGTGAACGGGTAGATTTTCATATTTTGAAAGTAGAACAGAATTCAAAAATCGTTCCTAGACTGTTTGGTTAAGATACTGTTTAAAGTTGCTCTAAGTTTGTAATGAAAGACAAAAGAAAAACGTAGCTTAATAATTTTAACTATTTCCGCATTACATTGATTTTTTCTTTTTGCTTTTGTTTCTCCATTTTACATAAAATTTATAAAATATCTCTAATATGTTGCTTTTCAAGTAAAACGGTAATAGATAAACGCTAATTTAATTTTTATCAAACCAAACTCTCATTTTCGATACTAATCAAACATCACTGACACTGAAAGGGTTAACTATTTACTATCGCTTACAATTATTTTGATTATTTAAAAACAATGCTTATCATTCTTATAATATTTTTATATTCTCCTAAACCTTCTCTCTATTATAACCGATGTCTGCCACTTGAAACATATTTTTTTCCAAATACAGTCAAGTACAATTTTTTAAAATCTCATTATCATCAACGCTCGTAAAATAAAAATAAAATTACATAATTTGAAGCCTATAATCAATAAAAGAAACCCCAAAACGTTCTATAAAATCTCCATAAGTCTGATTGCTGAACAGAGTAATTATGGGTTCCCGAAAAGTCCTGACAAAAGAGGTTTCTTTTATATATATATAAAGATCTTGTGTAGTTGAATGCGTTATCAATCATAAATCACAGGCAAACAACATTTTTCATCAAAAATCTCATTACTTCAATTTATTTGATCTAAATTGTTTTGGAGAGTCTAAGTTATTTTGTGTGCAATAAATTCGCTTCTTTCATCATTATCTTTGGCCTTGAAGGCGATGTTTTTGTGTATTAGTAATAAAATACCGCAATTGCATTTCCTCGCTGGCATGTTTCAGTATGCTGACACACTTTGCTATAATTCTACAGGGTGATTAATTTAAAGGAGTATCCTTGGGTTTTTCTTATTACCCTTATATATTACGGGTGTGACAATTATTCTAACACTGGATTATTATCATATGAACTTTTTTTAAATGCAGGAGACTATTTCCAGCACTGTTGGACTGTCGCAACCATAGCTGCCAACCTTCGCAATTTTTCGGGAGATTTTTTAGTGCAATTTCTAGACAGCATTATTTCAAATTAAATTTTGACGTTTCATTAATAGTGAACTGATAAGTAAAATTAGTGGTGGGAAATCTTTCGACGAAATCGGGAAGATTGGCAACTATGTTTGAAACTATTTGTGAGGGAAAGCAGAAATGGAGATGCACAATGTTACTCAATCCTGTGATCATTTTATTTTTGAAAAACATAGTTTAATTCAATTATTTCGCATTATTGCTCCTTAAAGCAATGTTGAAAATGTTCCCCACCATTTTGAATACAAACATGAACCGAAAATCAGGACATTTCTAAACCACAGAGTTGGGAGGAGTAAAAATCAATCCCGACACCCCTCCTCCTCATGTTTTTTCTTTCTACACAAAATCTGATTTTCTACTTCTATGGAAAAAACGAGTTGAAAAAATATAGCAAATACACAAAAAGAATACGCCTATTAGATTTAAATAATTTTATAGTTCATTTTTGATAACTTTCCAAAATAATATGCTTTCTTACGTTAACTATAGAATCACTATCCATTGATTATAGGTATGTATTAATATATATTATAAAACAATCATTTTCATCAATAAAAGAAACTGGTGTTAAATACAAGTAACAAAAAACTTTGTAAATATCAGAATCCTTTCCATGTTAACTTATTCCCAATTTATTTTACATTTATTAATTTTTCATAAAGCAAGAGTTTGTCGGGACAGGAATGGAAAAGGGGGACATAACTAACATGCTGTGCCTAAGCATATTACTCATATTTGCTAAATTTTAAAGCGATAATTTTTTTTTCTTTTTCAATATTTTTTTTAAAAAATATAATCCACCCTTCCGCTTTGTTCAAGGCTACCCCTCCTCGGAGGATAATATTCAAAATGTTCTGAAATCGATTTTTTACCGAGTGTTCTGTTCTGCTACAAGAATTTTATGGATATCTGTTTTCCTCTTGGAGACCTCGCAAGGTATGTGAGACGAACGCTTTGGTCCCCTATTACCCCCCCCCCCTTCCGATAGTGTAAGAGATTAACGCGTTGGGACATTTTCAAGCTTTCTCTCTGTTATATTAATATAGATATAAATATAGATACAGGTATAGATATACAGGATGTCCCCAAAAGATGATAACAAGCTTTAATTCTTTAACTTTTAGATATAAGTGGGCCATGTAAATTGAAAAAAATATGTTAAATTAAGGTATTAAAAAAATTATGTTAAGAAGGATATCATTCCCCACATTTTTAAAAGGTTAATCTTTTTAAATTTGTAAAGACCCCGTACAAAAAAAAAAAAAAATACAGATTAGTAAAAGGTTCCCATATATATAATAAGTAGATGCACAAAACTTGATAACTATATCGTAAAAAGTGTGAGAGATATTAAGAGCACATCGACCTATCCTCGATTTTCCTTCAAATATCTTTGCTTCCCGGCTTATGTCTGAATACCCGGTTTTGGCACAGCGTACATAGTTGAGCAGCGTTGAAGGATGCTTCGTACTGAGAAGCCTTTCACTGTGTTGTAATGCATGAAAAATCTACATGCCCTGGTTTACGTCTAATAAAAACACACGACTTAATCGCTCTCTCCGCTAATTAAATTCGGGTTCATTTGTACAAACATTACAGAGTAATGCAATGAATCGTACATTTTTTCATTGTTACAAAAAAAAAAAAATTAAAAATGTATATCATAATCAAAGGAGATTCGTTGGGAAGCAGACTAAAAGTTGACATACCAAGGACGTAGCCATAAATAGGGGGTGGGGACAGCTTCATGCTGAATATGGGTTTGTAAGCAAATTTTTAATAATGAGCTATTCCTGAACCCCTCCCCTTGATTTATTTTTTGTTTTACTATATGTTTGCGCCAGACCGCCCAGGTGGTGTAGTGGCTAAAAAACCATTCTATCACGCCTTGGGTCCGGGTTCGAATCTCGGCATGGGCATGGGTGTTAACTTGTCAGTCCCTTCAGTGCTCTGGCTGCCCATTGCGAGCTCCTATAAAATGGCCTGTGATTCGGGTCTTAGTAGTGTGAAGTGCCCGGCCATTCAAAAAAAAAAAAAAAAACAAGTTTGTGCCATACTCTATTCTTCATAAATCAGGATAATGTGCTGGCAGAAAAAAAAGTATAAAAACATTTACTTTAATTCTATTGCACTTTATATTTTCATATATTGCGTAAATGAAATTTTTATAGCTTCTATTTCTACATCAAAATTTGTTAACAATATCAAAACATGATTTTCAACATGTGACCCTACAGATATAAAAAAAAATAAAAACTTTGTTATAAAAGCACACATAAAATGTTACTTGTAAGGTGTAACAATCGTTTTGACAGAAAAATTCTTTCGGTCTTCGTCAGACAAACCCTTCGACTCACACAGCTGAGGGAACTCTTCGACTCACAGAGTTCCATCAGCTCTGTGAGTGGAAGGGTTTGTCTGACGAAGACCAAAAGAATTTTTCGGCCGAAACGATCGTTTCACCTTACAAGTAACATTTTATGTGAGCTTTTTTAACAAAGTTTTTATTTATTTTATCATTTAGCACCAGTATTTTGAGTGGTTTTTTTTTTCTTACAGATATCATTTAAAACGGAAGTACTGAATAAAACGTTTAATGCCATTTACCAAGTCGATTAAATTTTTATTTTAATAATCAAGCAAACAAAAGTTTTCTTTGAATTACTTAGTAGGTCGGGGGGACATCCATGCTAATGGTTAAGTGTGTGGGAATGTTCTTCTTAGCTGCCAAGATGGATGGAATGCACTTTTTATAAACAGTAATTTTTATATTTCAAATAACAAGTATTATTTATAACGTACCTGATTCATCAAGAAAAAACGTATTTAAAAAATTTCTCTGTTCATAAAGTGTTTAAAAAATAGTGTGCATGCGTTGACAATTAAGGAACGCTTTTTATTTTATTTATTTTTATAATTTATTTTAATTGTTTTCGCAGATATTATACACTTTTTTACCGTAGAATTAAGTTCCTCCATAACAGTCCCATGTAAAGAAAAATAATTTATTTTTTTAACGCTTTTATAAGTTATAGGGTTACTTCAGAAAGGGTTTTCGCGCGATTTAATTGAAAACAAGACCATATGGAAAACGCGATTAGAATTTCAAAAATGGGTAAAAATACGGGGATTTAAAAAAAAATCCTAGTAGCGGGCAGTTGCCGCTTACAAGCGTTGACCTTTATTAATACCTGAATCACCGGTCACTTTATTATGGAGTCACCTAACGGGTGGACCAGCGTCATCTCCTGTGAAGGGAAGGAAAAATCGAAACCCAAGATCGGGCCAACATATTTGTCAGGGTTAATTTGGTAGTCGATAAATGCTGTTTCCTCTGTTCGGTTTGCTGCAAAAACGCCCCAAACCATAACTGTTCTCCCACCTTACCGAGATTAGGAAAAAATATCTGGTTTTAAGCAGATAAAATAAAAAGACATGAAAATCATTTGGGCCATCGAAATTAAACTTGTTTCATGATAATAACTATAACTCCTTTTTGGAAAGCGAGAAGTGTATATTTTTATAAAATCTTTCTAGATAAATTTTTAAAAAGTGGACGGCTGATTAGCTTTCAGTAAAAGTTACTGGCATACTTATTTGAAGCATAAATCACACATTGTTTTGGAAAATGCAAATCAGATTTCTGCCAGAGAGCAATCTTTCAGAGAGCAAATCCAGATTTCTTCAAAGTTTATTTGCAGTTTCTTTTTTCTAAAGAATTTTTATAAAATCATACTTTTCTACCCATGTGCTAGAATTTTGGATTTCTAGTTTAATATATTTTACTACTAGCTGCGTGCCCGTTCTTCGCACGGTAGGAAACGGAAATTTTCCTCACATGTGTAATTCGAATTCATTCCAGGGATTTGGAATCTAGAAAAGCAAAAATATTTTACTCTTGACTTAAAGTTTGCGTCATATGTACTAACATGAGATCATTGCAATATAATGACACAAAAAAAAATTATGTCAGCGTCATTCGCTATCCAAAAAATGAAAAGTTTGACCGTTTGCAGTGAACTTCTCACTTTCAAAATGTTTTATTTCCACATCATGCTGTTTTTTAGGTTCACGTTTTAGCGATAAATACCTCCGACACAACATAAAACGGACATTTTTTCAAATTTTAAATTACGTCACCCTCTCTTATAACCCTTTACAAAAAGAAAAGAGACAAGACTGCGCTATTAATGACTATGTCATTTTATCTCTTAACACCCTATATTGAAAAATATGTCCCAAAAAAGCGGCATAAAAAAGCGACATAAAAGTATGCGACATAATTTTACATGTATTTAAATACTATTAGTTCACAACAACTTTAATCTATTGTTACAATATTTCGTAAGCTATAGAATATGCATCACATGCATTTTTCTATAAATAGGTTACACTCATAAAAATTTCAACATAGGGTTACCAGGCGAAATACGCGAAAGATGAGCGATAAAATGGGAAAATGTCAATCAATAGCGTTTTAATATGGCAATAATGAAACTAAAAAATTAGGGGGGTTCAGGGAGATCTCCCCCTGAGGAGGCTCGAACAGCCGAGATTTTTATAGAGGCTTTAAAATATTTTTTTAGATTACGCAGTTTAATTTTTCTTTTCACAAATAAATCAAGTATTTATAAGCGGAAATCGAGCCAAGAAAAGAAATCATCTGCGTATACTGTCTATGTACACAAAATGAAATATTTTTAATGCGAAACTTGTTTCACGTCTGCAGAAGAGCGCTCGTTGTAATTGCTTCACAACTGGCTTCTAGTTGTACAATTACAGCAGTATTTGGCGCATTTTGGCTTCAAATATAAGGCAATAAACAACAGATGTTCTAATTCGAATTCCGAAGGGATCCATCCTGGCAAATGACCATACAAAATTTGGTATGTCTAAGATTTGGCGGAATTCAACCAACTTAAATCAATTGACTTAATTTAGTGAAAATTCTGAATTTAGAGCGTCTTATATCGCTTTAATAACTGCATTATTTCTGCACCGAAAATTAAAATTCCCCGCCGTATTTCAATAAAACCTTGTTTTTAAAAATTAGATCTCATTAAATTGTTTTAAGCGCTAGAATCATCTTCTCAAAATCGCATATCAGCCATTTATTTAATTTTTTATTTTTCGCCAAATCAAAAATTTCACATTTTAGTCGAAAATTTCCAAATCCTATTTTTCTTTTGAGTATAAAACATTTCGTTCCTGCTCTGATTTCACATGCACACGATACGTTAATTAAAAAATAACCTTACAAATAATTTAATCTTAAAAAAAATCGTTATTCTTTTACTTTTTACTTCAAGAGTCTGAATCATTTAATAAACTTGCCAAAAATGGCAACCTAGATATGCTCAAACCTCGCTCTTTCCACTGCTGGGTTACAATTACGAAATGGCGAGAAAAAAAAATGATCGTTTTGCGGCACGTTTTTTATCTAAAATAATTCGAATTTCGAAAAAATCGCTTCTAGGTATGTCGGGACCCGTCCTGGAGAATTTCCATACAAAATTTGGTAGGACTACGATGCCCCGTTTCGGAGCTACGCGAGGTGCAGACAAACTAACTAACGGACAATTTACACTTTTCTTTATTTATATAGATGAGAAATGCATTTTTTATGGCTTCTGAACTTAATTTTTTCTAATCAACAAATGGGGATCAAACAAATTTTCAATATTTGATATTCGTTTTTATTGTCCTTGTACGGTTCTCATGTTTATTATGGTTTTCACTTCAAATTAAAAAAAGAAAAATAATAGTGGTGGGCAAGAAAAAAAAAACCCCATAAAAGTTGGCAGCTATGTGATACTTTTCTGCCCACGTATTTGTGTTTTATGTGAAATGCTAAGTTTATGTAGCAAAGCGTTACATCTCAATTATCTCATTATTTAAAGAAATTGATCTTGATTTCAAAAATTGCATGCAAAATGTGCACCCTATTTACCTGGAAGCTTAAAAAAAATACAGGGATTTCCAGTTTCAATTTCTGCCGCAGGTCCTGGCGTCTCATAAAAGAGGCCTGCATGTGACAGTTCATTAAATAAATGTATGCTATATATAATGTATGCTATATATTTTTTCTGTTGTTCTAATTTTACCTTCCTTATATTGATGGATAAAAGAACGTTACCTCTTGGAATTTATTTTTATAATGCTGAGATGATTTAGGACAAAGGATACAAACGATGAAAATAACAAACAATTCAAAATTAATAGACAAAATATTTCATGTGTTATGAACTCTGAAATCACTACTCAGAGTTCATAACACATAAAATACACCAAAATGTACAAAGTGTGAGATGTAAACTTTTAAAAATGAGAATAAAACATCAATTTTTTAAAAGATTTTTTATTACGTTAATAATACTTTTGTTTCACTAGTTATCTAGAAAAAAGAAATGTTTAGAATGAGAACAAAGAGTCTTTCAGAGCACAGTTAGCAGCCCCTATTGTTAACATTAAAGAGAAACACTGAAAAGCAATTTTAAAAAATAGCTTGAAAATTATTACCTTCGTTTATTTATTTATTTTTTGCATATCAGAAGTTTTTCCTAGCATTCTAGAGCTCTCGAAAAGCCTTGGCACGCATGTCAAAACTTCACAAGCTAACTGTCATTCAATTCTGGTGAAGAATTGCCTTACATATGTTGCTCTAAAAATTCGCACTGCGTATAAGACAGTGAATAGTAATGGTTAACAAATGGTTTTAAACAGTTCGTAAAATACGTTACTTTTAAATAGTTTTCCCTAACAGATTCGAATTAATTCAGAACAATCCTTAGAGATCTTTAGATTTTTGCTCTCTGCTTATGAATGAGTTCATAAACAGAGAAGATAAAGATATTTTTTTGAAACAGTGTAAAGGTTTCAATTTAGGTATTCATTTATACACCGTTTCTACCTTTATTGTTTAGCTTATATGACGACTTATATACTTACGTTTTACCACTTTCTTTTTTATGCGTTTCCAGAGCTCCTTCAATTACACTCTCTTATTTACCTTCTTACGTCTTTTTAAAGCATTATTCATTAATCGTCACTTTAAATGTGCAGTTAGATTACTTTTGTGTATTTACAAGTTTATTCAATTCGTTTTCTTTTATTTGACCATTATTCATTTTCCATTTTTTTTAAATGCATATTTTTAGCTTTTCGTTTACTCTCTTTTAGATTTTTGATCAGAATTTTCTCTTTATTTATATATATGTAGCTCTACCCTTTCCCTTCATTCACACTTTTATTCCTGTTAGATTCTGTCAGTCTATCTATAATTTTATTCAGCACAATCTCTCTGTTTACACGGTCATTCGCTTCAAATTCTTTCCTTTTACTTAAAATTTCATTCAAGCGTACCCTTTCTGAATTAATATTTTTGTTTCCCTCAATTTCATCCAATTTGTTTAGAAACTCGTTAAACTTTTCGCTCCCTAAACTTATAGCATTATTTCCCTTAGGTTCTTGAAATGTGCTTAAATACGCATTTAAATCTGCTATATCTTTATTTATAAAATTTATCACATCTAATTCTTGTTCTCTGTTTATAATCTCATTCATATCACCGCTCTCTCCACTTACACGATTATTTGCCTCAAGTTCTTGCTCTTTGTTTATAAGCTCATCCATATCAGCACTACCTTCATTTAAAAGATTATTTGCTTTAGATATTTGCTCTCTGCTTATGAACTCATTCATCTCAGTGCTCTCTCCATTTACACACTTATTCACCTCAGATTCCTGCTTCTCGTTTATAAGCACACTCATCTCAGCGGTCTCTCCATTTACATGACTGTTCACATCAAATCCTTGATCTCTAATTATGAGCTCATTCATCTCAGCAGTGTCTTCATTTACATGACAATTCAACTCAGATTCCTGCTCTTCGTTTATAAGCACATTCATCTCAGCGGTCTCTCCACTTACATGACTGCTCAATCCAGATTCTTGCTCTTCGTTTATGAGCTCATTCAACTCACCTCTCTCGCCATTTACATGACGATTCACCTCCGATTCATGCTCTTCGTTTGTAAACTCAATCTCAGTCAGCTCCGCGCTCTCTTGATTCATACGATTATTCGCCTTTCTCTTTACATCTACGCGCTTAATCACCAGGCGCATCGATACATACAGTCTGTCGTGGTCGTAGCATCGATCCCTTTTCACGATTTTTTGCGAGGGCAATTCTACCGTCGCTAAAGTCTGGTGCTCTCCGAAAAACTCGACTGTCCCAGTGCAAGCCAAGAGGGCTTCTTTCTTCCTCCTTCTGATTTTCAGTTTGATATCGATCGTGCGGCGTCTCTTGTAAAGGATGCACCCTATCTGACTCTTGCCCCAAACTTTCAGGAAGACTCTTTGCGAATCGCCGACCCTTTTGTACAAGAGAAACATGTACAACGTTAGGAACTCGCACTCGATTTTCGGGCTCACGATCAGCGATTCAGTCTTGTTCCGATTTGTGAGCACGTTCGAATAGCCCTTTAGATGCCACTGGGAGAAATGCTCACCCAGATGTGTCGCTTCTGCAACAATGCCCATTTTGGGCCTGAAAATCGGCATCATTATCCTGTGAGCCATTTCCAAAGCAATTAGGTTGCTGAAAACGCAATAGACAATGTGATCTTAGTTGTTTACCATTTGTCAAATTAGCTATTAGCAATCATTCATTACAATCATTTAGTATAGTCAGAAATTTGTGATCATCTGAATCAGAGTAATTTTAAAAAAATGACTTGCTAAGCAGCATGTAGCAAGCAGGCTTTTTGTAACTTAAAAAGTAACTTAACAAAGAACTCTTCCGAAGTGTCTATTTGGGACCTAAAACAAATTTTCAGTTTATTCGTATCACTTTTCTTTTAATTTATAAAAAGCCCTACCTAATTGCAGCTCCAGTACCTAGACTAACACACTAAAAAGGGTTACACTATAATAATACTTCTAAAATGCACCATTAACTTAAAAAAAAAAACAAATGTGCAGCATTGCATATCAGAAAATGAACCATTTGGAACACAAGAACAATAATTAGAATTTACTGACAGTACTTACAAGGAATAATAAAGAAAAATATTTGAAGTTTCTACCTGCAAAAGTCTCCAAGGGAAATTCTGATTGCTCTAATTTTATCGCAATTCCTTTAAAGCACAAGTTACATGGATCAGTATCAGTAAATTAGAAACAAAACAATTCAGACATTACCGGTAATCAATAAGTATATATTTGTTAATATTAGTAAGTCATTAATAAAATCTCCAAACACTGATGACACTTGGAAAGCAGATTCATAGAACACCGTTGAGCAACTGTAAATAGTACTTACACAATTCAGGTTTCGATCACAAGCTATACATAAAAAACTCATCCACAATACTGAGCATTCAAAAGTGTAGAATACCTATAAATGGCTTCATAATTTATATCTTTTGAAATTTACGGATGCAGAGAATGCTTTGAAGATTGAGAAATATTTTTAAACACAAAACATTCGAATGAATATCAATCAGTTATTTATGAAATCTGTAAGAGGTGGTGTAACTCCAAAAGAGCTTATAGGTTTCTTGATGAACTCTAAGTGTCACTAATTCAATCTTAAGTGCTGATCATTACTTTCGCAAATATTTAGAACGTAAGTCGTGCTTACAAAATTTATCCACAAGTTGAAACATTTAAAAGTTCATTAGAAAATCAAATGCTTGTATTTATTCTATCGTCTGAAAACTTATCGTTCCTTTCCTAATCGCGAAATATCTCCCGAACGGAAACTCGAATGAACAACTGCAAATTTGTTCAGAAAATCACAAAATGGCAATATTACTAAATCATATTTTCATGGAACACCTTAAAACAGGTTTAGACAATATTTATGTAGTTCAATTACAGCCAGATATCCATTGAATTAAATTAAAACGTTGCTTATTCCACAAGACTCAAACGTATTCATAAATACAGAACAAAAAGCATTATGTTTTAATTTTCAAATATTTCTAGAGTATTTTGCTTTGTAAAATGCAAACTATTTCAATCGCAGGCTTCCGCAAGTCAGCAATTGATGAAATCTTTCAAACAACGGCACCATTCGAAAAACACTTCCATAGAATAATTGCAGATGGCACTTACTTGGAGAGTTCAGTAGGAAAAATAATCCGAATGTAAATCCACTCGAAAAGTACAGATGAACACGGAATAGATAACAGCGATTTTCCTTTTCTTTTTTCAGTAATCAGGCGACGGATGAAAAGTTGTTAGATTATTAAGCTAACAAATGTATCAGACACAAGATAATCCAATCTACATCAGTACACTAAAGACGATCTTTAAAATGGTGAGACTCTAAAGAACATTTCCGTAGAACACCGTTGCAAGACTGTTGACGACACTGATACAATTAAACAACCGATCATTCCGACTTCTAAATTTCGAAATCGATTAAACACAAAATATCTTAGCTCAAAATGAACTTTCCACACTTATTTACAGGTAGCATACACCGAACGTTCCTCAGCCGTCATTGGAGGCACGCGAAATATTACTGAACATTTTCCGCCCGGTTTGACAGTCGAATACGTACGCCTCCTGAAGTAGTTTATTTCCAACGAGATAGACGTAAAAGCTCAGCCTACGCATAACTCATAGGCACCAATTAAAAGGAAGGGATCACTATATTTATTTCTGCGAAAAAAATTGCATTATTTCACCAATCCTGGGAAAAAGAAAAAAAAAAACAGATAATATAAACTCTCAAAATTTAACATCCTTGATGTTTACATAATCACATTGATTCACTACTTTTTTTCTTTGGTGTAAACGGAGCAATTTATTTTGAAAGGCCTATTCATTTAAACAGACGTCCTTGAATGCCAGTTAAAGGGAAATTGCTAGGGAATAAATATGACAGATTTGTTTCCGGAATATTATTACTTGTATTTATTTATGTTTTAATACTCTTAGGTTGGAGTTATTTCTATCTAATATCTCACTGTAAAGTGATTATGGGGTTTTTCATGATCTTTTTGAATTACTTGGATATAGCTGCTAACAATTCTGGAAATAAATTAACCACTTTTTGCACACAACATATTTTTACAATCAATTTTTTTCAATCGTAATTAAATTTATACACTTGTATTCTTTTATGTAACATAAAGTACTAATATTTTTTATTTGAAATTTGTTGTTTACGAAAAGTGGTTAATATTCTGGAACTACGCAGTTATGCTTGGAAGATGCACATTCCAATAATTTTTATAATTATGAATTTTTAAATATTTATTCGAAATTAAGGAACTATCGAAATATAAGAATTAATATTTAGTGAGAAATTATTTTTAAAAAGTATGTTTTAAAGTAAGAAAATAAAGTTTCTTGTGAGATAAAATAATTTTCCGCATTGAACTCTTCACAATTCGCTCGTTAGCTGTATCAACGTCATAACTCAAAAATCATGATTTTTCACTTATGCCGTTGTTACAGCAAATAAGTGAATTATTTAATGAAAACTTACCCAAATGTTACACAAAAATCTGAATATAACTTGTATTTGTATATTAAAAAAATATTTATTAAAATTTGCTTTTGTACAGTACAAATACCGCTACCGAATGCTTATAATTTAACTCTTATTCTGGATCGCTTTACATGATAAATTGCGTTAAAGTTGTCATCTATATATATATATATATATATATATATATATATATACAGGTTGATTCAAAATTCATCATCAGAATGTGGTAGGGAGTTAGGGAATAGCAAAAGAAGATTATTTCACATAAGAAAGGATGGGTGCAAACGTACGCATGATGGTGTAGTGTGTCCACAATGCATGCATAATCATGCGCTGTACGACAGCTCAGTTAAAATAAACTTCAGTGGCAAAAAGGGTTTCCTGTATCATGTTTTTCATCATCCCCATACAAAGAAGTCGACTGGACCATCCGTTGATGGTTGTTTCTAACAAACCGGTCCACTCCGACCTGTCCTTTGAGCTACAACATTTCGTAAAATACCTCAGTGGTTGCCTGAAAAGAAAATTTGGAGCTCAGTGGATTGGTCGCTATGAAGCGGTTTGTTGTCCACCACGGCCCTTGGACTTATCTTCAGTCAACTTCTTTATATGGAGTTTTATGAAAAAAAAAATGATGTGCGAAACCCCAGCCTCCAGTGAAGCTTATTTTAACTGAGCTGTCTTACAGCGCGCGAATGGGAGTTGTTGACACAAAGCCCCCCCCCCCCCCCACAGACACACACACACCACGATGCGATCGTTTGCACCCATGCTTTCCTTTGTGGAATATACATCTTTTCCTATACCCTACCTCCCTACCAAATGTTGATGATGAATTTTGAATCACCCTATATACATATTTTTTTTTTTTTTTTAAGCTAAATAGCTACTATTTAATATCTGAAAAGAAGGCAATCGTAGATAGTTTTTTTACAGCTAAGAGAACTAAAAGAGAGGCTCTCGGGTTTATTTCGCTTTAACAAAAATGGCTACCCGAGGGATGCTCGGGAAAGACCGCAAAGTCGAAAATGATTTCATGCAAGTTTAAAAAATTGTTGTCGCAGGGGTTAGTATCAAAGCACGTTTGTTTGTGCAGCTTTAACATAGTAGTTTACACGTATTTAATAGGGTTGCCAGAAAGCTAGGGGGGGTAAGATGTTAAAAGTCTCCAAGGTTTGCAACTCTTTTATGATTTATCACCAAATTCGGAGCCAAAATATAAGTCCCTGAAACTGAAAGTAGCTTCGCGATATCTTCAACATTTATGGAGAAACTAGCAAAACCTACAGTATATTACAAAGAGAAGTATTGTTAGAATATACGTAAAGAAGATTGTTAGACAATTTTAGTACACGATTTTAATAGAAATTTCAATTCTTAATGGTGTTTCATGGAACAATAAGAAACAACATGACACACTCATGGATTATGATGCACATTCCAAACAGTATTGTTGAAGAAAACTCTGCTTAATTCTCGGGTTTGTCGTTCAGAGTTCTGTTTATGTCGAAAGTTCTAGCAAACAGCCCGTTTGTCAGGATAGAAAACAAATTTTATTGCTTCTAGAACTTCGTCGAATAATGTGAACTCACAAGCGCACGAACTCACAAGCGCTAACAGCCAGTAACTTGCTTATAACAGTCCGCTGAGCACAGATGCTGTATTTTACACAGAAATTGAAACACTTCCAGAGTCTAAAATTCAGTGGAAATTCCCGAGAAAAATCATAAACAGTTCCTCAATGAAAAATTCATTCCCAAGCTTCTAAAAACAAGCGAAAGACCCCTTCAAACGAGCGTAAAATAACGAAGCACAGCTTCCCAGCAGAGCTCAGTTTTCTCTGCTAGCAGTTGGCACACTAACTCTCACGCAGTGGCGGCTCGTGGAAGTTCACAAAACAAATTTCTAAGATTAAATATGCAGATATGACGCACCTTAAAAATTAAAATAGATTTGCGTTTCCAGCAGTTAAAGGAAAACAATGCACGCAACTGAAAGGAGACAAGTCATCTTTGATCTTACATTTCTCCACCAAGATTTTAGCAAAGGTGTTGTCTTGATTCATTTTATTTCGGTTCCTTCGT
The DNA here is from genome assembly GCA_038373885.1 of Cheiracanthium punctorium. Lineage (NCBI taxonomy): Eukaryota > Metazoa > Arthropoda > Arachnida > Araneae > Cheiracanthiidae > Cheiracanthium > Cheiracanthium punctorium. The sequence continues at coordinate 65,775 of JAWZYV010000367.1, forward strand.
CAAAGGATAATATCGAAAAATGCCACTGCTTTGACTCCGAAACACGTCTTTTACTTCCAGCTTAATTTATTTACATTAGTTTGTAAAAAAAATAATGTAGTGAAAAATGATAGAAATAAAGAAAATATAAAGAAAATGAAATAAAAATTAATTAACTAACCGAACGTAACAAACCAACGCAAAATTCGGAAGCGATACCGCAAAAAATGGCCATGTGTGCATAATGAAAATGTGCGAACGGAATGATTTCATCAGTGTCGTACTTCTTGTCAACTGTCTCGGCTTTTGATCCCAGATAGCGGTTCAGGGGGAAAATTTTCCGTTCGCACATGCGATTGATTACAGACTGTGCTGTAGTAACCTACACTACAGTGCGTTAGCTATAATAAGCCTATTTACAAATAGTGGAGGAGGGGGGAGAGAGTAAAACTCACGTTTTAAATTCTCATAAATCTAGAAGTGTGCTTAATATTTGTTTTAAATTTCATTTGTTAATGTGTTTATTCTTTAGTTTTTCCTTTGGGGGGTGTTACATAAAAATGTAACACTCTTAGCAGATGTCAACAACATACATGCGTATATAAACAATACAACTCTTTGCCACTCACAGTAAGAGAAATATTTAACCTTCATCAATCTCGCCTTGCGAACTTCCCCAGTATGGGAAACGCTACGTCATAGGAGAAACTGGTTTTCCGTATCTCCGATCAGCAGAGGTCGAAAGGAATGACTCCGAGAGAAAAAAAAGATGAGAATTTCCCCACGAGTGTGTGTGGCAACAGTTTTCAAAAAAGAAGTTCGTTAGAAGGACGCTGACTAAGTTTGACATAAATCACGATGTAAACGTAAAGTTTCGTTGGCGAAGGGGGCTTCCCAGTAGAATTCCGCTTGGCTTCCAGCCATTTTTGCGGACTGGGAGAGCCCCAAGCAAAGTTAATTTTTGGAGATAATTCTCTCCACCGTTTCAAAAGATATAAATCGTAGCCATGTTAGTAATTTTTAAAGTCATGCAAACTTTTTTTCTTCGGTGAATCATCTTTAAACTGTGATGCAGAACTTGATTTCTACAATAATCTTTAGTGCCGAGAGACGGTAAAAAAAAAAGTTCAGCTCTGATTCCTTTTTAAATTCTTGTGAGAGTGAATAAGTGAAAAATTTGCAACATTTTGATTTTGATTCTCCCACGAGGCTTTTGTATCGCCGAAGCGTCACCTGGGCGGCCATCTTGAATGAACTGTGTATGCCTGACAATAAGTTAACTGATGTGCATTGCATTCTTCCATGGCTTGTGTTATTCATCGAGATCATCAAAATTTGTGTTGCTGAATCTGCCAGGTTTAAATAAAACTTTGGAAGGACTTTAGAAAGAACTGCCAAAACCTAGAACTTTGTATTGATCATCTGCAATACGAACTGTCATCACCTGAATTATGGTTTTCGACAAACAAGGACAAACACCTGTGCTACAGTGTGGTGGTAAATATTGAATTTAAGGAAAAGTGTCTTCAATTTATTAAATTTCATAATTGTGATTAATTTCATATCTCCACAAAATTAATATGCCACTCTTTAATACTTCAGAGTTTTCCAATTGAAGTATACTGGCAATTTTTTTTTTTTTCAAAATGACATCAGTTTGATATCTGTGTCGATAATATGCCCATTAAAGTATTTCATTTTTAGTCAACTAAAATTTTAATTTTTAATAATAGGTTTCTGGGCAGTGTAAAGTGAATCTATTTAATTGGCATATTATCTCAATGTGTGATAATTACATCTCATTTATTTGTGTTTGAATTTGGTATTTTTTAATTGCAGTACTGTTTGAACTATGTTTTTAAAAATGTTTGGTAGTCAGAGATCTCATATCTGAATTGAAAATGAATTGGTACTTTTGATCTTAGTATTATTTGATTCACTATTTTTTTTATTACTCACTATTCAGAGATCTACTGTTTAGAATGTCAAAATATATAGTCAAGAAAACATTTTAAATTCTATGTCATTTTTAATTGTCAATAAAAACAGAACTCAGAATTTGAATTACTTTATTTGAGTTAGTCAATTTCAGGAAAATTTTGCCTTTCAGCTTTTATCACAATATGGGTTCTGAGTCTTTATTCCTTACCAGGTGAGTGTAAGTAAAATAAGTTATTCTTATCTCTCACTATTCAGGTTTTTAATACCTAGGCGTTAACATTTAAATTAATGCCTAGGCGGCAAACTGCAATGTACTTTTTTCTGATCTGAACTTTTGTTCAGAAGAATTTTTGCATCTCACATTTCACACCCTAACGATCATGGCAGTTAAGTAACTAACTACTTAACAGGGGGTTTATGTGCTTATGTGCTCAAATGGAGAAGTCGCCACTGCTCTCACAGCCTGCCCTGCCTCGTTTAGATAGGAACGGCTGATGATACACGAAATTTCCAGAAAGTGCCATTTCCAGAAGAATCGCGATAAAGCGCGAATTTCGATTACGTCATAGAAATATAATTGAATAATTCTAGGCTATTACGTAATAATGTAGGAAAACGAGCAATACAAGCCCCATTGGCAAAATCGCGCCAAATGTCCAAAATGTCGCGGATCTTGGCGTCTACTTGGCGAAATATCGCCAAATTTTGAATCAGTTTTCAAAAAGTGAAGTCAGCGAAGCTCTAGAGGCAATATTTTCCGAGAATTCGAGAAAACCCTATATTATCCAGCAGGACAAAAAAAAAAAAAAAAACACTCCACATCTCGTGTTCCAGTTAATCGATTTTGATACAATAAAATGCAAAATTTAATTATTTGACTCATAGAATACGAGTCTTACACTAATTTGAATCTCTGAAAGGCAGAACAAACTGGAAATTCGCAACAGCATTTGTAAAGATGGAGTGTAATAGCATTTGGTAAGACTTTTTGGGCATGTCTTAGTAGGCGATTTCTATATAGATTGCGATTCCAAAGAAGCGTTTCACGGAACAAGGAAGAAAAATACGGCACACTCATGATTAACGATACTCTTACCAACTTAATCCAGTAGAGAAATAGAGACGACTGGTGGATTATGATACGCTTTTAATGTACATAGCCCTTCAGTGCGTATCTATTATACAGGGTGTCCCACAATGATTAGGACAAACTTCGAGGAGAAGGGGGGAACACATTTTCAGAATCACGCAGCATTGCGGAATCAAAACCGGAGTTTTCAGTTAAATGATATTAATTCGTTGGAGAAAGTGTAGAAGTGCACGTCTAATTTCTTAACTAAGTTTCATAAACAATGGATGTATTTCCAAAATGTTTATCACTGAAAAGGATTTGCCTAAAAAGTACGTGCTGCGAAGTCTACATAACGCTTGGAAAAATCTGGTTTCGTTGTTCTAATAATATTATGACACAAAGAGAGGACGTCTAATAATATTATTGCGCTACTAATATGATAATGAATCCGAGTTGGAGATGAATGCATAACCGATTACAGCATTCATTCCAATTAACCGGATTCTATTTTCGATTTTTGGATAGGTATTTGATAAGGAGATGTAGCGACTAAGCCACTTCTTTATATGTTTACCAAAACAGCTTGTTTGTGCACCATCCTAAAGCTGGTAGATATCAAAAGACATCAAATCTTTTGCACCCATAGTTGGTACACCCCTTTTCACAGATAAGTATTCGAATCCGTATTACATATTAGTATTACAGTACCAATTAATTCGACTAGACAATGCCAGTTGGACAATCCCTTAAAGTTTAAAAGCAATGCAGAATGAATTAGAGAAATGGTCCTAGAATTACATATTAGTATTTGAATACTTAATCAGTCCGATTAGACAAATTTTAGGCTGATCTGATATTTAAATAGAAGACAAGCAGAGCAAAATGTGTGGTTTATAGTTTTAATATTCATAGAAACAATTAGCTCATGAGATTTATGGACCATCGAGAGAAAAAAAAAACATCAAAATACTCCGTATTTTAGAATATAACTTTATTTAGACCGTAATTTAGAATATAGAACTGCTTCGCAAATTAATTTTTCAGAATATTTTCTGATGTTAAACTGAGCGCAAACATTTTAAAATAAAAGTAGTTTTTAAAAATTTTATAATGGTAAAGTTGTAAGAATGCTCGAAAAAAAGTGTACTCAGCAAAACTGTTTTTTTTTTTCCTACAAGGGTTTGCAGTTGCTCATCAATCATTCACCATTACTGAGTCTCAAATTATTTGCCATTTTAATAGGGGTATATCAAGTGGTTCACCATATTCATGTGGAAATTCGTAATAAAAACACATTTACTAGCACATTTCATTAATTTTCTAAACACCAGAAAAACATGAATTGAAAATTTTATATTAAAGAAAACGATTGTTATCTTAACTAGGTGCAGTTTACCTTCGTTCCATCCATTTAAGTGTTCGGCAGCTCGGATTGAGCAGCTGTTAATGTGGAAACGTTGTGGGTCACGTCTACTGATTCATTTTGAATAAGTACCCCCAGTAAGAAGAGAAATCACATTTGCTTATAGGGCAGGAGCCCGCGGCCGCCAGACCTACGTCATAGTATAAAAGCTGAAACTTTCTCTGCGCATACTCCCCAACAGAGGTAGGAACAATCGGCGATTATAAAGTTTGGATGATCGTGGCTTTGGCAGGTAACAGGTGGCAAAGGTGTATAAAATTGCAGACTATTTTCGTCATTTTATTAGTGAATTATTTTATATGTTCTTCGGCACAGTACTAGAAATCACTTTATCCGGAAACTTTTGCATAGTTTTGCAGCACTGCTGCAACTCGAGCAGCACTTCTGCATACCACACTGGGCTTCATTTCTAGCGGAGAAAGTGCCGGAGCACTAATATTCTGTAGAGCTCATATTCATACTCAGTGGCGTATTGTAAAGCCATGCGACCCCTGAAATACGGATTCGGTAGTGCATTCTATTACTTATCAATACATTAAGATGTATGGACACATTCAATTCATTGAAAGTCTGTGGTCAATGACTACTTTGGTTATCCCCAAAATCTCGCTAATTATCTCAAACTTGTTGGCTTTTGGTGCAGTATCAACCAATGAAGTGTAAAAAAAAAATCTTTCAAATTTAATCCAGCTTGGCGATATCGGAAATATTTTGCTAGAAATCGCTAAGCCTTATTATTACTGCAGTACTTTATCTCTTTCAAACAAAATAAGTTTAGATGAAATACACAGAAAATACTTGTGATTTAACAGACGTACTGCTGGTGTCCACATCATCTGGGTCCACCACAGCCAAGTCATCTGGTGTCCACATCAAATTTCTGATTAATGTATTAAGATGGGAATTAAAGAGAATAATTTTTCGATTTCTTTAAAACTCATAAATATTTCTATATAAAGAAATTATCTGATAAATCCGACTCCAAAACTTTGAGGTTGTCTGACGGGGGTTTGCCAAGATACAAAAGTGTCTTGCAAGGGATAAAGTGATTTCTAGTACTGTGACGAAGAACATATAAAAAAATTACGCTTTATGAAATGACGAAAATAGAATTACGTTTTCCATAACTCTAAGGTTGTCTGGTGGGGTTTTGCCACGATGCAAAAGTGTCTAGAAAGGGATAAAATGATTTTTAGTACTGTGCCGGAGAACATATAAAAAATTACGCTTTATAAAAGGACGAAAATAGTCTGCAATTTTATACACCTTTGCTGCCTGTTACCTGCCAAAGCCACGATCATCCAAACTTTACAGTCTCCGATTTTTCCTACCTCTGTTGGGGAGCATGAGCAGAGAAAGTTACAGCTTTTATACTATGACGAAGGTCTGGCGGTTGCGGCCTTTTAGACTATAAAGGGGGATTGTTTACGCTATTAAGCGAGATATTTTATACGACGACATGAAAATATTGCAACATTTTCTGTCTAATGACGTTGAAGGAGCGCTAACTGCATTAAAAATTAGAGGACAATAATAAAATGTACTTTGAGTCCTACTACTTCAGCTTTACATGTACGCAGTTAGAAACAAAATAAATTCAAAAATGCATTCCCATTCTGTCCCTTCTGTGAAACTGCTGGACATTGGCCTCAAGAATGCAAAACGATTACTGATGTTGATGTATGTATCCAAAAATTAAAAACTGCAAATCCTTGTTTTTGTGCAGAATTCGTGGTCATAATAGGGTGTTTTTGCTTACAATTTCTTCCTACGTTAACACTAACGCTTTCCGCTATTCGGATTACTTTGACCAATCAGGTTTCGGAATTTATTCGTGCACATGCGCTATACTGTCCAATGGCAATTTATGTTAGTGCTAGCGTGAGTGAAATAGCTATGAAACAACTCCCTAATTTTAAGAGTTGTCCACGTAAAGATAAAGCCCATTGAAAAGCCCATTTGCAAACTGTACATATATACTTAACTGGTCCCACAGGCTTTACGAAACTTACGCAAGGTATTTTAGATTCTGGAAGTCAATCAAATTTCATTCACTCAAATTTCGTTGATCACTTGCAGTTACAAGTCATAAGTACCTATACCTTGGACGTGCGAGCATTTGAGTCAGCATTAAGTCACTCTCAACCTAGGAGCAGAGTCCACTCAAAATTGCCGAGCATTTGGAACAAAACTGCAGTTTAATTATCTACGTTTTAAAGCTCGAACTCTTACGCGCCTCATCCTACTGAGCCTCCCGATATATTCATAGATGTCAACTACTACGGAATATAATCAACCACTTTTTTTCAACAAGAATTTTCTAGTTCAAATATAGCAGAATTTTCATGTCCTAGATCAAAGACTCTATTTTAACCCATTAAGCGCCAAAGCTCCCGTTATGGGAACATCTGTTATACACTTTTTTTCTTAAAATATTTTAACCCAATTTACGAAATACACATTTTATATAAACATTTACACTATAGGGTGTGTTATGTAGTGTAAATGTTTATATAAAATGTGTATATCGTATATTGCATTAAAATATTTTAAAGAAAAAATATATAATAGATGTTTCCGTAACAGGAGCTGTGGCACTTAATGGGTTAAAAAAGTATTAAAAGAAATATTATTTGCAAAAAGTGGTTGCTTGTGTTCCGTAGTAGTTGGCATCTATGAATATTCAAGAACTTTCAAAAGATACGGAGTTTGTGCATACCGGTTTCACTCACGGTAACGCTATCGGACAATACAGTTCATGACCACATATAAAATCTGAAACATGGTTGGTCAAATTACTCCGTATAGCGGGTAGCGTTAGCGTTAACGTAGGAGAAGAAACGGTATACACAAACTTCCTAATATGTGGTTGAAAGTAGCGAAACCGTACGATAACTCCTGAATTACCTACCGAAGTTTGGATAGGTTCTGCTTTCTATTGGGGTATAGTAAAATCGGGAGCTCCTTTTCGGTTATCCGAATATTTTGTCTTTATACCTGCGATTTAGTGGATCTCGCAGCCACACAATTAATCAAATCAACAACGAAATTAATCAAAAGAATTCTCATTTTCTTCAGTTCATAATATTTTTAGACTGAAAACACAAAACTAAAAACACTAGTATTCTAAGGTAACATTTATAACACTACTTATACGAAACATCGCAGCCACACAATTAATCAAATCAACAGCGAAATTAATCAAAAGAATTCTCATTTTCTTCAGTTCATAATATTTTTAGACTGAAAACACAAAACTAAAAACACTAGTATTCTAACGTAACATTTATAACACTACTTATACGAAACAAGCACACAATTTTGGAAGTAATAAAGCACAAAGATTCTCGTGAGGTATAAAACATATTTGAGATACGGTAACGATGCAACATATGAATTCGTAAAGCGATCCTAAGGATCCGTGACATCCTCCCCACCCTGATCAACCTCGAGAGGAATGACCAGCTGTACAGGCCGAACTATGTTTTTATATGTCGGCTCGGTAAATGATGGTATGGCTGTTAACATCTGTCCGACAAGAAAATGAGCTGCAGTCAAGGTGTCTTCTCAGTTCCATATTCGTACACTAGAGGTCTGCTATTCAGTGCGGCTTCCTTTCGTACTACGGCAGTGGAAACACTTTCCCGGGGCGAAAAAATATGTGTGAAAGGTATTTAGCTTTAACGTATTTAGACTGAAAACATAAAGCTAAAAACATTAGTAGTCTAAGGTAAGATTTATTACATTTGTATTTTTTTTCTAGTAAGACCATAATACATAAAGTCTCTGTCGAGCTACGAGGGAGAAAATAAAATATAGTTCATAGACCCACACAGTTCTGGGGAAGAACAGGAAGCTGTGTTCTGCTTAAAATAGTATGAGGTTTAGCTGATTAGATGCCAACTTTTACAGTATTTTCAGAAGTTCATTCACCACTATTTATTTATTTACTCATTTATTATTCCCTTTTCCTCCACGGTTCATTTGCTAAAGTAAGTGAAAATTTAAAATAAAAATTTGTCTGCCGTTGTGGTCGTCTAAATTTCTGGAAGATTGCTTGAAGTTGGGACTACGATTGGGCCTAGATTTAAACCGACTTTCAACTTTTGGTGTTTATTTTCCACTGTAGAGATTTTAAAATCGTTTTCTTATCTTCAATAATTAATTACAAGGGGTGATCAAATGAAAAGGTACGAAACGACACGGTGGGTATAAATGTAGACTTTATTCAAAATATACACCATAGGTCTGAGCACAACGATCCCACTGATGAACAAGCCGCAGGATTCCTTGCTCCCAGAATTCCTGTGGCCGTGACGAGACCCGTCCGTCACAGCGTCCTTGAGTACGTCGTCCGAGTTGAAGCGCTTCCCTTTCAGGTGTTTCTTCAGTGGACAAACACATGGAAATCGCAAGGCGAAATGTCCGGACTGTAGGGCGGATGATCAAGCTGTTCCCATTTGAACTTGGCCAGTTCCTTGGCGAAACCTCACACTCGATTTTCTCACTGACTTGTGGGACATTCAGTCTTCCCTGTATACGGTCATCTTCCGGTGATGAATAGTGGCCAGATTAACACCTGCCGCTGTCAGAAATGGGATAAAACCTCGCTGCTCCTCAATCGTCGAATTTTGCAACGCCAACGCCATGCTGTCCTCATACGGACTGCCGCATCATTTGGACGCCGCTTTTGATAAGAGCCTCTGCTCTCTCCTGCGCATGCGGGCGCCCGCGCATGCCCCGATCCCAGTCAGAGACTCCAATCCCAACCCGCGATGTCTCGCTACGTTCTCCCATGGCGGAATATGCAAAAATTTACCTGTTACGTTTTTACGTCGTTTCGTACCTTTTCATTTGATCACCCCTTGTATTATTTTCAAACAATTAGGGGGATATTTAAGGGGGGGAAATCATAATACAGCTGCTTGTAATAATTATTAAAATAAAAAAGAATATTTAACCCTCCCCCTCTCCTCTCCTCAAAAAAGTTATTTCATTTTTTATGTTACCACCTTTTTCTCATATTTTATGTTAAATTTGTGTCATTTGTACGTTATATCATTCCAGTTTTTTAAATTTCAGCCGCTTCGGGAAAAAATCCAGTTTACGCTACTGCCGAAAGATATAACCTTCTTCATAATAGTTTAAATTTACGGGTTTATTACTTGTTGCGAAACTTACTTAACTCTCGGAAAAACGTAGAAAACCTCTTGTCTTTATGCTAATAATATTATTACACAAAGAGAGGATGTGTAATAATATTATTGAGCTAATAAGACTATCAGACATTCGACTTGAACCTGAATCTATAACCGATTGGATAGTTATCATTCGGGCAAGCAGAATTGCATTTTTAGTATTCGAATTACGGATAGGTTATTTCAATAGTGCATAAGTATTCGAATACTCATGAAATATTAATTTAAATACCCAGTTAGTTCGATTAGACAATGCTTGATAATACCTTGATTTTTGAAAAGCAGTGCAGAATGTACTGGAGAAATGCTCTTTGAATTACACATTAGTGATCGAATACTTAATCAGTCCGATTAGACACTGTGTGGCTAATTAATCGCTTGATATTCGAATAGCAGAGCAGTAGACCAGAATGTGTGGGTGTTTTATTTATAGCATTCTTATAAACAAAAGCAACTAATACCAATAATATACAGAGACTTCCCTCAAATGGTGGGGCCGTATTTTTGGCATAATTGCTATGTTAAAAGATAAACCTTTATGCAAACACTATATGAATAACCAACAGCCTCCCTTTGCGTGGGTCACTGCATAAATGCTCCGGGGTTTATTAAAAGAAATATAACTCTGCTGTTCGAGCCTCGTCAGGGGGAGACCCCCCCCCTGAACCCCCATTTGTCCTAAAATTATATTTTTTATCTTGAATTATTAAAATATTGCTATTAATGGGTAAATTCACCAGAAATGTTTAATAGATTTATTTTGTGAAAATACAACTTTTACAGGAAGCCTAATGTTCGCGTGAAGTCTTAGTGATGTAACAGTTGTAAGACTCTCTATATCTAGGAGGTGTTATCTATATTACGCGCTTTGACATCTGCTTTAGGGACATTATTTCGGCTCATATAGGTGCGTAGTGCTAGTCAGGGTCGGATAGTCTAATTTTCTTGTAACAAAGAACATTAAAAAGTAACTGGTGATTAAAAGATAAAATGATTAAATCTTTGTAAAATAACACACTTAAAAGGGACAGGTGTTTCGGTCTAAAAAATTTCGACCTTCGTTAACATCAGCAGAGTCCGTACACACACTAGGACTGGCGAATGTAAAAACAAAAATTGCAGACACACCTCTCCAGATTGATAAGTAAATAAGATTGATAAGTGAGTATTTTACAATGTATTAATTATTTTATCATTTTGTATGTAACCCACCATCAGCTAAGTGGATGAGACGTATTGAACACTGGTAGACGGCCGAAAGATTTCGGCCTTGGAGCAAATAGTTTTTAAAGAGTTCTACGGCGCATTCACGTTTCATCTGGAAAAGAACTGCCTAAAACTGTGGGCCGTTAGATATACAGTCAAGCAGTAAGCCAGAAACCTGGGCCTTCATACCTGAGCTATCCATCACTGTTCAGTGTTTCTTCCACTCGGCCACTGAGAGGCTTTAAAAGGGTGTAGAGACAGAACAGTACACAACGTCAAGCTAATGCTAAAAAATAAATAAATAAAATAAAGTAAAGAGTCTATTAGAAAATTAATTTATCTTCTACTTTCATTAAAAAAAAAAAAAAAACCCTCAAAAGAACAAACTTAAACCTTAGTTTCTTCTACGTTTGTGAAGTTTTTCGTAATGAAGAAAAGCGCAGCGTTTGACATCCGTCCTTCTTTTCGATGAGTTTCCTGGGAGCAATTGTCGAATTAAGTAGAAAGGACTTTTCGAAAGCCGAGAAAATCCCATGAGAGACAGTTTTCCTGTTTCCAGGAAAAGAGAAAAGGGGAAAAAAAAAGAGATGGAAACGATGTTAAATCCGCTTGCATTTACCCGAGAATTTGGCGAATAGAAATTCCAATTCTTAATAATTATGTATGAAATGAGGGTTATTTTTCATGCGGTTCGTTATTTTCACGTTTAACCTTTATGTATGTTAGCAGAAGACTAATGATTTTAGAAAAAAAATGAAATGTTTGCAAATTATTGTTAAAATAATTGCAGAAGAATCGTATAAATTCAGATATTTTCTTCGCGAGATGAGTTCTGCACACATTCTAACCTTAAAAAAAAAATAAATTTAAAAATTCGTGCGAAATTATAAACGTTCCAGTCATCTCTGTTTCACCTCAGTTAAAGTTACAAATCTCATAGGATGAAACTCATGCGTAGCAGCCAACTTTCAGGCTTTCAGGGGGGGGGGGGGGAAGTGTATTTACCACTATTTTTTTTTTCTTTTAAGTAATGCAATCTTAAATAAATCCAATTTTTTTAATGCGCTGTAATACCTGGAGACTGATGTTGCTCCAGCTTACGAAAACCCAGATTCAGGCGATTTTCAAATCTCATCAATTGGTCTTTTGTTTACTTCCAAAGTAACTTCGGTTCAAAATTTTAACAAGTTTTTGATGTATATATATATTATCTATTTTAATTTTTTTAGCCTCTGGTTCCATTAAAAAATAATTTGTATGCACATAGCTACGTGCGAAATTGTTCCTCGACCTACACGAAGTCGATTTACACGGTTATCGCTCGGTCCTATCTAAGTTCGGGGTATTACTGTACAGTGTAATGTTCTGAAATTTGTGGTGGGTAATCCGAAGTAGTCGGTTATGTTTATAGATATTTAATCTAATATATAAAGTTCTCGTATCACAGTGTTAGTTACCATACTCCTCCGAAACGGTTCGATTGATTTTAATGAAATTTGATATGTATATTCGTTAGGTCTGAGAATAGGTTTTTAACTATGTCTCATACCCCTTAGTCATAAGGCGGTCCACCCCAAAATTTTTAGCTCCAGAGTGCTATTAATTTCAATCAGGTTTTTTGTGTAGACATTAGCGCATCGAGTCACTTTGGAAATATGTTTGCCAGGTAACGTGGAGAGGGGGGGGGGGCGTTAATAAAATGTTGAAAGTCGCACAAGGTTTGCAATTTTTGATAATTGATCGCTAAATGGGGAGCCAAAACGTGACAATTTATTATAAATATATTTCGAGTATAGTTAGACAACGCCTGGCGTATATTGTAAAACAGTTTTATTAGGCGATTTTAATATAGATTTCTATACCGAAGAAGTGCTTTGTGGAACAAGAAAGGAAAACACGGTACACTCATGGATTATGATGCCCATTCCAAACAGTATTTAAATTTCTTTGAGGTATAGTTGTAATATGACTATAGGACTAACATGCCAGGCGAAGATTCTAAAACAGCTTCAGTAGGCGATTTTAAGATGGATTTCGATTCGTATTATCCCGGCGGACCGCCAAGACAAACAATTTTTCACCAATTTAAATGCCGGGCACATGAAATTGTTGATGGTTTGGAATACGATTGGCAATAGTTTGCCAGAAAATTTGACGAAATAGTAATTTGGCGGAAATGACCGCCGGGATAATATGTAAGTACCGTTTCCACGCTCCCAAAAGGACTAGATGAAAACTAAAGTAAACAAATTAGCGATAAACGCATCCGTTAAGGAATTACAAGACACTTAATTATCAAAACTGCATTAATTGGCAATCCAAAATAAATAAAAATGTAACGGCATACTGTACTTACATGTTGTTCCAAATCGCCATTTTAATTCTAAATTACGATTGCCGCATAAATGCAAAAAATCGCCATGGTAACTGCATATGTTTAATGATCGCGACCTTGGCGAGAGTCGAGGCGATAAAGTTGGAATCAACTTAAGAAAGTTAAACACGGTACACTCATGGATTATGATGCCCATTCGAAACAATATATAAAACGATGAAGTATACTTGTAATATACTTGGCGAAGATTGTAAAATAGTTTTAGTAGGCGATTTTAAGATAGATTTGGATTTCAAAGATGGGTTTTACGAAACCAGAAAGAAAAATACAGCACAGTCATGAATAATGATACACTTTCCAACTTGATGGAATAAGGAAGAATAATAGGGTAATAGCGCATAAATTATGATACGATTTTAATATATAGCACCATAGTGCATATTTAAAATCTGAAAGTTTTTCAGATTTTCATCCTTTTTTAATTTTATTGTTTTGGACAATTTTTTTATGGAATGACTATAAATAAATCTCAATGCCAAACTATGTGTGTTTGTGGCTTAGATTTGAGCACACCATGTTTTTCATACGGATAATTATACGTGGCATACTCTCGAGTGGCCAAACCATCCAGTTTGTTTGTGTTAGCTAAAGATGGGATAACAAAAAATATTGTGCACTCTATTGCGTTAAGGGATTGATATTAATTTTTAGTAAAATTATTGTAATTAGTGATATATATATATATATATATAAATTTAAAGAATAAATTACAATGAATTAAAAATATAAATTTTGGCATTGTGTTATTTTTATATTCCAGCATCGTTCACAGCGCTCCATGCCTCTTCCACTCATATACCACATCCTCACACACTTACAATAAGTTAGTCATTTCTTTCTACTAAAATAATCCTAGGAATAATTTATATGGCAAAACAACGTTTGCCGGGTCAGCTAGTATATATAGATAATATAGATATATATAGATATAGATATGAATAAAATATTACAACGTTCTAATTTTAAATTTAATTAGCGTTTTCTTCGGATTAAAAGAAACTGCTAGTATCAAAATGAAAAACGTTTTTATTACAAAGAAAATCTTAAAAGTAATGTAATCCTGAACTACGCTTCAAAACTTGGTATTAATTAAATATTTAATAAAAAGATCAATTTTGATTCCTGTGTCAAATAAAATATCAATTCCATTATCCTCAATTAAGTTTTTCTGTTTCAGTTTTGATTGTGCTGGGCTTTATTCCGTTGGTTTTCTTCGATGATCATTAACTTATCAAGCAGATTCATTAGGTTACGTTTCTATGAAAAATTAATAAATCTGCATGATGCTAATTAATCATTTCATTCACAAATCCTTTAAGTGAGGAAAGAATATCTGCAAAATAGTTCCTCACCCCTTAATTTAATGATTCTTTAAGATACGATTAGGAACTTTTTAAACAGTACTGCCTCATTTTTAAATATTTGTTAATTTAAATAATTCAATGAAAATAGATGATAAAAGTTTAAAAATCGTCAAGTTATTCATCTTCGAAAGCCATTTGAAATTATAATTATCCTATTAATTAAGACTAATATAGTTAGTTCTTTATGGGTTAATTCACAATACGCATTAAGGCGATACATTAGCTTTGAAAGGCGATCTTGAATACATGTTCATGCCTTTACAAAGGAGGATGAATTGTTTTCGAGTTCTTATATGGTTGAGTATAAGAAAAATAAATAAATGAAAACTTGGAGATTGATGATAAATGTTCAGAAAAAACATTCTGTCTTTTCTATTGATCTACAACAGAAGTTTGGAAAGTTGACAGACGTGTCAATGAAATAATTTCGAATTAATGAATAAAATAAAATGAAATGAAATGAAGCAGACTAATCATTGTTTTCCAAAAGTTATTTAAGCGTATCCAAAATGTTTTTTTTTTTTGATAAAAGATAAATTTATAAAGTTTCAGAATCGTTGTCAATGTGGATGATATTAATGCACAGAGCTATATCATTAATCCAAACTTCGAAATTTGAACATTCCAGTAATACAAACTGGTAAAACAAATTACGAAACAGCATTTATTTAAATACCAGTATACTCGTAAGAATTTACGCCTAATATCATACTCGAATCTTGCAACATCTTTACCTGTAAAACAGAAATACTGTATATAAAAATAGGTAAGACGAATAACATAACAGTAATTTTCAATCGATTCACTTTTTCACTCTTTTCAGCCGATAACTGGATACTTTATTGATTTCTAATTAGTTTATTTATTTCTGTACATACTGTTGACTCGTGCTACAATGTGATCTGTGTTACTCGAATGGGATATTAGGCGAGTTTTTCACCAGCTAATGTGAACTCATCCCCAACTAGAGAATTTTCGCCTAAAGTAAGAAATGCCAACAAAAGTACAGGGTGTGAGGATGTCTCCTCACACACCCCGATTTGCTAATGTAGAAGACAGCCAATCAGTGAAAGGTATTTCATAGCTCGTGGAACCACCGAAAGCGGAAGCACAGGAACCGTCCCTGTATAAAACAGTCTGGCTTTATTTATTACTGTATGTGGAGAGTGGTAATGTGTAGTTAGGGAATGGTTTGGTGTGTGTTTATAAGTGCCTAAAGTAACTGCGTACGTGTTTCATAAAGTTGTACATATGTACCATAATTCACACTGCAAAACGTCCCGGCCCAGTCACCAAACTTCCCGTAAGAACACGAAAAGTAAAGCAGCACTACATTGGCGCAGTGCTTGGGATGGCGAATTCCTCTCTTCACCGCTTTGTGAGGGATCGTGTACGCTATTGGGAGCTGGTGCACGTAAATTTTATTGTGGCTCCAATTTCCACCATGTTCAAACGATTTCTCTGGGGATGCGGATTTCAGGTATTATGTCTCATGTGCTCAGACATAGTCAGGTGCTCATTTCATGTGCTCAGGTGCTATATCTATCTGAAATAGTTTCAAAATTAATTGATCCCGAGCTAAGTCGGTCTTCCTACCACTGAGGCTCATTTAAATTGAAACCGCTTCCTTTCGCCCGTCGCCGTCCTATATGGCATCACTCTGCTGCATTAGTAACGACGACAACGCGAAATGTTCACTTACGCGAGCCTTCTTGGGACGCATCCTTCACGTAAGTCGACACTTCATTGTAGTCGTATATTTTTAGTAAGTTTTATGATTTTGTATTAGATGTTGTGTTGACACAATACACGTGCATTCTGCAGTATTTACTTTTTAATTTCTTACATCCTCTCTAATCCGAATTTTTCTGTATATAATCACAACACACCCATTGTAACAATTAACTTGAAGTGATAGAGAACTAACCGTGTGTGCGTATTTATAATTTTAAAGACGCACCTTAATGGTTTAATGCAACCGGAATTTTCTTTTTTCTAGCACAATCAAAAAAAATAATAATAATAATATTACCTGTAGCCGTAAGTACATGTTGTATGTCAGAAGCGCTGTTCAACCGCTACCGACCTGTGTTGCTCTCTCGTAGCGCAAATGAATTAACAAAGCATCTTTAAATTCCCTCCTTAACAGTGATTTATAGGCGAAGTATAATGCGATGTTAAACAGCGTTCAAGGATTAAAACATTTTTGCATGGCATAAAAGTAAACGCGGATTTAACAAACAAGCATAACATAATGGCGTCATAAAACTTAATAATAGAACTTTATGACTGTGCTCAACAATAACATTAACAGAGCTTTAAGCTTTATAATATTTCTCTTTTTCTGTAGGAGGGAGGCTAAAAAGGTAATGGCCTCATTTAACACGTTCGTCGTTTCAATCACCTTTGTATCACAAACGTAATTATAAAGATGTCTCATTCTATTTTTATCTTATCTAGAAAAATATTTTTCTGTTTTCTTTATCTTCCGTTAAATTTTGCATTGGAATATGCAGTTAAAAGTAGTGCAGTACTGTGCAAATTAAAGGGACACCGAAGTCATAGTTTAGACAGATCATTCATTGGTTACCAAAAAATTAATTAATAAATTAAATTAAAAAAACATGCCGAAAATATCGATTATAAAAACACTTTCCAAATCAATAGTGGTTTTTTTTTGCCAAATTTGGCGAGATTTAGGGATAACGTAATAAAGACTGTGCATTAATGTAGCTTTTTGAGACCCTGTGAAAGAACTTTAACCCTTTGAGGCGCACCCCTTTCTCAATGCTGAAAAAAGAGCAGCCGTTGCCATCGCTCGACATAGCTACCAGCAAGATGGCGGACGATCGAAACGTTCATCGCGTGCTACAGATCTAGAGACCCTTTTTTGATGAGAGCTGGCTGTGCCGGCACAGGCAGCTGTCGTCAAAAAAGGGTCTCTATGGCACACGATGAACGTTTCGATCGTCCGTCATCTTGCTGGTAGTTAAGTCGACCGAACCGAACCGAAAAGGGGGGTTTTCTTGGAGTACTTGAGCGCCACGCGCTAATTTCCAGTGTGTAGGTGAAAAACTTGTGTTGGGTTAACGTGAGTAGGGGGCCCCGTGGCTTGGTCGGGGGGTGGTAGCTGTTCTCGCATTCTTCCATTTTTGAGCAGATGTCAGTGCTGTTAAAATAATCGTGACCATTTTTCCACGGGAAATGACGTGCTAAAAAGTAAAGGATTCTCGTGGAGCTATGTCACTCGCAACTATTTTTATAGAAATGAAATCCATTCTTCGTGACTGGCAGCAGTCAAAACGTCAGAGTTTGGTGTTCCCAGAGCGGGAACACTGCGTGTAAAAGGGTTAAAAACTTAGGCCATTTTGATCATTTCTACGTGTTTTTTATCTTTTTTTGCAAGGGACAGAGTTGTAGAAGGTGTCGTATGAGAAAGTGACATAAAGCCTTTTCGTTACTCCTCCCAAAGAATTCTTTTTAGATTAATTTGTATATGTGCTAGGGATGCGACATCAAAGTCGATGTTTCGAAAAAATTGGTGTTTTTTTTTAAATATCCATGTTTTATCCATCGATGTTTAACACTAATAGTTCGATGTTTTAATACATAGTCGATTGCTATCATATACGAAATATAAATACATTTTGTAAAGAGTAACTTTTTACAAAGGAAATTGTTAGGTTTTGTTAGTGCACTTGCGAGTGTGGTCAACCTCGTATTTAATATTGAAAAGAAGTACTGTTAAAATATATATATATACATACCCAGTTTGAGCTCCATCGAGTGCACACTAGAGACATTAACGCACTTTGTACAATTTCCGTCGATAGGGTATGATGTAAAAGAACACTCATTTGTCGCCCTGTCAAAGAACTATGTCCTATACACAGTAAAATTTATACCTACACGCTTAAATCTATTGATTAAAACTAACACTCATTTATTGATTAAATTTCTTATCGGCCGATTTAAATCCTTTTACGCCAAAAATTAATCATTCAAAACAATAATTTTTGAATGCCTCAATTCGCCCCAGCACTCCCCATCTGCTATATTCTATTTAACTCATTTTCCGCAAAAATCTTGTCTATTTGAGTATTCTGTCTGTCTCTTCTCAACCACGACCCATATCCTATTACAATCACGTGACCAACGAACGCTCTAACGGATAACGGTTCATAGTAAAAAAGGCGGCCAGGCCATAGTTGTGTGTGTATTCCGCTGGTGATAGTTTTATGTTATATCCGAATACCAAATGCATCTTTTTCATATTCAGAGTTGTGAAATAGATTCAGCCTAGATATGGAGGAGATGCTTTAGGTAAAGATTTCGCTTTAATGACATAGTTTCTTACGATTGGATTATAAAAAGCTGTTGTAAAACAAATGAAGTTATGATATCTCCACCCAAAGTGAGTAAGTAGTATTTTACCTTTTTCATGTCAATAAATTGGGTTGCTTCTTTAATTAAATCTCACAGCTGGTTTAACCATGATTGCATTTCTGTATTCTGACTGTACTGCGAATTCGTTTTATAACGAGAGACTATAGTGAAATTATATTCTATTTATAAAAAAAAAAATACTTTTTTATAGTGTATTAAGATATATGTAATGTATTTGCCTTGATTTAAAATTTATTTTCTCGGGCTTATAATAATAGATTTCAGCTCTGATAATAAAAAATGAAGAAAACGAATCATTCAATATATTAATAAAAAACAGCAAATTTTAATAAAACACCCTTTTTATTAGCTTAAAATAATAATCTTAATTGAGTACAGATATATTAATTAGAAAGGGGCTGATTTTGTAAAAAATGCTCATTCTATAGCTTAAATAATAACCATAATTGAGTAAAGTTATATTAATAAAAAACGGACAGACACTCCTCATTTTTTATTATTATTTAGCCTAAATGGAGCTGTTGTATAATGCTCAAAAATTGAGAATTTTTCGCTCCATTGATTTTTGTCGATGAATTGAGCAAATTTTACTCAATCGGGAGAATGGCTGTTTGAAGTCAAAAATTGAGTAAAAATATACTCCGTTAGATTATTGTTTTACTCAATAGATTTAAGCGTGTATTGTGTGACGGTGACCTGTAATATGCATACCCATTTTGAACTTCTCCGAATGCACCATTTAGACGCTATCTCATTTTAAATGATTTACGTCCATAGGCCGTAATGTTTAAGAATCATTTTTTGCAACCCCATGAACAAACTGTCAACTCTTACACTCAACAAAATCGATGCAGGTCATGTGACCGTGACCTTATATATACATGCAAGGGCGGACCCAGAAACTTTTTTTCGGAGGGGGCGCAAATCATGAATACTCATTTTATCTAGTGTAAAGCCCACTTAATATTGTTAAAAGTCCCATTTATCTAGTGTAAATATATTTTTCTCGGAGGGGGCGCGCGCCCCCTGCGCCCTCCCCCTGGATCCGCCTTTGTATACATGTACAATTTATGCCGAATCGAATGCACCGTTTAGACGCTATAACGCACTTTCAAGAATTTCCATCCTTTGTCCATAATGTACAAGAAATCTTTTTCATAGACCTGTAAAAAAACTATAAATACTATACATACCAAAATCTATTGCGACGGTGGTCTATAACCTATATACCAAATTTCAGCTCAATCGAATGCACAGTTTAAACGTTGGCGCACTTTTAAGTATTTCTCTCCATAGGCAGTAATGTAAAAGAAAACGTTTTCATGGCCCTGTGCTGTGAGTCCTATACACACCAAAATCAATACCGGTGTTGCGACGGTGGTTTATAGCATGTATACCAAACTTGAGCTCAATCAAATCCAAAGTTTAGGAGCTATCGTGTTCCCTCACATACGCATACACACGCACATATACATATATACATGTCGTAAAAATAGCATAGAGAATCGACATTTTGCTGTCAATATCGCTTTCTTACTACGTTCAGAAATTTCCTAAAGATATTTATGAAATCCTGTGACCCGAAAAGCAGAACCAACAGAGGATGCAATAAAGTTCATTTTCCATCCTGACAAGAAGACTCTTCAATAGAACTTTCTATACCTACTGGACTTTAGAACGACGAACACAGGAAACAAGCAGGATTTTCTGCAGTAGTACCAACACCTCCTAGATGTTGAAAGCCTAACAACTGAAACTTTGACGTCATCACTAGGCCTTCAAGTAATGACGTCATCACAGTTTTACTTTCATAAAGCAAAACTATTTAAAATTTCTGGTGAATGCTACAAATATTAGAAAATATCTTAAATAAAAAATTAAAATTAAAATATCATTCTCATAGAAAATTATTCATTCCGATCCATTTCCTTATCATATTATCTAATTAGTCATGGTTAAAAACTGCCGTTTGTAATAAAATTATATTTATTATATCAAATTATTAAAATATTGTTATTCATGAGTAAAATCACAAACTTTCTGTAGTTTTATTTTATGAAGATTAAACGTAGGCTAATTGGTGATGTCAAAGCTTAGTGACGTAAAAGTTGTTAGGTTTTCTTTATCTAGGAGGTGTTGATAGTAACCACGGTTCTTATGAAAACGATTCATAAAAATACCAAATGTAATTTCATTTTGTGGCCACCAATATTTGCAAAGTTATAAATAGTACTCTTTATGAATACAAAGATAAACTATTAGGTAACACGCTTTACTACATTATTTCTTATTTAAACAAGCTCCTGAGAACTATGAAAAGCAATTTACAAATATATTCACAACCCTGCTTTTTGTCATTGCCAATATTTTTAAAAATATTTAAGCAATACTAACGTGAAAAATAATTTGTAGAATATGTTCAAATGAAAAAAATACTAATTTCATAAATCAGTCTTTCATATTAGTACTAAGATATAGGAATATGTTTTAAAAAGTACTCTTCTATAATATAAAAATGAAATTATAAAATGTATTACAAAACAGAAAAGAAACGCGCGCGCGCGCGTGTGTGTGTGTAGTGTGCATTTTACAAGGAATTTGCCAATTTAACCACCGCACTAATTCATACTCTCAAATCCTTCCTGTTCAGATTAATAACTAAGAAATTTTTCCTTTAAAAAGGTCAATATAAAACCAAAGATCAGGAAGTACTGTCGCCATCCGCTTGTGGAATCATGCTGTCATTTAAGGTGTGTGACGTCAACACTTCCTAGATATAGAAAGCCTAAACATTGCTACGTCATGAGTAGGCCTTCAGTCACTTCATCACAGTTTAACTCTATTTAAAATTTCTGCCGAATTTATTCACACATAACAACATTTTAATGATTTGAGATAAAAACTTTAATTTTTCGGCAAAAGGCAATTATTTAACTGTAACTAATAGTATAATGTAATAAAGAAGTAGATCATAATGAATTGTTTTGTAGAAAGTTAAATTTATAGGAAGGGGCACTTCTCTTAGAAAGTGGGATAACGCCGTTATTGCAAACAGATGGCACTACAAACACTGGGTAACTTCGCATCTCCTGCTTCTGCGCATCTCAGGTTGTTTATATTTCCATCGAGGTATGAGGGTGCGAAGTAAATGGAGATCGTCAAATTAGCAGAACTTTAAAAAATTAAATATATAGACTTATGAACGTCGAATATAATAATTTCTGGCTTCAGATGTGTTGAAATTGTCTTACAATACTATTTCTTAGTTAATATAGGCAATAGTTTGGAAGCGAAGTAATATTACGTATGTAATGTCGTGTTATTATTTTGCCCAAAAGCTGTATTTTAATACTAGTAAATTTAGGAGAATGTAGTATGTATGAATGCAATATTAAAAAAGTGTTTATTTATATCGACCATGGTTTTAAATTTCTACTATAAAACTATATTAAAATATTAAATTCATGTTACATAAAGAGCTCTAATGAATTCAAAGCCATTTTCTAATGTAAATACATACCGTGGCAGACGAAAACTTCTTTTCCGTCAGCCACGATATACGAATTCGTTAACAAATATAAACTCAATATTTTTATAATCTTAAGATAGAACTTTTTTCCCCCTGAAAATAACATTGTTAAATTAAAATTCGGACAAAAAAAAAAATCGAAACTTCCCCCAAGCAATGTTGCTGGAACAGTGCTTACACTCGCTACCACTAGGATCGCTGCACGTTACTTGATTTCTAATGTTTACATAACCGAAACTTACTTGGAGCTACCAAAAATCCAGCACAGCAACTATTGAGAGTATCCACTGATAGTATGTATACCTCCGTGGTTTTGTATTACAAAGGCATTTTAATTTTTATCTTTAACTTAATTTTTTGTAATATTTGTAGCACTTACCAGAACATTTAAATAGTTTTATTTTACAAATATAAAACTCTAGCATTATTAACCAAAGTAGAGGGGCTGCCCTCAAAGTTCTAAATTCTGCTCTCTGAAGAGGGACTAGGTTATGATCTCGGTCACACTGTTCCTAGCAACAAACTTTCTACAAAATCGCCCAACATGCCTATTTTACATCTTCTCACCGCTGTCTCAGCATTTTAACATCTCACTGCTGGATTAAGCAACTACCATCATGCTTTTTCGAATCACTCACTTCCTCGGCAATGACATCGTCGATGGAATGGCCCAGGACCTATTGGAGCGATGCCATTATTATTCCTGTCATCACACTACCACTGGATGTTGATCAGCTTGCAGGGGCAGCTGACCTGCGGTGTGGCGTTTGTTCCCAAGCTGTTGTTTTACTCGTTAAATAAGAGCTATTCAAGTGTGCCTCGAGCCGTAGCTGGGTATTCGGCAGTGGAAGTTCGAGCGTCGTTTTATGGTGGCACCCTCTATGGGCAACGTAGAGCTCTAATCATCATTCGGTGCTGTGTTCTGCCAGGTATTTATTTTCGCTTCGTTTCTATCGCTCCTTTCATTGAATTTAGACCTTTTTTCTGCTTTTTTAGTAGATTCTTTCTTTCTCCATTCTCGGACTTTTCTTTAATTTCATTTTTTATGATTGTCACACTGTTCTTTTGAACTTTTTAACATCTTTTCAAAAATTTTCGTCGCACTTTGGTCTAACTGAGCAACTCGCTCGATGAAGTTCGTGTTTTTTACACGGGGTGAGAGCGAGTCAGTTTCCATCTTCTCTCTTGTTGTTTTCCGCAGCTTCGCTGCATCTTGACAACTTGCCACGACTTGTTCGTAGGTTTTTTGACGGACTGTTATTTTTTATATGACATTGACATGATTTTTTGCCCTGACAGCTGGGCATACTTCAAGATTTCGAAAGTACACACTTAACATTTCACACTGGAGATAAGCGTTCATACGTAAGGTGCTCTATGAATTCCAACT
This sequence comes from Cheiracanthium punctorium, assembly GCA_038373885.1. Taxonomy (NCBI): domain Eukaryota; kingdom Metazoa; phylum Arthropoda; class Arachnida; order Araneae; family Cheiracanthiidae; genus Cheiracanthium; species Cheiracanthium punctorium. The sequence goes on from JAWZYV010000367.1 coordinate 89,679, forward strand.
TCATGTCATGTCATACTAACTAAAATCTGACGATAACGCCAAAGCTTCTGTTGTTAATCTTTCGGTACTTAGGAGTTGGTGATGTGCTGAGTAGAGATGGCCAATGATTCGATGAGTCGAAACAGTGATTCGAATCTTGGTACTGAGTGGCTCAGTCTTTACACTCACTCTCTACTGATTCGAATCACAAGCCCTCAACTGTGGGGAAATACATTCCAAGTGCGAAGGGAAGGAAAACTTATTTTCCCTCTACCGTTCCCAGAGATTTTCCCTTACTCTTTCAACTCTTTTCGACTCTTTACGACTCTTTTCGACTCTTTACGACTCTGAGTCGATAGATGATTTGAAACAGCAAATGAGTGGGTGTGGGTGAGTTGGTCACTGAGTTGGTGCAGCAAAGAATCTTTACTGATTCAGTGTTTCGCTCTGTTTCGGTGATTGTATACAATCGTTGAGATTCGTTAGTTTTTCGAATCTTCTATCGACTCAGAGTCGAAAGGAGTCGAAAAGAGTTGAAATGATGTTTCATTTAATTGGAGTTTTTTTTTCGAATCTTCTATCGACTCAGAGTCGAAAGGAGTCGAAAAGAGTTGAAAGGATGTTTCATTTAATTGAAGTTTTTTTTTCCAATCTTTGGTGTTTCATTTCTTGGTTGGTGGTCGGATTTAAAGTTTTATTTGTCTGTGGGTGTGGAGTGGGTCGAACATCGTTTGCTTTTGGCTGGGGGCATAGCCGTTGCTTCCTAAGGGCAAGAGGGGTCAATCCCCCCCCCGAAAAAAAAATTAAGAAAATTCAAGTATCAGAGCTATTTATAATAATGATATTTTCTACAATCGGAAACATTTTGTCACCCCATCCAAATATTACATGCCAATTTACGCCAATGCTCGTGGAAGAGCGGGGGGTGTCTCAAAGTTGTTTAAACCTTTTTCCTTCGGGGGACTCCCTCCTTCCAACTTGTCTGGCTGGTTTAATATTTGTTTAAAATTTAATGAAACATCCCTTTTCTACTTTTAACTTCAATATATGTCCCCCTGCCCCCACCCTCAAAAAAAAAAAAAAAAAAAAAAAAAAAAAAAAACGGAACGTTAAGTTTACATGGTGGCGGGTTTTCATGTGAAGGGAAATAGAATGAAATAAGGTTAGGATTTTGCTTGTCACTTTTAATGAAGGATACCGGGGCGGTATTAAGCGCTCTCACAAAAGGACTTTGTAGTAAGCAAAATAACATGTCGCTTTATTGCTGCAGATTTCGTTTAACATATTTTTTTTACCTTGTTTGTCGTTTAAGGGGAATGATTTTATTTTCTTTCTTTGTGTTGGGTAAACGTGAGTAGGGGGCCCCGTGGCTTGGTCGGGGGGTGGTAGTTAAGTCGAGCGATGGCAACGGCTGCCCTTTTTTCAGCAATGGGCAATCTATCTATAGCTGTTCTCGCATTCTTCCATTTTTGAGCAGATGTCAGTGCTGTTAAAAATAATCGTGACCATTTTTTGACGGGAAATGACGTGCTAAAAAGTAAAGGATTCTCGTGGAGCTATGTCACTCGCAACTATTTTTATAGAAATGAAATCTATTCTTCGTGACTGGAAGCAGTCAAAACGTCAGAGTTGGGTGTTCCCAGAGCGGGAACACTGCGTGTAAAAGGGTTAAAAACTTAGGCCATTTTGATCATTTCTAGGTGTTTTTTATCTTTTTTTGCAAGGGACAGAGTTGTAGAAGGCGTCGTAGGAGAAAGTGACATAAAGCCTTTTCGTTACTCCTCCCAAAGAATTCTTTTTATATTAATTTGTATATGTGCTAGGGATGCGACATCGAAGTCGATGTTTCGAAAACATCGGTTTTTTTTTTTTTTTTTTTTTTAAATCCATGTTTTATCCATCGATGTTTAACACTAATAGTTCGATGTTTTAATACATAGTCGATTGCTATCATGTGCGAAATATAAACACATTTTATAAAGAGTAACTTTTTACAAAGGAAATTGTTAGGTTTTGTTAGTGCGCTTGCGAGTGTGGTCAACCTCGTATTTAATATTGAAAAGAAGTACTGTTAAAAAATATATATATACATACCCAGTTTGAGCTCCATCGAGTGCACACTAGAGACATTAACGCACTTTGTACAATTTCCGTCGATAGGCTATGTTGTAAAAGAACACTCATTTGTCACCCTGAAGAACTATGTCCTATACACAGTAAAATTTATACCTATTGTGTGATGGTGACCTGTAATATGCATACCCATTTTGAACTTCTTCGAATGCACCATTTAGACGCTATCTCATTTTAAATGATTTACGTCCATAGGCCGTAATGTTTAAGAATCATTTTTTGCAACCCCATGAACAAACTTTCAACTCTTACACTCAACAAAATCGATGCAGGTCATGTGACCGTGACCTTATATATACATGTACAATTTATGCCGAATCGAATGCACTGTTTAGACGCTATAACGCACTTTCAAGAATTTCCATCCTTTGGCCATAATGTACAAGAAATCTTTTTCATAGACCTGTAAAAAAACTATAAATACTACACATACCAAAATCTATTTCGACGGTGGTCTATAACCTATATACCAAATTTCAGCTCAATCGAATGCACCGTTTAAACGTTGGCGCACTTTTAAGTATTTCTCTCCATAGGCAGTAATGTAAAAGAAAACGTTTTCATGGCCCTGTGAGTCCTATACACACCAAAATCAATACCGGTGTTGCGACGGTGGTTTATAGCATGTATACCAAAGTTTAGGAGCTATCGTTTTCACTCACATACGCATACACACGCACATATACATATATACATGTCGTAAAAATAGCATAGAGAATCGACATTTTGCTGTCAATGTCGCTTTCTTACTACGTTCAGAAATTTCCTAAAGATATTTATGAAATCCTGTGACCCGAAAAGGAGAACCAACAGAGGATGCAATAAAGTTCATTTTCCATCCTGACAAGAAGACTCTTTAACAGAACTTTCTATACCTACTGGACTTTAGAACGACGAACACAGGAAACAAGCAGGATTTTCTGCAATAGTACCAACACCTCCTAGATGTTGAAAGCCTAACAACTGAAACTTTGACGTCATTACTAGGCCTTCAAGTAATGACGTCATCACAGTTTTACTCTCACAAAGCAAAACTATTTAAAATTTCTGGTGAATGCTACAAATATAAGAAAATATCTTAAATAAAAAATTAAAACTAAAATACCATTCTCATGGAAAATTATTCATTCCGATCCATTTCCTTATCATATTATCTAATTAGTCATGGCTAAAACTACCATTTGTAATAAAATTATATTTTTTTATATCAAATTATTAAAATATTGTTATTCATGAGTAAAACCACTAGAAACTTTTTATAGTTTTATTTTATGAAGATTAAACGTAGGCTAAATGGTGATGTCAAAGCTTAGTGACGTAAAAGTTGTTAGGTTTTCTTTATCTAGGAGGTGTTGATAGTAACCACTGTTCTTATGAAAACGATTCATAAAAATACCAAATGTTAATTTCATTTTGTGGCCACCAATATTTGCAAAGTTATAAATAGTACTCTCAACGAATACAAAGATAAACTATTAGGTAACACGCTTTACTACATTATTTCTTATTTAAACAAGCTCCTGAGAACTATGAAAAGCAATTTACAAATATATTCACAACCCTGCTTTTTGTCATTGCCAATATTTTAAAAAATATTTAAGCAATACTAACGTGAAAAATAATTTGTAAAATATGTTCAAATGAAAAAAATACTAATTTCATAAATCAGTCTTTCATATTAGTACTAAGATATAGGAATGTGTTTTAAAAAGTACTCTTCTGTAATATAAAAATGAAATTATAAAATGTATTACAAAACAGAAAAGAAACGCGCGCTCGCGTTTGTGTGTGTGTGTAGTGTGCATTTTACAGGGAATTTGCAAATTTAACCACCGCACTAATTCATACTCTCAAATCCTTCCTGTTCAGATTAATAACTAAGAAATTTTTCCTTTAAAAAGGTCAATATAAAACCAAAGATCAGGAAGTACTGTCGCCATCCGCTTGTGGAATCATGCTGTCATTTAAGGTGTGTGACGTCAACACTTCCTAGATATAGAAAGCCTAAACATTGCTACGTCATGAGTAGGCCTTCAGTCACTTCATCACAGTTTAACTCTATTTAAAATTTCTGCCGAATTTATTCACACATAACAACATTTTAATAATTTGAGATAAAAACTTTAATTTTTCGGCAAAAGGCAATTATTTAACTGTAACTAATTGTATAATGTAATAGTTAATAGATCATAATTGTTTTGTAGAAAGTTAAATTTATAGGAAGGGGCACTTCTCTTAGAAAGTGGGATAACGCCGTTATTGAAAACAGATGGCGCTACAAACACTGGGTAACTTCGCATCTCCTGCTTCTGCGCATCTCAGGTTGTTTATATTTCCATCGAGGTATGAGGGTGCGAAGTAAATGGAGATCGTCAAATTAGCAGAACTTCAAAAAATTAAATATATACACTTATGAACGTCGAATATAATAATTTCTGGCTTCAGATGTGTTTTAGTTGTCTTACAATACTATTTCTTAGTTAATACAGGCAATAGTGTGGAAGCGAAGAAATTTTACGTATGTAATGTCGTGTTATTATTTTGCCCAAAAGCTGTATTTTAATACTAGTAAATTTAGGAGAATGTAGTATGTATGAATGCAATATTTAAAAAGTGTTTATTTATATCGACCATGGTTTTAAGTTTCTACTATAAAACTACATTAAAATATTAAATTCATGTTACATAAAGAGCTCTAATGAATTCAAAGTCATTTTCTAATGTAAATACATACCGTGGCAGACGAAAACTTCTTTTCCGTCAGCCACGATATACGAATTCGTTAACAAATATAAACTCAATATTTTAATAATCTTAAGATAGAACTTTTTTCCCCCTGAAAATAACATTGTTAAATTAAAATTCGGACAAAAAAAAAAATCGAAACTTCCCCCATGCAATGTCGCTGGAACAGTGCTTACACTCGCTACCGCTAGGATCGCTGCGCGTTTCTTGATTTCCAATGTTTACATAATCGAAACTTACTTGGAGCTACCAAAAATCCAGCACAGCAGCTATTGAGAGTATCCACTCATAGTATATCTTTGTGGTTTTGTATTACAAAGGCATTTTAATTTTTATCTTTAACTTAATATTTTGTAATATTTGTAGCACTCACCAGAACATTTAAATAGTTTTATTTTACAAAAGTAAAACTCTATAGCAATACTAACTAAAGTAGAGGAACTGCCCGCAGAGTTCTAAATTCTGCTCTCTCAAGAGGGATTAGGTTATGATCTCAAGTTACCTTACACTGTTCCTAGCAACAAACTTTCTACAAAATCGCCCAACCTGACTATTTTACATCTTCTCACCGCTGTCTCAACATTTTAACATCTCACTGCTGGATTAAGAAACTAACATCATGCTTTTTCGAATCACTCACTTCCTCGGCAATGACATCGTCGATGGAATGGCCCAGGACCTATTGGAGCGAAGCCATTATTATTCCTGTCATCACACTACCACTGGATGTTGATCAGCTTGCAGGGGCAGCTGACCTGCGCTGTGGCGTTTGTTCCCAAGCTGTTGTTTTACTCTTTAAATAAGAGCTATTCAAGTGTGCCTCGAGCCGTAGCTGGGTATTCGGCAGTGGAAGTTCGAGCGTCGCTTTATGGTGGCACCCTCTATGGGCAACGTAGGGCGCTAATCATCATTCGGTGCTGTGTTCTGCCAGGTATTTATTTTCGCTTCGTTTCTATCGCTCCTTTCATTGAATTTAGACCTTTTTTCTGCTTTTTTAGTAGATTCTTTCTTTCTCCATTCTCGGACTTTTCTTTAATTTCATTTTTTATGATTGTCACACTGTTCTTTTGAACTTTTTAACATCTTTTCAAAAATTTTCGTCGCACTTTGGTCTAACTGAGCAACTCGCTCGATGAAGTTCGTGTTTTTTACACGAGGGTTGAACGAGTCAGTTTCCATCTTCTCTCTTGTTGTTTTCCGCAGCTTCGCTGCATCTTGACAACTTGCCACGACTTGTTCGTAGGTTTTTTGACGGACTGTTATTTTTTATATGACATTGACATGATTTTTTGCCCTGACAGCTGGGCATACTTCAAGATTTCGAAAGTACACACTTAACATTTCACACTGGAGATAAGCGTTCATACGTAAGGTGCTCTATTAATTCCAACTTCAAGTCATGTCCTACTAACTAAAATCTGACGATAACGCCAAAGCTTCTGCTGTTAATCTTTCGGTACTTAGGAGTTGGTGATGTGCTGAGTAGAGATGGCCAATGATTCGATGAGTCGAAACAGTGATTCGAATCTTGGTACTGAGTGGCTCAGTCTTTACACTCACTCTCTACTGATTCGAATCACAAGCCCTCAACTGTGGGGAAATACATTCCAAGTGCGAAGGGAAGGAAAACTTATTTTCCCTTTGCCGTTCCCAGAGATTTTCCCTTACTCTTTCAACTCTTTTCGACTCTTTACGACTCTTTTCGACTCTTTACGACTCTGAGTCGATAGATGATTTGAAACAGCAAATGAGTGGGTGTGGGTGAGTTGGTCACTGAGTTGGTGCAGCAACGAATCTTTACTGATTCAGTGTTTCGCTCTGTTTCGGCGATTGTATAAAATCGTTGAGATTCGTTAGTTTTTCGAATCTTCTATCGACTCAGAGTCGAAAGGAGTCGAAAAGAGTTGAAAGGATGTTTCATTTAATTGGAGTTTTTTTTTTTCGAATCTTCTATCGACTCAGAGTCGAAAGGAGTCGAAAAGAGTTGAAAGGATGTTTCATTTAATTGAAGTTTTTTTTTTCGAATCTTTGGTGTTTCATTTCTTGGTTGGTGGTCGGATTTAAAGTTTTATTTGTCTGTGGGTGTGGAGTGGGTCGAACATCGTTTGCTTTTGGCGGGGGCATAGGCGTTACTTCCTAAGGGCAAGAGGGGTCAATCCCCCCCCCGAAAAAAAAATTAAGAAAATTCAAGTATCAGAGCTATTTATAATAATGATATTTTCTACAATCGGAAACATTTTGTCACCCCATCCAAATATTACATGCCAATTTACGCCAATGCTCGTGGAAGAGCGGGGGGTGTCTCAAAGTTGTTTAAACCTTTTTCCCTCGGGGGGACTCCCTCCTTCCAACTTGTCTGGCTGGTTTAATATTTGTTTAAAATTTAATGAAACATCCCTTTTCTACTTTTAACTTCAATATATGTCCCCCTGCCCCCACCCTCAAAAAAAAAAAAAAAAAAAAAAAAAAAAACGGAACGTTAAGTTTACATGGTGGCGGGTTTTCATGTGAAGGGAAATAGAATGAAATAAAGTTAGGATTGTGCTTGTCACTTTTAATGAAGGATACAGGGGCGGTATTAAGCGCTCTCACAAAAGGACTTTGTAGTAAGCAAAATAACATTTCGCTTTATTGCTGCAGATTTCGTTTAAGATATTTTTTTTACCTTGTTTGTCGTTTAAGGGGAATGATTTTATTTTCTTTCGTAATTCAGAGAAATACAAAATAGGGTCTAAAGCAGTGGCGTAGTTAGTGTTATTGACAGTGGCGTAGCCAGGATTTTATTTCGGGGTGGGCTGGGTAACAAATTTAAAGATAAAGTTCAATTGTAAGCTAAGTAAAGGGTCCCATTTTTTTGGGGGGGGGCAGCAGCCCCTCAGTAGGACTGGGCCAAAATCGATAAATATCGACATATCGGTTTTATTTCAACATCAAATATCCGATATTCCCATTTTCATTTCAGTGAAATCTCGAATTCGATAAAGGTAAAAAATACAGGCCGGCCAGGGGCGTAGCCAGAAATTTTTCATGGGCGGGGTTATGACTACTGCAACTCATATATATGTATACGTGTGTGTGATAATGTAGTGAAGAATATACATTTTGTATGGCAAAAAATTCCTCATGGGGGGTTATGACCCCCTAACCCCCCCCCTTGGCTACGCCTCTGAGGCCGGCGATAAGAAAATCCTGAGATCAATACCAGCTTGTGATGCTTTTGCTACTGCTTTCTCTCCGTTGATGACGATGCCGGATCGCGGAAAAAACAGCTCCATGGTTTATTAGTCTAATTACCATAATTAATTAACGTATATCTCGGAAACTATCCACCGGAGCGCGTTTTTATTGATTCTCGACCCCCCTAGACTCAACACCCCACCGACACTTAAAATTTCGAATGCTTTGACACCAAACTTAACCTTTTAATCTTACAGGCCCAGGGGGTCATACGAAGCTCCCCTATATTTTCAATTTGAGCATTTTAAACACTAGCCTCCTCCGGCGGCATCTCCAAAGTCTGGAAACCATCCCAGAGCCAATTTCTACATGTTTGCAGTCCTTTCAAGCCTCAATCATGGTTAATTAGTCTAATTACCATAATTAATTAACGTATATCTCGGAAACTATCCATCGGAGCGCGTTTTTATTGATTCTCGACCCCCCCTAGACGTAAACCCCCATCGATACATAAAATTTCGAATACTTTGACACCAAACTTAACCTTTTAATCTTACAGGCCCAGGGGGTCATACGAAGCTCCCCTGTATTTTCATTTCGGGCAGTTTAAACACTAGTTTTACTCGAGCAAGGAGAGAGAGATGCTAGCTGCCCGAGAACTCAGCGGAGAAGAAACCCGATGAATGGGTGAAGGGTGTTTAAATAGTACGGCTTTCGGCACAGAGAGAGGGGAAATTTCTTTAGTGGTTTTATTGATTCAAGATTCGAATCACTGATTCGAATCAGTAAAATGAGTCGAACCGCCCATCTCTAGTGCTGAGCTCCATGCGAATGGAGTCGAAGAGACGCTGTTTCATTTTTACAGGACCGGAGGAAGGGCCGTGAGTTTTAAATGTAATTAAGAAGTTACAACAATTGAGTAGTTCCAAAAAATATCTTTTTTATAAATTTACAAGTACTAATTTTAATTTCTGGTTGTAATAACCCGTATTTACACTAAGTTTCGGAGGAAAACACGGAAAACTCTGAAAGGTTAGTTCGGCGGACGCGACTTGATACTAATCCAAACACCTTTCATCCCCCAGTTCAGAGAGCTTAGTTCTTTTGATATTTACATGACCATTTGTGTTTCTACTTGCTCGTGTGTTTTGAACCTCTACTGTTTTACAGTTACTCGACGCTTGGCCGGAATAACGTATTATAACGTAATGTAGAACACATTTTGCAATAATTGAGCTGAAGCCTGTTATTTCCGGTAGATAGTAAATGGAAATCAAAATTGTCACCTCATAGAAATTATCACTGTTAGATTACAGGTAAGTACACTTATAAAAAAAGGGTAAACATTAGAAAGGGGAGGGGTGAGAAAACAAAAGAAGGGAAAGGAAGCATCCTAGCTTCCTGACAGCACCACAGACGTGTGCATTAGAGAAATAAATAAGACCTTTAATTTAGCGTCGGGAAAAGATTATCGATAATGAATTGCCAGGCACGGGGTCTTTTGTGATACTTTCTACTGTTTTAGTCAGATAGACTGAAGAGTAATTCGTTGGGAATCATATAAATATTTTTTGAAGAAACGCATTTTCTCTTAATAATTTTTTCTATAGGCTCCATTTCAAGATCGGGATGAATAAGTGTATTTTTGAAATACCAAGGAGCTCTGCAGATGCAACGAAGAGATTTGTTTTGCAGTTTTTGTAGGTTCGATTTCGCCAGTAAGATCGAAATGGACTAGGCGTATAGAATAATTGGTCGTGGATTTATTTTTAAAGTTGCATTGCCATTCCTTTTGCTTAGAGAAGTTGATTGCGACTAACTTCTTGTTTTCGTTGCACGCTGGCGTGCAAACAAAATATTTTTTAATCCAAAAGTTCGGATTTTAATTTCTGGTTAAAAAAATAAAGTTCTAATTAAATGTGGATCAATTATTCCTTATTCGTGCACATTCATCACTTCATTATTCCTCCTTCTCGACAGAACAAGTCATCAGTGGAATCTTAAATTACTTTCTGAAACATGTTAATAATTACGATCTTTCTGAATGCATTTCACCAGCATAAGCTAAATCTATCGTCGTTATCCAGAGAAAAGGTTTTCTTTTTTAAAGTTCAGCGTGGATATTTCGATTGTAAGAGAGTGAACAAGAGTCTGTTTAGAATAAATGTGTAGGAAACAATTATAAATGGAATTCTTTTTGACAGAGTTTAGAATTTAATAAATTTCAATGTTGAAAACAAGTGACACATTTTATGGTTGTTACTTTTTGAATAAAATTAAAAGAACCATGAAAGTAGAACATTTCCCAAATTTTGGTATTATTTTAAAAGAATTCGATTTAAAACTGGTAAACACGAAATGCCCTCTTCGTTCTCGCGAATATATGTAGTGTTCCTATGAAAATCATATCCCCCCCGTTTAGAAACATGGAAAATAGAAATACCGATTTTTTTTTGCCACACGGAACAAAGATTTACAGGGTTTTTTGTTTGTTTGTTTGTTTGTTTTATGTTTTTGAAGGCGAGACGGACATATTTTTAGGAAGATATTTAAAGATTGTAACTGAATTATCACAGCACTGACTTCGCAATTATCGTTCTTATAATTTAAAGACTTTTAACAGAATTATTTCTTTATTCGTTTAAATACCATGAAACGTTTTATACAAACCCCAAAGCTTTTGAAACAGCAAAACTATTTTGCATTAATGAATTTTAAAGTAAAATTCCCAGCTTTGATATTCTTCCTGCAAAAGAGTTGTTTGGCAAAGTTTTTTTTTTAATAATTCCGATCTATGTGTATTAGATTCATTCCTATCGTGCGAGTTCGGTTTTTCTCTAATGATTTATTTGTATAATCTGTGGAATAGAATAATACCATAGGTTCTAAGTAAATATTGATCGTCTTGATGAGTATAATCACCCTTCTCATTTTGTAAAAACCGTGTTGCAACGAATACACAAAAACCCATTAGTTTTTTTATTACTTGTAGCTCCATCTAGTGTGCATTTTTTGAAATCTTGTGTATTCCGATATTTTAATTCTCTCTCCTTCTCATGCATAATATCCTTACTAATACAATCAGCGCGCTAAATAAATCGCTTAAAAGCAGCAGCATCACACTTTATATTCTTTTCACGTAACCGTTAGCACACAAAACGTCTTGTTAAAAATTCCCCCATAGCTAAACGCATCCCATGTTAGCTGTAGCCACATCCGTGCTTGAGATCTTTATATATTATTCTCGTAATTGAAACCAAATTTACATTTAGAGAACTCAACTGCCCCATGATGGCCGATTCAATGAAGAAACTGAATATGGTAGATGGCTGAAGTGTGAGAGTCCCAAGCTCAGGTCTCTCACGCGGTCATCGATCGTACGATGTAAAGTTTTGGGCGGTTTTCTAAAGACGTAACTTGAAAACGCGTTAGGACCCTTTACAAAGTCCTCCGCCTTAAAAACTCTTTTCGAATAGCTTTGCCTTTATACACAATAAAGTTCAACTAGTAATAATAATTAAATTAATTTTACCGTGTTTACTCGCGTAAAAGGGGCACGCGTTTTGAAAATTTTACGTGGTGAAAGGCCAGGTGTGTCTATTACGTGGGGTAAACTACTAGATTATATTGTAAACTCTAATGCTCTAAAAAATTACTCGTATTATAATAAAATAACTAATTTAACAAATGTTTTCAGTTTATCTACCTTATATTAAATAATCTTTTCTTCAATTGTACTCATAAAGAGGCATTTTTCTTTTTATAGTAATATTTTTATAGACATGAATAAAAGTCAAATACGTGAGTGAAACTTTTATGCGGGGAAAATAATTGACGATTTCTTCTGATTCCAAATGTGGGTATGATACGATGGCGACTATTACGCGAGTAAACACGGTAGTATTTGTGCTCTTAATGGTCATCAGTGTTCAGTATGAGAATCATTAGCAACTTTTTTAAACAGCTGCTAAATTGTATAAATTAAAGTAATGTATTATATACGGCATACTTAAACAGTGTACAACTGTACTGATACACATGCTGTTTAATGAATAGCTAACCCATTGCTACTATAACCCGACGGTATCGATTTATCTTGCAAGCCCATTTTTGCTTCCCGGCATGGGTTTCTGAATAATTCTGTTGGGACTCACTGTACACGCTTGCGAGCAACCGCTGGGACTCAGCGGGGCATTCATGCACCGGAAGAAACGATGGGCATTGAAGAAGAATGGCTGCTATTAATTAATTTGGTTTTCCCGTTTGTGTTATAGTATAAACAGGCGATTATTTTTAATTTAAAAGTGAGTTATTATAAAAGTTATTTTAATTTAATTACTATTTGTATCGATCTAGGTTTTTCAATCGCACATTAAAGAAAGATTAAAGAAATTGCACATTAATTTTGGAAAGCTCTTGCTTACAGGCGAAAGCGATGTAAAATAAAACTAATTAAACCATTAATATTTGTTTGTTTGCATTGTTATGGCAAAACTACACATAGGCTATCTACCTTGAATGAAAACGGGTGCTTTGGTCGGAGGAGTCGAATGGTGTTCTAACATGAATTCTCGTTACATCTAGAGAAAACATACCAAAACTCCAGACCGCTAGATCGGCAGCCGCGCAACAGTCCCGAACCCGGGACGTTCACAATTGAGCCGTCTAATACGTTCAGTGTAAAGTGACATTGAACAGTGTTCAGTGTCACTCGTCCATGGTGGGCAAAGTTAAATCATTAAATAAAGAAACTGATAAGTTATTAAAGTATGTATAAGCCTGTAAAGGAATAATGCATATATTCTTTGACTAACTGTAAATGAAAATCTTCAATGAATAATGCGCACTTATCCGTGATTCAGTTTTGGTAACAAAATGACAGGACATACACAACAAAAAAGAAAAGCAATATTACCAGGTGAAATTTCGCATTCAAACAGAAACATCTGGTGAAACACAATTCGAATACCAATTCTTAATATGAATATGTATCTAATCTTAGGGCCCGTTTACATGGACGAAAATGCGGAGTAAATGCCGGAACTTTCACTGCTTTCTACCTCGTTTCCCCTACGTAGGTAAAAAATGCGGGGTAGAATGATCCCTAGTCCAGTGAAGGGTGAATGCGGGGATGACCTCGCTTTCCCATGATACATTGCGTTTTCAAGCTGAGAACTCCTATTGATTGCTAAAACACCACAGCTAATTAAAATCGCTATTCTCTCTACATTTTCTTTATGCAAATTTGAGGAAGCATTTTTCCATCCCAGTGAACAAACAACAGCACCCTCTAAATCAGAATTTTAAAAGCTGCTTTTTATGAGATCAATTCTTTGTTTTCAATATTCTTGTCTTAGGAGTCTTATTACACGTCAAGGGTACTGCGAAAGGTATTATTCGTTAGTGTTGAACCACTTCTACGTTATATCAGTATGTAAATCATAACGATAACATGGGAACTACGGGAGGCATAGCCCTTCCCTGCGCGGGCGCGTATGTCCATTCTAAATGTAAATAAGGATAACAGATAACAAAAATAGCCTTGTAATAAAGAGAATTTAAGAGTTTTCTCTTAGATGTGCTTCAACTGAAATACAAATCAAGATTCTTCAAGATCTGCTATGAGATCATTTTCAGAATGGGCAAAAACTACATTGCGCTGCATTATTCGATATATCAGTTGCAGCTTATTGTCAGGTAAGTATTAATTGTATAATTGTGTATTGCCCTGAAAACATGCTTTGGTCCGTCTATGAAGGAACTTCCTTTCTTGATAGCAAACTAAACTGAACTGAGCTATAGCACTTACAAAAAATACAGCTATCTGTTTCAATTCATGTGAGGGCTCTTTTGAGGATAGGCATAATCTGTGAATCTTACTGGCAGTCGTCAACGACCTGGAATTAGATAGAGGTCGAGGACTGGCGACAGCAATGACTGGTGGATAGAGTCTAATATGATCAGTCCGAGAAATACTTAAAGGTATTTTTGATCGTTATCGACAGCTGTTTCTTCTAGAAGAGGAACATCATACTCAAGTGATCTTTAGAGAAAAGCAAGGAATCTCAATCCACATATCGAATTCGAAAGATAAATTCCGCATTCGAACTCCCTGCAAACCAAATAAGAATAACATGCAGCGGCCCAGGTCATGTAGTGGCTAACTAATTTGTGCCTGGATTATTTTTGCTACTTTCTTCGACTTTTGATAATGCCAACAACAATAGATAAATTTCTAACATCAACTACTTGAACAAGGGTAGATTTCTTTTAAAATCATTATGCATAAAAAATTCAAAATTCAAAATTTTACTGGGTCATGCTAAAATTATTGTGGAATTAATAATATTTTGTGGAGTTGAGGTTCAATACTCGTGAACACTGGCTGAGAAATATAGATAACGTTTTCGGATGATAGCGAAAATGCCGTCCCAAAAGAGGAACACTAGGCATAAATCGGTAAAAGGACTTTTATCACACCTTGGGTCAGAGTTCGATTCCCGTCTTCTTGAGCATGGATGTTTAACTGTCCGTTCTTTCATAAGGGACAACGCTGACTACCCGTTGGGTGCCCCCGTCATAAAATGACCAGTAGTATGGTCCTTAGAAGTGGCTAAGGCTTGTGGCTGCAAGTGCCCGCTCATGGTAGGAATAAAAAGAGTAATGACATGCAAACTGGAGTAGATACATTCTTCAATGAAATGGTCATTAGAAAAGGACTACAGAGGAATTCCCCTCAAACACAAAGAAAAAGAAGGCCTAATAAAAGATCTGTAATGGGTCTGCGCAAAGACTGTATCTGCAGTGAGTCACGTTTTGGGTGAAACACCGCACCCCCTCTCATATCTGCTTTCGGCTCATACTATCATAATGGCAGCAAGTAATTGGCTAGTGCTTATACATCATATCTTGATAGGCTAAAATAAATTATAATTATCAGAAGCGATATTTTAAAAATATGAAAATATATAAAAATGATAAAATTTTCAAAACTTCGACCTCCATCCGCAAGGCTCAAATATTGTTTGATTTCAATTTTTTTCCCTTTCGCCTTCTATTTATCAAGGGCAACTTTTCCGCACTATTAAATTTTGATTGGAAAAACCTCATTTTTTTTTTGGCCCGCGATAGGGGAGGGGGTACTATGGCCCGCCCCTGCACACTGGTATGGGCGCCCATCATAACTGGTTCTTATTCTTCATTTTTATCATCTATTTCTAGGACCCTGATAATGCGATAATGCAATACCTCGCTGTTTTTGGTGTCGTGGAATTCTGGAATTAAGATTTAATTGCTTCGGATAAAATGCTGGACACTACAGGCACATTGCTTGACAAGCTTCCGACGAATATTTCCCTCAAGATTAGAATTAATTTAAAAACTGATTTAGAGAGAGAAATAAGAAAGAAATTTTAATACGAATTTTATGTAAAGATTTGCAGAAATATAAAAATTTATAGGCGCATTAACATACCGTTATTTCCTTAGTTGCTGAAAAAAATAACATAAAAAAATTGATCAGTTCCCTGAATCGTCTCCTAGTCTTTTTAATTTTTGTATAATAATTAAAACCTAAAATTAAAACTTTTTTTATAATCAATCCGAAATTGTTCGCTAGGAGAAAAATTGGTATAAAATATTTCAGGTCATTTGGAGATTGAAAAGTAGGCGAAAACTTTAGATTACAATGTTTGATCTACATCTCCATTGGAAGATAATAAAAAAATTAAAACTAATTATAACTTCTCGTTATTGATTTATGTATTCTTAGATGAGATACATAAATATGCAAAATTATGGTCAATTGATGATTGGGAACATGTCGTGAAATTGTAATAAAAATAATTTCTCAGTTTCAATCCCGCGGGATTACGGTTCTAATCCGGCGAGGCTAGTCATGAGTCCCGCAAACATTTATGCGGAATCTAGCAGAATCCCATTCTTACGGGATCGGGATTGATTCCCTATTCTTTAGACATATTTAGCAAAATCTTTTTCTCTGGTTTTCATGAGAGATAAAGATAGTACGGAAAAGACAGCGATGAAGACAATACGTTTACAATAAAAATGAATAATTCAATTGATAGATACAAGAGGATTGTAAGGCAATTTTTTTATTTTATGATAATGCAGTATTATTATTATTATTATTATTATTATTATTATTTTGTTTTTTAAAGCTGAATAATTTTGTAAAGAGTGTTGAATGACATTATGCTGTGTTTGCCTGTAATAAAGAATGTCATTCACACGGCATTTTTACCAATTAGTTGCTTTGTCGGTTATAATTTAAACTATTACTACTATTATTAAATATTTAAAGTACAGCAGGTGCTATGAGAAATGTTTTTAGAGCTTTCAAAAATAACTCCTAACAGCTCAAACTTCCCACGAGAAAGCAGCTGCGCAACGATTTCTTCACCCCGCCCATATCACAAAATGTTTCATTCAGAATAACACGCCGTTTACAATACAGAAGTCCGACCCATAAACTTTCTGGAATCTTAACATGTTTCGTAAGTGAACGCTTTCTTCATTATGGACTTATCTGCTTCGTTAGCGCAAATGTCTTTTGCGGGTGACAAATGTGCGACTCAACTCTCGAATCGAAAATCGTGACACTTCTCGGAAACTTTAAAACAATCTCGCGTGACTCAACTCTACTCGACTCGGCGAAACTTGAAATCGAACGGACATTTCCTCTCCTCAACACTCTGCTGCTTCGAAATCAGCAAGTGCCAAAAGAATGCAACTTTCTAAACTCCGTTCGCATAGCCAAATGGATATTTACTCCGTGGTCTCTTGATTAACTGACTTGGACCTGAAATCCTTTGAACACGAGATGAGAGGGGAAAGGGAAATTTCGGAAATCGCAAAAGCGTGCCATTGGAGTTGGGTGAGAATTCAGGTAAAATGCAGTAGAAGATAGTTTTCTGGATTGAAAGGGACGCCGTGCCTAATGGGTTTGAAAAGACACGACTTGCGTCGTTTTGGAAGCGACATGCAAAAGCATATTTTGGTTAACATCATTAAAATGCATCGTATATTCTCCGAGTACGAGTAGAGACATTTTGGTCAAAATTTTGACTAGAATGTCGGGGGAAGGGGAGCTTATACTCGCCCATAACTGCCAACCTACACGGAACGTAATCAACCATTTCTTGTAAACTGTAATTTCTTTGGATATTTTTTAACTAACAGCGCACTTCAACATTATATTTCGCTACTTTTTTTCCTTAAGTTAAAATTTATTGTTTACTAAAGTTGTTTGGTGTATTCTGTACATGTCTGCAGATGTATACTCGAGTCAATAAAATAAAATAAATAAATAAAAATAAGAAATCTGAAACACTCTCAGATTTTAAATACGCACTATAATGCTACATATTAAAAGCGTATCTTAATTTATGCGTCGTCCCTACTTTTCTTCTTTATTCCATTAAGTTGGAAAGTGTATCATTATTCATGAATGTGCCGTATTTTGCTTTCTTGTTTCATAAAACCCATCTTTGGAATCGAAATCTATCTTAAAATCGCTTACTGAAACTGTTTTGCAATCTTCGAGTGGCATATTCGAACTATAGGCATGTTCCAACTATATCGCGTAGAGTATTTTAATACTGTTTGGAATGGTATCATAATCCATAAGTGTACCGTGTTTTCCTTCTTTGATCAATATAATACACTTCTTCAGAATAGAAATCTATATTAAAATCTCCGACCAAAACTCTTTACAAATTTTCGCCCGGCATAGTCAAACTATACTTTACCTTTATAGATACCATTTGGAAAGTGTATCATAATTTATGAGTGTACCGTATTTGTCTTCTCTGTTCTATAAAACACTACGGAATTAAAATCTATATTACTACTATTTACTACAATCGCCTACATTTTCTTTTCTTCGTACAGTAGGCGAAATCTTGGAGGACCTAAGACCCGTGGACGCGATGATAACGATTTTGGATGAAAGATTATTAAATTCAACACTACATCGTTGTTCCAGATAAAAGCCCCCTTTTCCTTCGAGCTTTCGGTTAAATAGTCGCATCCATTCTTCATTTCACTGCTAGAGAGCCAATCACAGTACATTAATTTTAATTGTCTTAAACTTTGATTGGCGGTTTCACTTCTCCATTAATTCTCCATCTCCATCCCACTGCCTAATGTACTATAATTTTCATTTATTAAACAGACAACACAAAGCTTTAAAAAGAGAAAAGTTTCTTGATAAAATTCTGCAAAATTAAAACACAGGAATTTTAAACACTCTGCAACTAAAGCTTCAATTTTATTTGCTTTATGTTTATGAAACTAAATTGGTTTGTTGCCAATAGGCAACACAGGTCATTGAAGGGTTAAACAAAATCTATATGACAAAAAAAAAAGAACGGAAATCTGAAACACTTTCAGATTTTAAATGTGCGCATCATAATCCTTGTGTCTTCCTTATTTTCTTCCCTTATTCCATTAAGCTGGAAAGTGTATCATTATTCTTGAGTGTGCTGTATTTTTCTCCCTTGTTCGATAAAACCCATCTTTGAAATCGAAATATATCTTATAATCTCCTACTGAATCTGTTTTACAATCTTCACGAAGCATATTTCAACTATACTTCTCCATTTTAAATAGTGTTTGGAATGGGCACCATAATCCATGAGTGTGTCGTGTTTGTCTTTCTCGGTTTGATTTCTACTTTAACCGCCGACTCTCGCAAAGGTGGCGATGATTAAAGATATGCAGTTACCAGGAAGATTTTTTGTATATATGTCGCAACCGTAATTTAGAATTAAAATGTCGATTTGGAACAACATGCAAGTGCATCATTTCGTTACATTTTTATTTATTTTGGGTTGCCAATTAAAGTAATTTTAATAATTAAGTGTCTTGAAATTCCTTAACCGGTGCTTTTATCGCTAATTTGTTCACTTTAGTTTTCGTCTAGTTCTTTTGGGAGCGTTGAAACTTGTGCATAACTCCATAGAGACCTATGAACGCAAAAGTTCGCCATAGTGCGGCAAATTTTAGGCTGGCGAGAATGGGGGGCGTTAAAATAGGAATCAACTTTTACTTGCTCCATAAAACACACCTTTGGAATCGAAATCTATCTTAAAATCGCCTGCCGAATTTCTTTTACAATCTTCGTCAAGCATATTCCAACTATACTTCGCCATTTTAAATACTGTTTGGAATGTGCACCATAATCCATGAGTGTGCATTGATTATTTTTCTTGTTCCATAAGCACATATTTGTTATTAAAATCTGTAACCTTGTGTTGCTTTCAACATTTTATTCTCTCCTACCTCCACATTATCTGGCAAGCAAACAGGGAAAGATCTTAACCGTGACAGTTCATGTCTACAAAACATGTCTATAAATCATGCCGCCGAATTCGTGTACACAAAAATCTGAGACTGAACGAAATAGCACCCTTGTTCTTAAAAAAAGAAAAAAAAAAGAAAATCTGGAGTGACTCCACTCGACTTTCCGAACTCTTACGATTAAGATCAATACCAAGCATTTAAATAAACGCTAGCGCACTTTCAAGAATTTCTCTCCATATGCCATTATGTAAAAGAAATCGTCGTAGCCCTGTAGAAAAACTATAAGTCCTGTACACATCAAAATCAATACCGGTTTTACGATGGTGGTTTATAACATATATACCGATTTGAGCTCAATCGAATGTACCGTTTAAACGCTACCACATTTTCAAGAATTTCCCCCCGTATTCCATAATGCAAAAGAAATATTTGTCATAGACCTGCAGAAAAACTGTCAGTCCTATACACATTAAATCAATACCGGTCTTGCGACGGTGGTTTTTAACATATATACCCAATTTGAGCTCAATCAAATGTACCGTTTAAACGCTAGCGCACTTTTAAGAGTTTTCCCCCATGGGCCATAATGTAAAAGAAATCTTCGTAGCCCTGTAGAAAAAGTCCTATACACACCAAAATCCATACTGGTCTTGCGACGGTGGTTTATAACATATATACCCAATTTGAGCTCAATCGAATGTACTGTTTAAACGCTAGCGCACTTTCAAGAAAACTCCCCCCATCCATAGGCCATAATGTAAAAGAAATCTTTGACGTAGACATGTATAAAAAGTCCTTTACGTACCAAAATCTATACCGGTTTTGCGACAGTGGTTTATAACACCGTCGCAAAACCCAAATTTACCCAAAAATTACCCATTTCGCAAATTTACCCAATTTGAGCTCAATCGACTGCCCCGTTTAGGATATATCAGGTTCACTCACATAAACACATACGTACATCTCCTAAAAATAGCATAAATGAATTCAGAAGACCTCAAAACGTGTAAATACATCGAAGTCAAGTGGAGTTTTTTCATGATTGCAATACTTCCCTTACATGGTACATGTTCGGAAAGTAAAAAAGGATTCTGGTGGGAAGTTCGTTCGTTGTTTCTCCGAAATTAGAAACACTGTGGCAACAATATCTGATTTTTTTTTTATTTAATAGAAAGATGCGTTCTAAGGCTCCTCTCTTTGAAAATTCCGCGTTGTGGAATATGTATACAAAGGACTTTTTGAAACATACCCACACAGTTCCTACGCACACTTATAAGCAACCCTTAAACAGTTTTAAGTCATTCCGTATGTATTATCATTTGCTGCATCAAGTAATAAATAAAGCTAAATCTAGACCCAGACGGTTTGGGTGATTTCGCCTTCAGTGATGCTGCGAGACATAAAATACCATTCGCTGATTGGCTCTCTTCTTAAGTAGCGAATCACGAAGACGATATTTACTACCCCCCCCCCCCGAAATCATAAATTCTATTTCCTCCTGTTTCTTTAAAAAATAATAATGATGTGGGGTAAGAGTTCGCGTTAGCTGAGATACGAAATCATGAAAAGCTCGCTTACTATGCCGTTAGAGTTAAATAAACGCGTTGTCCACTGTATTCGGTACGTGAGATCGTAAATATACGTTGAATCGAGAAATTAGTACTATGAAAATCTGTTCCGAAATTTGTCATAGCAATCAGTTAATTTATTTTTTGACTGTTTACTGTAAGTTAGCCGAATCAATAGTGAAATGTTAATATAGACGATTCGCATTCCAGATTATTCCCGAATATAGCATAGAAATATGTAACCGAAATATAATGGCATTCACATTCGATACATATTTCTCTTCCTAATCAGTAGTGAAAAACCTATCTGATTTACTGTACTGTGATTTTTTTTTTGTAATTAAATTTTATTTTTTTTAAATACTGAAGCAACAAAGCAGAATGATTGTAAAACATTCGGTACAAAGGTTTAACCATGACATTTATTTTTAATTAGTAAGAATAATGCATTTTTTGGGGAGGTATAAAGGTGTGTTGACTTCATAACTATTTTACCCGATTATGCAACACTTTATTTAAAAATAATGTGTTCACTTTGACTGCTAAAAATGAATAAATATATTTTCTTTTTGGAAAAGATGACAACGGTTTGATTAATGCACTCTATAGTGGGGAATTAATAAATTCTTCATTAAAGGGCTTCAATAAACGAATGCAACAAATTCCTTGCTTTAGAAATTTTGTGAAGTAATGTTTTCAGATATATTTATTTATTTTTTCACACTGCACATGCTGCCTAAAATCTCTTTTGTACATAGTTATGCAAAATCATTTATCAGAAAGATGTAAAAGAAATTATTTATTTTCTAAAAAAAAAAAAAAAAAAAATCCCACAAACTTTCGCCTAATTACCAGCTCTTCCATAAATAATTACCCATCTTTGAAAAAATTGCAGGGAGAAAAAGTGTGGTTGAGATATTAACACTTAAGCATGGTCAACTATAGACATTTTGCACATTTTTTCTTCTAGGTTTTTCTTCCCCAATCCCTTTTCCATTAATCAAAGGCAAACTTTGGCCTAAACTTCGTTACTCGGAAATTAATTACAAGAAGAGTCCTTAAACCTCTGGATTTATAAATGTCTAGTGGCATAAAAAATATATTTCTTAACCGATGAATGGCAAAGACTTCCTTTAACATTATATTTTGGCATGGCTTGTTACGGCCAAAGTATACTGCTGATAGCTTTGTCGGAACTTTTGTAGCTAAAAATATATTTATGTATGCAGCAAAAAGGCTGCATTAAGGGTAATTCGATGTACTAAGAGGGAAAAAAAATATTCGTGTTCTCTATCGAAGATATCATAAGTAGAATAGTTGCGGATATTGCATTTATGTTAAGCGTTTATAGATATCGTGTATGTTTTAAAGGTACTTGTTTTTCAAAGTAGAAGACAACCGCAGTGTTATTCTTTTTATGTTAGATACATTTGCATTACGTGTTACTTTGATGGTGTCTGCTAAAGGAAATATGCTTTTTTTCCCCTCTAATGGCCGGGTAAGCGGCCTACTGGCGACACCTCCTAGATAAAGAAAGCCTAACACCTACACCAAGCTTTGGTATTTAAGATTTCATTAAAAAAGTTTTATTTTCAGAAAATAAAACTTTTAAAAAGTTTTGATGAATTTACTCATGAATAACAATATTTTAATAATTTGAGATAAAAAAATTCGACAAACGGCAGTTTTTAACCATGACTAAATTAGATATTATAAAGAAATATGTTATAACGTATAATTTTGTATGAGAGTTGTTTTACTATTTAATTTAAAATATTTTCTAATATTTGTAGCACACAACAGAAATAAAAAAAAATTACTTTACAAAAATGAAACTCTGATGACGTCATTTTCATAGGCTTCCATCATTTCTTGTTTCGCCGTCGAGCCAACACCTCCGACATATAGAAAGCCTGACAACTGAAACTTTGACGTCATCATTAGGCCTTCAAGTGATGATAACATCACAGTTTTATTTTCACAAAGTAAAACTATTTAAAATTTCTGGTGGATGCTACAAATATTAGACAATATCTTAAATAAAGTATTAAAATTAAAATATCTGTCTCATACAAAATTATTCATTTCGATCTATTTCCTTGTCATATTACCTAATTCGTCACGGTTAAAAACTGCCATTTTTCATAAAATTATATTTTTTATCTCAAATTATTAAAATATTGTTATTCATTAGTAAATTCACCAGAAACTTTGTATATTTTTATTTTGTTAAAATAAAATTTTTATGTGTAGGCCAAACGATGACATCAAAGCTTGGTGACGTAGGAGTTGTTAGGCTTTCTTTATCGAGGAGGTGTCGGTCGATCCCAGCCCAGCCATGTTTTCGGGATTTTTTTTTTTCCTCCCTACTCAAGCGTTTCACGATTCTTGTTCGTCGCTGCTTCCTCGCCGTTGCTACCCGACATTGTACTGATCTTCACTGATCAGGGCCCCTGGCACCCCCTACCTCAAGACTATGTATCACATGATATTCTACTACCTACTGCAGATAAAGCGATTTGCTAAGGTTCTCCGTTAACATCGAATTTAAGTTCAGTTCAGTTCATTTTCGTCGGCTTAGTGGTAATGTCAAAGCTTGAGTTGTTATGCTTTCTATATGTACGAGGTGTTCATCTGAGACCGCAGATGTTGGTTATTTCATTACGAGGGCAAATATTAGACAAACGTTCCCCTTTATGAGTGATCGCCTAATTTCGAACTAATTCCGAATGAGAGACCTATCGGCTCTCCCATAGATATTGTTTAAACATAAAACTTTTATGTTTAAGGCATTATGTGTTACTTTGATGGTGCCTGTTAAAGGAAAGGCTTTTATGTTATGAGATTTATTGGAGTTATTGGAGAATATTGGAAACACTAACTGATTTTACGTTCGCTAGCTTTTCATCAGCGTGCACGGTTCCACAGCAGCCCAGCCGAGAAAAGTTTTCACCCTCGCAAGCTGGTACAGCTTCGCTTTCATGAAAAGAAAAAATATATATATGTAAATTTGAAGGATAAAGAAATCTTCACATTCATAAAAAATTAAAGAAATTAAAGGCCGATTATAACTGTAATTGTTTTTGCTAAATATCTCCATTTACCGTCATCAAAAAGAAATTTTATTTAAAAATATCTCAGAAATTGTAGAAACGGGATTTCTAGTTGCAGTGCAGCAACACACGAACTTCCCCCAAACTCCTTTTTGATGTCATATAAATCCTGTTGAACCAATGAAAAGATGAAATTATTAATTACAGTTTAAGGTAATAAAAATTAGTGCACCACGATTGGCCTTTTAGTGGTGAACTGAAGTAACGTGACTATAACCAAAAAACTAGCTGGAACAGGGAGCTTTTTTCTGGAACAACGATGTTGAGTTATACACATACGAACACACGCAACCACTTTTCGTACGTTGTAAATTAAAATTTCAATTACATTAAGTACTGGATATGTAGATCTCATTTTTTTTTAAATCTAAAATTAGTGTTCATAAAAAGTGGTGGTTATATATGTGAAATACATTTAATATGGCATTAAAGGATTGAAATATTTTTTCCTGTTAAAAGATTTGCAAAAAAGGGAATACAACTTACCAATGTTTTTGTTATTATATTTTATTTTGCCTTCTTGTTAAGCCGCAAGTACGTTGGATCCATTGGGGTGAAAGGCAAGTAAAAAAAATATTATTTGTAGGAGGGGGAATCAGTTATTTTCTTTTAGAAATGTATTTTTCATGGAAATAGGGGAAGAAACATGTTCGATGATACTTCTAGGCTGACTACTGAGGGCGAAACACAAAAAGGGGACCTGGAAGGAAGAGGAACCGATTCCCAGAAGATAAACATTTCCACAAGTACACTCCAGTGATATCTCATAGACATACCACTGAAATTCCAAAACGTACTTTTTTCGTGTTAAACGATTTTTATTTTGTGTTAAAAGAAAAAAAAATCTATCAAATTGTACAGTTTACGGTTCGGACCGCTGTGTCATTTAGTGTTAACGGATTTTTCATGTTAAGCGTTTACGTGTTAAACTTATTTCGATGTATTCAGCACATGGTGGCAGTTATGGACTTAGCTTCCGGTCTCAGACTTTAAATCAATTTCCGATGCGAGATCAGACACTGGATTAACGTTTCAACATGGAGAACTTACGTTACTCAACAGATTTGACGTGTACGAGCTTCCAAGATCCCACAGCCGTCCAGAAAAGATCACGGTAGTAATTCGCATCATCCCTACTAGCAATTTTGCTCGAGCCATCATCGGCTGGCTACGTGGCCGGTGGTCGCCCGAGAAATATTGCTACTAGGGTACGATAATATTTTAGTTTGTTAATATACAGGGTGTTTCAGAACTCACGTAAAAAAAAAAATGTAAACAGTGGTACAAAGAGACAGGTCAGGATAACATCTGGGGGTCGAAAAGTCGTTTTCACGTAATTGTTATGAATATTTTTAATAATAAGTCCGGCTAATAATAAATTTTAATCCAGGACTTTTTGTGAAAGATCTAGTATTAGTTTTTCACTAACCGCGGTCGGAATATTCACTGTTATTCCGAAGTGATTGTTAATAAGTATATGACAACGACGTTCCTGAACTCACATTGCGATATGATTCTGAACCATCTTGAATCCCTGTACCATACCAGAAATATTTTGTCAAGAGATTTTAATCACCCCGTATATATTACATATTTATACATCAGCTCTTTTTGGCTTTCTCTTAAAAGATACATATCACATGCCACATATCAAAGATTTACTTCATGCGTTCACTGTTTAACCCCTCCCAGCCAAAACAAATAAGTCCTCAATTACGTGTAAGATCTGAATTTTTGTCCGAAAACACACTTAAAATACCTAGTTGCATACCTGACAACTCTTCTGGATTATTCGCATGCTTTTCTACCCGTAATTTTTACTTGGTAACAGAGATTTAAAGCAAGTCCAAATTTTTAATGTAGAATAAATCTGCTTGAAGGTAGTAAAGGAAAATCACCCGGAAGAGTTGGCAGCTATGTAAGATGTCAGCATGTACGGCTGTGCATGTAGTGCTTTGGCTGATGCTTGAACTAAAAAAAAAAAAAAACAATCATAAAAATTACTGTTTACAAAGCGGTACCTTATTTCCGATACATGTTGTTTTCCGTGCAAATAAGAATTTATACAGCTCTTCAAATCTTAAAACAAATTTTATAGTACTACATTAAATGCACTTAGTAATTTTGACCAAATCTATTTAATGAATGCCAGTTTTAAAAACAACGTTAAAATCAATTACACTGAGTCAATGATAATTAAGTTAGCTGATGCCACAAATTTAATAAAATTTTAGATCGCACGACAAGAAAATCTTCAAAATTTATTTTTACTCCTCCAAATAGAAACCCAATGATAACTTTTACCTAATCAGCTTACGTATATATTCTGTTTTTTTTTTCCCTTCGAGACAATAGTCAGTTCCGTAATCTCTGGCTTAATAGGGGTCTTGAAGTAATTGATTTCTCTTTAGCGGTGTTACCCCGATGTCTAGGGTGATTAATTGAGGTCGAGAAAGGAAAGTTTTAAATCTGGGACAAAGGAATAAATCGTTTGAGAACATAAACCGAAGAAAGTTCCCTTAACCTCTTTCTTTTATTATTTAAAAAGATAAGAATTAAAAAGAGAACCCACTTTAACAGGTAAGACAGTTAAAAGAATATCGAGCCATGCCGCTACAGTATTGATACTCCTCTTACTTCAAACTGAAAGTAATTTGATTTTCTCTTGTCGG
The DNA here is from genome assembly GCA_038373885.1 of Cheiracanthium punctorium. Lineage (NCBI taxonomy): Eukaryota > Metazoa > Arthropoda > Arachnida > Araneae > Cheiracanthiidae > Cheiracanthium > Cheiracanthium punctorium. Next base: position 116,391 of record JAWZYV010000367.1, read on the forward strand.
CTCCATTACAATGAGACAAAATTAACAGATTTTTGTGCTTTCTTTTAAAAAAGGGGGGATGCTGTGAAAAAAGGGAGTTTTACACTTGTAACTAATTGGCTTTTGACTGACGCTGTTTTAATTTATTTCATGCTATGTTTTACATTGAAGCTGCAGGAGTTCACAGTTATGTTAAGAAAAAGAAATATGTGTACTTATTTTTGTTTTAACGGTTATTTAGTTGAATTCAGTGCTTATAAAAAATAGCATGTTTTTAAGTAATTGAAATGCATTACAAGAAACGTTTAATTTGTTATATAATAAATTAAACGTGCATTATCACTGTGCGATACTAGTCGCTTGGATGGTTCCAAATTATCAACACAAATATCTTGTAATAGAAGATAAAGCCCGTTGTGGAGCAATTAAAACGGGCGACAGATAAAAATCCTTTTCGACTGAAAATAAATAACCTCATCATCAGTATTTGTTGTAAACCGAAATCTGGATTACATTTTCTTCTAAAAACGTGTGAAATTTTTCGTTTCGCTGAGAACATCTCCTCTTACATTAATGTTTTATGCAGAGGAAATCATTTTATTTGTAAAGAAAAGTTAAACTGGGTAATCAAGAGAAGTTATTTTTAAAAATTAATAATTGCAAACTTCCTTTTAAGCCTGATATCCGAGACTTCAGTATGACGTCATTATCACTTGCGACATCTAATTTTGTCATTCAAATCATTAACTTTTTTTGTTTTCGGAAATAAAATAGATTTGAAAATAGAGAAAAATGCCATGATAATTAGGGAACGGGTGGATTTTCAAATTTTTAACGTAGCTCAAGTGTTTTTGTTTTTTTTAAATACATAATTGTGAAAAAATTCAAGTGGATAGGACAAATGTTGTAGGTTTTATTACGTGTTTTGTGCTTAAATTTTGAATTTTTTTGGAGTAATGTTGTTAAAAGTTTATCTTGGAGTGGTTGAACCGGAATTGTTCCAGAGTCACTGAGTTGCGTAGTGCATAGCAGGATTTTGCCAAATAGAGAGTAATTAATTTAATACTAACAATGTTGAAGCAAGGATTTGGAACAAACTTCTATGAGGGGTAAGTTACAACAAGGCCGTTCAGAATCGCATAGCGATGTGGGGTCGGAAACGACGTCTTCATCTACTACATGTTAATAATCACTTTAATATCGAGTAAAGATGAACTTCCTGATCACGGTTTTTCAAAAACTAATGAATCGTTCACTGATTGTACGTTATAAAATCGATAAGATTTTTTCCCCTTCTCATTCCACAGCTGCGCACCTTCCAGATTTCTTCGGGAAATTTCTCACAGCTAATTTTTATCTATCAATTCATCGTTAGTAAAATGCCGAAAATCTAATATAAAATAAAACAATTTAAAAATTGTGGAGGGAAATCTCCCGAAGAAATCGGGAAGGTTGGCAGTTTATACATACATTGATGAAACTGCCGGAGGAGATCCCATTGTTCGTGAAACTTCGTTAAGTCATTAGAGGCACACTTCAACACTTTCTCCAAAGTTATTACTAACATGCACATGAAGACGACGTTTCCGACTCCACATGGCTATATGATTCTTAAATATCTTCTTGTAACCTATCCATCCTTGAAATTTGTTCCTCTAACCAAAGAACGTATAAGGGGAGAAGTGAAGCTTCCGTTCACTCCATGGGCGTAACTTGGGCTTCGAAACTGGGGGGGCAAATGTCATTCTAAATGAAAGTCCATATATGCGTGCCCGTACACACACACATATATATATAATGTTTATATATATATATATATATATATATATATACAGTGGCGGCTCGTCATTAAGGGCCAGAGGGGCCTGGCCCCACCGACTAACCACCGCCTAAACCAAAGTATCTTCCTATTATGTCAGACAGTTCTTTGAATAATTTACCTTCATTAAAAAAAATGCACGCATTTTACTCTATTTTAATACTATCCACTAAAAAAAGCATTTAAAAATCCGATAGTTATACGATTTTCCCCCTATCTAAGCCATGCATGAGCTGGCTTGTCCTGAATTTGGCGTCTTTTCTCCGTTCACCGGGTTGGCATATTTGGCATTGACCACAAAAGCCATATTGACGCGGAATTAACTTGGCTTCCAAGCGGTTTATTTGGCTCTGTCTTCTGGCCCCAGTTCTTCGGGCCCTCGCATGGTTATCTGCACGACTGTACGGGGAAATTTCGGCAATCGGTAGCTATTGGCGAAATTTTCCGCTTAGGAGGAAATCATTTTTTATGTGCGTGATCTATTTTTGCAGTGCAGTCCCTAATATTTAGAATTTAATAGCATCAACGCGGACAGCTTACGCCATTGCATTGCAATCATGGCACGTTTATGTTCGGTTGTTGCCACAAAAAGGATTAAAAAAAGGTTTTTCAACCTATCCATAGAAATTTTTAATAGGGCGCCGTCCGTATTTTCAATTCGCAAGTGAGGATCGATGACGTCAGTTGCATTAAGATACGTAAAAATTACGCCACAATCTTCTCAATTATTCCAGCTCTTTTTTCAACACAGGGAGACGATATTTTGATTAAAATTTACGGTAGAAAGAAACTAAGAAATTCACGATTATTATTATTAGAAGTGGTATTTTAATCCGGTGCTTATTTAAAAATTGAAATGTCTTAACACAGCTGAAAATGTTCATTTTAAAAATTACAAAGTTCGTTTTAAAGCGCGATATATTAAAATTTTCTATTTACTTTTTTTTTTTTTTTTTTTTTTTTTTTTTTGCATTTAATTGCCTAACATATCATGCATGCTGCGAGTATAGCTTTATTTTAACGTTGAATTACGTTCCTCCATAGTGGTCCAACATAAAGCAAAAATTTATTGATACCGTTTGAAAACTACTATGCAAAATATCGAAATTAACTCCCTCGGCCAACCGGGGTATCCTTTACGGCAGTTAAACAGTGACATCATAAATTTTAAAAAAATGCTTAAGCTCTGCAATTCTAACGCCCTGTCACAATTAAAGCGGGAATAAATAGTTCCTCGAGATTACACAGTTTGATGTTTTTCAGGAGACAGGACCATGGAGGATATATAAGATATCGCTATATTGGATACATGGATATTTAAAATGGCACCCCTTGGATAGTTTCTCCCCACGGTGAGATGAAATTTTTTTGGGTGCTAAATACTCCAATCTTATAAAACTCTGCATAAATTAAATATATATGGAAAGTTTCCTTAATGGCAACGATTATATGAAATGATTATTATTTATGTTAATGCGTAAATTGCAAAGAATCGCCATAGAATCAAAAGATCCCATCGGTGCCAAATAATCTAAGCTGCTTCTTTTAAGCGAGTTTTGAAGAGGGAGAAGCAAAGATAGATGGTATCATGTACGTAATAGGTAGTATTATTAGATTTGTAAGGATAATATGAATAAATCACAATATACCACGTTAATAAATATTTCATGAAATTAAAAGTGTTTAACTTTTTTTAACGGTTGTCTTACAACCAGCTAAACGAAAAGTAATTCTAACTTACGTTAATATATCCCGCCGTAATTTCAACAGAGGCGATTTCTTGAACTTTTTTAAAAATAAAATTCTGTTTCGTCACATGCAGATATGATTTTAGTAAAATATTCGCTTCTTCTCGTATGAAGAGCGGGTACACAGCTATTTTAAAAACATCTCTTGAAAATACCATAAATGAATTCAGAAGACCTCAAAACGTGTAAATACGCCAAAATCTCGAAGTCGAATTTTTTCATGATTACAATATTTCCTTACATAGTACATGTTCGGAAACAAATAAATGGTTGTCCATTTTATGTAGTGTCTTAGGTATTTAATGCTACAGCTTGAACCTAAAAAACAGTATGATGTAGAAGTAAGACATTTTGAAAGCCAGGAGTTCTCTGCAAACCATTAAGCTTTTCACTTTTTTGATAGTGAATGACACTGACGTAGTTTTTGAGTCATTATACTGCAATGATGCCAGGTTAGATTGCAATATGTGTTCACTATAAAAAAAGAAATACTCCACAGCCACTGGACATGAGCAGGGCTTGACTGTCAAGAAACATTTGACGGTCAAAAACTGAAGCGACCGACTTTGATTTTCAAACGCTCTTTCCAATAAATAAGGAGAGGCATCATTTTTAATTTAAACAAAACTACATTTCCCCCTCAAAGCGCAACTATAATGGACGTCTTCTTTTTAAGGAATTCCTGAGAAACAAACCCAGATGATGTTCATCAGTACATTGGAGTCTTTTCTCGAGACTAATAGTTTATCTTTCTTTAAAATTTACCGATTTGACAAGAAAATTACGAAAACTACTTACCTGTACTCATGCACAAAGCAAGTTAATATTTCACTGCAGGATACAGATATTCGGCTGGTAAAATTCATTTAACTTAACCAAACTTGACACACAGGCATCATTTATTTAGATTAGTTCTTTGTAATCCATTCTTTGCAGCTCATTCAACCCTCTTGTACATCTCCTGTGTCCTAACATCGAGTCAATATGCTTGCGGGAAAAACTGGTCCTATTCTGTTTAAGTGAACACAGATGTGACATATAGCGGGGAACAGGCGTCGATACAAACAAACATTGGTTTCGTTTTGTGGCCCTATAACAAAATTACAATCGATTTTAACGGAACCCCTTCACAAAAATACAGTCGATTAAAACTGCCCTTCATTGGCATTTTACCCTACATTTTAATGTGTTTCATCAATTAACAAAAAAAGTGACTTTTATTAAAATTTGATTTGAAAATTAACAAAAAGTTCTGAAATTCACAAAATTAAGCATTAAAATTCACAAAAATAGGCAGTTTCTACAAAAGTGGGCCCTGGAAAATATTCCTGGATTGACCCCTGATAAATTATGCATGTTATTGACTTGAAAACGTGTTCACGACAAAAAAAAGGGGGGGGAGGTATATAAATTAGGTGAATGTACATATACTCTAAAGAAAACTAATATTCTGAGATATTATCTAAGCTAGACTTATAAACGATTTTTTTGATATCCTAGAAAATAGAATTATATGCACACATGGGCGCCCATAAGGGGGGGCAAGGTATGGAACTTGCCCCCCGCCCTAAAGTTTTAGGTTTATGTCTCATGATGTTAGCAATGGCAAAAACAGAACTAAATTTGTTAAAAGTTTGAAATTTGCCCCCCTCTAGAAACTTTTTTTTAAGTTTGCTCCCCCCTATGAAAATTACTATGGGCGCCTACGCACACGACACTAATTATGGTTTGCCCCGGATGACATAAACTCTAATTGCGGCATTGCCTGTGAAAATGACCTCTTTTTGCTCACTATTTACAGCAACAGGTATTTTTTTCTAACGCTGAACAATTGATTTCAGACAAGTTTAAAATCGCTGCCCCTAATTTTTGCTTTCCTGAGAAATTATCTAGCTTGGCCATTTGGTAGAATCTGCCATCGTTCCTGTTGGGTTGAAAAGCTTCTGTGATTCTATTCTTTTGTTGATTTTTGCAGGGGAATTTTTTTTTTTTTAATCTGATAGTATATTTGGGTTATAAATGCATGATTTGGGTTCAAAATCATAACTTTGCCCCCTGACTTTTTAGACTAGGGGGGCAATTTTTACAACTGCAGGGGCAATTGCCCCCCCTCGCCCCCCCCCAGATTACGCCTAAGGTTCACTCTGTAAAACACCGTAAGCTATGCAAGGCTATTTCTGGAAATTTGCTTTGCAGGGTGTAGTTTCGGCGCGGCATAACGAAAGCACTTGGCAGGCATGAATACTTCAGCGCTTACAAGCCAAATCTCGTTTCTCTTTCAGTTTAAGAATCAACGTGTGTGATTAAAGTCTAATTTTCACCAGAAAATAAAACATGTAAAAATCATTGCATGAATTCAGATAATTAGCCTTTCGGGACAATTCGGTTATAAGCAAAAAGTAGGTGCACGATATGACAACAAAAGAAAGAAAAATTCTGTACATTAGCGTCGTCTGAAAAACCTGTTCCCACGCTGCGGGACAGGGTTGCTGGTTGCTTGAAGTAAACATGAATTGACGGTGTTTGGCGTAATTCATCCTATACTTGGCTTTTTCTGCATTACCAGTAATACACATCCTACGTCGTTGCCTCAAGATGGCACTAGTTACGACTATTCGAAGGTCCATTTCTTCCCCCCTCTTAAGTTCTTTGCTCTAACAATGATATCACTTTTCGAATGCCTTCAGTATAATTAAAAATATACATGCATCATTCAGTGGCGTAGCCAGAAACTTTTCATAGGGGGAGGGGTTGCGACTACTGCAACTCTCGTATATGTATACGTGTGTGTAATAAAGGAGTGAACAATATATATTTTGTATGTCAAAAAATTCCTCATGGGGGTTGTGATCCCCCTATCCCCCTTGGCTACGCTACTGGCATTACTCACTTCTTTCTGGTTCTTTTATTCCCTATAAATAAAATTTCATGTTCTTGAATGTTCATGTCACTGAAATAATCAAGTTAGAAAAAAATGATAACATTATTATTACTGTTCTATAATATCTACTGTCAGCAATATCTACTGTCAGCAATCTATTAAATAAGGTCACTAACTCCAAACATCTCTACCTAAAGCACGATCCCCATCATTGCTGAGTGTATAAGGCACATAATGGCTGAAGTGTGAAGGTCCGTGGTTCTGGCCTATATCGCGGCTGTCTGTCTAGCAGTCTGGAGTTCTGGACGGTTTTCTCCAGATGTAACATGAATGCGCACTGGAACCCATTAAAAAAATCTTCTCCAAAGGCACATCCCGCTGTAGACAGGAATCCTTCGTATAGGTTTTTCTCTACCTTAACACACCACAGACACACCATCTAAAACGCTGATTTTTTTTTTTTTTTTAAACCATAATCGAAAATTCATTACAGCTGCTCAAAACTGAATGAGCTATTTATATGATAAAAGTGTAAAAATTCTGCAAAATATGTTGGCACAACAACCATTTTTACAAGCTAAGTGAAGGTACGTGAATAATTGCTTCTTAATGATTAAAAAGAAATAAAGAACAAGGAGATTAAGCAATTTACGCCCTCTGGTGGTCAACTCTATTACTTTCTTTTGAACTTCGATTAATCAAACAGCGTTTCCCCAAACACAAAGGAAAACGTGATAAATTAATAACAAAAAGTATGCAATTAAGTAGATGTTTGAGGTTAGTGTAAAAAATACTTACAGCCAATTACTGGAATAAAATTTTTATTCGTTCACTTTATGTAAAGATCATTAACTTTTTATCAAAATAATTGTTTTAGCGCAACTTGAACAAATTAAAGTTATTTTCAAGTAAAAAGAACAATCTAATTTACAAAATCCGTTCTACTACACTTTTCCAAAGTAAGGGATACTGTGGGTTACGGCAAGTTAGACTAACGAACTGAGCAACGTGCGTTAGGTACCAATATGTGTAAATTTATAATTTTTACAGTGAAATTACAATTCTGGCTGCTTAATAATCATTTTATTGGCTTTATTATTGTTTAAAGGAAAAAAAAAACTACGGTTAAAATTATATTTAAAAATTGAAAAAGAAATGATTTGTGATCATATAATAAATTCAATGTTAATTTTTAGTGTAATATTTAATCAGTAATGGATAATAAATCAAGATAAATTCAAGTAATAATAAATTTGAAAAAATTATCACGCAATCAGAAATTAAATTTTTATCTACAAATTTTACGTCTAAAGGTGTTTGCGTATAATTATTCAGGTCATGAATCCGCAACCACTTATTTTTAATGTAATATTTTATTCAAAAACAAATACTTGGCTATTGGAAACATGTGTATCTGCTACTTCCGACTAAAAAATAACTGTTTATAGAAATCGATTAATTTTATTCGATGCGTGTTGGGACTCATGCTATACTGAAATTGCTGAAAACACGGTGAATAGCATAACATTTTGCATGGATCATTATTTTTAATATACTTTAATATTACTTTTAAACCATATTATAATAATTTATTTCCCAAGTAATCACTTCCCCGAATAAATTACTCTCTTCTTAAGAGTTAAAGAAAAAAATAAATAACGAAGAAGAATGTACACGTATTAAACTTCGGAGTATTCCTGTTCAAATAATAAAACAAGAAGAGCGATAGTTAAACCTCCGGCGTACATAAACTTGGATTTTTCCAAAGCCGATATTTTTACCACACCCTTCTTCAACACAATTACTTAATTAAAGTGGAATCCCGTACGTAGAAAGGTACATGATGCAGAGGTGGCCTGTCAAAGTTTGAAGAATCAGTTGCTTCAGTTCAGGGGGAGATTGAGCGCGAGGAAATAGGGTGTGGCATACACTTCCGAAATGGAGTTTAAAAAATAAATAAAAAAGTTCTTTTTTGCTATCATCATTTAATGTACGGTCCTTCAGTCTCTCTACGTCGAGTATTTTCATAAATAGGTTTCGCAATTTTTGGAGAGTTTTAAAGTCTAATGGCTGTAATAAGCATAGAGAGCCGTGATGTAGAATCTCTTTTATTTCTGTATTGTTTCTTTTTTAAACAAGATTGTCCTCTACCCTTTGAAAAGGCAAAAATCCCAGTTTTAAGAATAGGCTAACGTAAGTTATACAGTGTGTCCCATAAATAACGCCCAAACTCTCCACAGCCATATTCCTCGTTTGGTAGTTTGAAGAAAAATGCCGAAAGAACTGTACACCCTCCAAAAAAAGTATTCGAGCAAGAGAGAAATTTCCTACGTTGGTTTCGTATAATAAAAATTATTTATCATAGAATATGAATTAGGCTATGTATAAATATGACTTTCCATATTTCTGTCAAGTTGTGCGTTTTTCAAAAACTCAATTATTATTCGCAAATCTAAAATAGGAAATTTCTCTCTTGCTGGAATACTTTTTTTGGAGGGTGTACATAACCATTGTTATCCAGAAAAATTATGGAAAACAAAGTATGACGCCATATCCGGTGTTAGAAAAAAAATTTTTAAACCTGAACTGGGTTAGATATGGGTCTCCATGTTTCATGGCCGCTACGCTCATTAGATTTTGCAATTTTGGATTGAAAAAAAATTGATGTATCAAGACGTAAATACAACAAAATGTGATTCAGTCCCTCTCCTTCATGCTGTGTATTTATGTGGACACCAGACTGGTGCAATGTTAGCCAGTTAGCCAGTACCGCGCACACATGCAACCGTCGATATGCACGGTGGAAATTTTGATCATTGATTTATGAAAGCCTATACAGGGTGACTCTAAACTCTTGTGCAAAACTTTAAAGGGTGCTAGGGCACGCAATGAGGAATCGTAATCATATAGCAATCTGGGGGGGAAATGCTGTTTTAAGTTAATAATAAGCAAACCGGTAATATTCATTTTTTGGAAAAGCATTGAAGTGTCCGTCTAATTTCTTAACCAAGTTTCCTACACAATAGACTCGTCTCCCAAAATGTCATCCATGAAATAAAATAGAATTTTTAAACTATCAATTTTAGTCTTCTGTTATTGGGGAAAAATACATTAGTTTCTGACGAACAATGGTAGGAAAGTGCACTATTGTTTCGGCGATTTTATCCAAAGTGATTACTAACAGCTACACGAAGACGCCGTTGCCGACCCCATATTGCTATGTTATTCTGATTCCTTATAATGTGCCCTATCATCCCTTAAAGTTTTGACCAAGAGTTTACATTCACCCTGTATATAAAAAAATCTATGTTCATGCTTCTAATAAACGAGAAATATTTCATTGCAAAATCAGCCATTTTCCTGTTCCTGGTTACCAACATTAAAGGAATAAAATTCACCGCCATTTGCTAACGTTAAAATCATAATAACAGTACACTTTTGGACACTACACGCTCTCACTGTAGCTTTATTTTAAATAAGAGTAACTATTGAAAAAAAAAACGGTCAAATATATTTCGTAAAGGTAAGCAACTTCTTTTGTGTGAATTTATTAGCACTAGGTTGCTATTTCGTTCAATGCCAGATTTTTGTCTAAACGATTTTGTAGACATTAACTGTCACGATGAAGGCAGTCTTACTCTTAGATACCGACTAGGAACTTTGGAACCACTATTCTAATTATTACTGTTTTTGTGTTTTTTGTGTCTACAATTTATTCATCACCAACCATTGATATTGTTATCTCATTTTTACCTATGTACATATTGCTGTTTTATTATTAACACTGTAAAAAAAAAATTGTTCTTCTTGACGTGACCACATAGAGGCCCCATTTATTTAATGTTTGAAGAAAAGATGATTGTAACTAAGGAACTGGAAATGTAGTCTTCAATGGCCTAGGTGTTCCATGAAATAAAATTTTCTCATGTCATGTCACGATGAGGATCTTTTCAAATGTGTTTGCCAGATGACGCGGGTGGTAGTGGTGGGTGGGGGGAGGTAGAATAAAATGTTGAAAGTCGCATGAGTTACAGATTTCAATTCCAAATATGTGTTTTAAGGAACTAGAAAAATAAGCACGGCACACTCATAGATTATGATGGAAATTCCAAACAGTATTTAAAATAGTGACGTATAGTTGGAATATGTGTGGTGAAGATTGTAAAATAGTTGAAGTAGGCGATTTTAAGATAGATTTTGATTTCAAAGATGTGTTTTATGGAACAAGAAAGAGTTGGTTCCTATTTTAAACCACCCACTCTCGCCAACCTAAAAAATATGCCGCACTTTGGCGAGTTTTGCGATGATGGGTATCTAAGAGTTAAGCACAAGTTTCAACGCTCTCCATAGAACGATGAAAATCTAACTGAACAAATTAGCGATAAATCCCGCACTTTGGCGAGCTTTGCAGTAATGGGTTTCTAGGACATATGCACAAGTTTCAACGCTCCCAAAAGAACTATAAGAAAACTAAAGTGCACAAATTATCGATAAACGCACCAGTTAAGGAATTTGAAGACACTTAATTATTAAAACTACATTAATTGACAACCTAAAATAAATAAAAATGTAATGCAATGCTGTACACACATGTTGTTCCAAATCGCCAGTTTGATTCTAAATTACGATTGCTACATAAATACAAAAAAATCGTCGTGATAACTGCACACGTTTAATTATCGCCACGTTGGCGAGAGTTGTGACGTTGAAGTAGAAATAAACCCAAGAAAGACAAGCACTTCATAATCATGGATTATGATGTACATTCCAAATGGTATTTAAATAGGTGAAGTAAAGTTGGAATATGCTTGGCGAAGATTGTGAAACAATTTTAGTAAGCAATTTTAAGAAAGGTTTCGATTCCAAACATGTGTTTTATGGAACAAGGGAGAAAAAGACGGTACACTCATTAATAATGATACACTTTCCAACTTAATGGAATAAGGATAGAAAATATTAGAGACCAATGGATTATGAAGCACTTTTAATACATAGCACTTTAGTGCGTATTTAAAATCTGAAAGTGCTGCAGATTTTCTTACATTTTTAAATACTTTTTTTTTCATCTTGTTCATGGCACGAAATTTAATATACGACGTAAGTTACAATGAAAGCATATTATAACTTACGTTCTCCTAAAAATTTTTATAAGAAGTTTAGAAAAGAAAAACTGTATAAAAATATCATTAAAGTGTTAAAATCATTCAAATATGCCACTTTCAAAAGTTTACTGTTCAATATAACACAGTCGTGCTATTTCAATGTCATCGATCTTATCTGACTTAACAATTCAAAATTGAATAAGTTACGCTCCATTATAATTACAAATGCGATGCTTGAAATTTCACACAAATGAGCGGGTAAACAAAATCAGATTAATTATCATTCAAAATATATTTATCTTCAGATGTGTTTGAATTCGAAGGCATATATATTAAATTAAAGAGGCTCATCTGTGCATGCTTAGATTTCCGGAGGTTGCTTCATTATGCTTTGACAAATAAAGATTTGAAATTATTGAATGTGAGATTATTTGTCACCGAATCATCACACTTTAAATGAAGGGTTGGTGATAGGAAAGGTTTTCATTTAAAATTATTTACGTTGGATAAACGTTTGAACTTTTATGCCATGAGTATACTTCATGGACTTGAGCATGCCACCATTATCGACAGAAGGGGTGTAATTACGTTAGCATTTCAATAGAAAATACTGATCTTCTAAAGGCAAGAGATAATACTTCGACACTGTTGTGTAATTGTATTTTCATTTAAAAAAAAAAAAAAAAAAAAAAAAAAAAAAAAAAAAAAAAACGTTTAAAATTTCCGGTCGATGCTTTAGATATTAACAAATAAGTTATAAACAAATAAAATCCCTTTCTGATATAAAATAAGTGATTATGATTAAATCCCTATTTGTAGTAAGATTAAATTTCCTATCTAAAATTAATAGAATATTGTTCTGCGTAAATAAACAACCAGAAATTTTAAAGTGTTTTATGTGACCCCCCACACACCAACCTTCCAGAAGTTCCTCGATCATTGATCTGGTAGTCCACCGAGGATTAAATCAACACATCACTTGCCACACCCTAAACCAGTTCACATCGGACCACCTACCGGTCCAATTTGATTTAAACGTGCACATGGTGGTAAACCCCACCACTCGAATAAAAACAAAATGGGACAAATATACAGAATACCTCTTAAATGCCCCACACCAAAACCCTAGCCTAGACACTAAACAGGATATTGATACTGAAGCAACCAGAATCACTACCCTTCTAACTGAGGCCTTCGACCACGCCTCTAGCCCAGCACCCCCAACTCCTATCAAACTGCCCTCGTTCATCCGAGCGCTCATACACAATCGGAACAAAGCCCGAAAAACCTACCGGCTAACGCGCGCACCAGAAGACAAAGCAACATATCACAGACTCTGTGCGCAAGTAAAGCAACAAATCTCTCGGCATAACCACGAAAACTGGACCTCTTACATCGAGAGTCTCTCCCCGCCCGATGGCTCCATATGGCGCGCCATTAGAAAAATCACGAATAAAAAGACACAAATCCCACCCCCTTAAAAATGGAAACTCATACTGCATCAACGACGCGGACAAGGCAAACCTTCTTTCCAAATCATACGCAACTCAATTCTCTCTACCAAATGAGACAGACGACCTGGTCTCTCAAAGAGACGAAATCGAAAGGGAAACTACCGACTTCCTTAGTCACCCTCCCAGCTATACAATACCAAACGCCCTGCCCTCCGAGGTATACGGCATAATTAAAAAGCTCAACCCCCGGAAATGCCCGGGAAACGATCGTATCACAAACACAATGCTCAAGAACATACCCACTTCAACTCTTTTTAATATCACTGCGCTGACAAATGCAATCCTCAAACATCGATATTTCCCAAACATAAGGAAACAAGCAATTGTTTGCCCGATTCCCAAACCGGGGCAGAACCATGCACTCCCCTCCTCATACAGACCAATCAGCCTGCTCAGCTCGCTGAGTAAAGTCACTGAGAGAGTCATCCTCTCCAGGTTACAAACACATTTAAATCAAAACAATACTATCCCCCCGAGCAGTTTGGTTTCAGAGAGGGACACAGTACAGTTCACCAGCTGGTGCGTGTCGTGGAAATCGCCCACGACGCCATCCAATCAAATCAGAGGGCCGCCATCCTGTTGTTGGACCTACAGAAGGCCTTCGACAAGGTGTGGCATTGGGGACTCACATTCAAACTAGCCAAGCAAAACATTCCCGACAGTATTATACATCTAATCCACTCGTACCTTGAAAACAGAACTTTTGTTGTGCGGGTAGGAAGCACGCTCTCTACTCCAAATCCGATCCAGAGCGGGGTCCCCCAGGGCTCGATCCTGGGACCCATCCTCTTTAATATCTATATCAGTGACATCCCTCGGAACCTCAATAACACTCTAGCCCTCTTCGCCGATGACACGGCAATTGTGGGCTACGCCCCGAACAATCGCTTACTCAATGTACGTATGCAAGCTCACATAGACGAAATCACACACTGGATGCGACTGTGGCGCATCAAATTAAATGCGGCAAAGTGTCAGGCGCTTTGTTTCACGAGAAAAACACCTCCATCCCGCCTAATTGTGGAAAACACTGCCATCGAATGGAGCCCCCGGGTTACATACCTAGGAGTAATCATCGATAGGACTCTCGCCTGGAACCAACACATAAACACTGCCACACACAAGATGAAGGCCGCCTTCGAGCGCCTCCGCCCACTTTTCTTCAACTCCAAAATAAGAACTGCAAATAAAGCACTGCTGTTCAAAACTTTTGTACGCCTCACTGGGACCTACGCGGCTCCCGTCTGGGCTTGCTCTGCAAGCTCAAACATAAGGAAATTGGAGCAGAAACAAAATGCCATATTAAGAAAAATTCGAAACGGCCACCACTTTATGTCGAATATAGTAATCCGCAGAGACTTAAATATCCCGACTATGAGAAAGCACCTCAGCCATCTCGTCTCAAACTTTTACGCAAGCTTCAACAATCTGCCAAACGAAAACATTGCTGAGATCCCTGATTATGACGAAAGTGACCCAGCGTACCGCAGACGCCCTAGGGCGACCCTGCGCTTCCTGGAGCCCCCTTAAATTACGTCAGACGGCCGAGCAACCCGCCCTGTGAAGTCCGCATTTTGCGGGGGGAGGACGGGTCGGCCACCACATCTGACACACCCCCTCTTCTCAAGCTACGTCACCACCATCCATCACCACCTGTCAACGCCAGCCTCTTCATTGAGTTCTCTCAAGCTACGTCACCCTCTCATCATCCATCTTCATGTCAACGTCAGTCTTTTCTTCGCTGATCAACCGTCTGTCTATTTACTGACTAGACTGAATTAACGCCCAATCCTTAAGGCCTTTTTAAATACACGATATAATATGACACACTTTAAATTACACACTGGAGATAAAAGCTATTGCTCTAGGTGCTCCATTAAAAACCCCCCTATTCAGTCAGTCAGTCAGTCAAGCCCATGGAATAAATACATGATGGTTACAATGTATAACGCCACCTTATCGAGAAATATCATTTAAAGGGTGTCGAGATTTTTTTTTAAAATCACTGTCGATATTTCCAAATCTGACTGTTTGACATTGTCGTTGGCATTTAATCAACCATGTTCCAGTTACCCAATTTTAAAAGTAAATTATCGAGGAATTCCCTTATTTCTCTTTATTCTAACTAGTTTATATTAATATAACATCATAACACTTTATAAAAAAGCAATTTTACGTATAGTTTTAAAACTATGCGTAATTCTAAAAATTTATCTTATTCAAGCATTTTAACGATTTTTCCAGGAAAAAAAAAGTCAACCATATTCAATATTTGAGGGATGAGTACCAATACACATGATCATGATTAAAAGTCCATGGAACTTATATAAATGCTTTATACTGTACACAAAATGGAGCTGTTATTCGCTCTATTCAGCATGACTGGAGTGGGTGTCGTGAATATGTCAACCAAGAAGCACAACCCCCCACATTCCCCAGAACAGACCTACATTTCAAGTCCTCTTTCACTAAGAAAGTTGCTTACGCCATCCCATACAGATATGAATTCAATATCCATGCGCCTCCATAGGAAAGTGATTTCGATTTTACGTCTTTAAGGGGACAGCCTACTTTTAAAATGCCCCAAAAATTGATTTTGAGATTTTTATCTCATTAAATAGTTTACTTTATTCTAAAAAGATTGATACCAACCATTTTTCTGTATGACAATTATTTATTGAGATAAAAATGAAAATGTAAACGCAAGTTGGGCAGCATGCTGTAGAAGCTGCAACTAATGTTGACACTAAAAGCATAAAAGAGGCAGAAAAGAAATGTACAGAATTTAATTTAGAAACTCGAAGAGCCAGAAAAATGCTCAGCAGTTCTCAGTTTGAGGCAATAAAAGAAAACGAAGGCAATTTGCATGAAAGCGGAAAATTTTAAATCGAAAAGTTCATAAAGTGAAATAAAATCAAATTTTTATGTTGCATAGTAAAAAAAATATATACATGGATATAATTATTTAAATAACTTCAAATAATGTACTTTACCAATATTCGTGCCTTTATATCCTAAAAATGTATCTTTTGTCAAGGTATGTACATATTTTTTCATATTTACAATTGTCGAGCTTTTCTTTAGATTGATGTTTCTTAAGCCATATTAAAACATATTTTGGGTTAATCATTTTAAATACTCAGTAAAATTATTTTTAAATAGTAAATGTTTCAATAGAAAATGTTTTTAATTTTTAAAAATTAAATTTATGTTCCAAAACTACAATTTGGACTTTAATTGGCGTTTTCTCAAAACACTGTTTTTCAAGTTTGCGCGCATGATATTTTAAAAACTATTTAAGATATCAACTTGAAATTTTTCTCAGGCATTTATTTTAATATAATGAACAAAATGAACTAAAATGAAATGGTTGTGTTTCATAGAAAAAAAGTTATGATTGTAAAACTATCAAAATTTTTATGATAATTTAAACTTTTAGATTAAATATTTTTTTTAATTTAAATTATGAAAATAATTAAACCATTTTAGTTTAGATTGTTAATTATAATGTTTTGTTTAATTTAGAAAAAATTATGAGGATCAAAGGAATTCTAATTGAGATATCTTGCGCGCAGTGGGAAAGTACCCTTGAATTGTTTTTACAATATTGTGTGGTAAAATAATATTTTTTAAATTATCACCTTTATAATAAACTACCATAATATTTTTAATCAATAGAGTAATGTCATAGTAGTTAACTGAAAAAAAAATTGTGTTTCTGCATGCATTCATTATTATTTTTTTTTTTAATTATGAAAGTTGAACTAAAATTTCTACATTTTCCCATTCTTAAAAGTAGGCTGTCCCCTTAAAAGACTGAGTTGAGGGAAAATCCTTTCACAATCACAATTCAATACTGAGAGTACAACAGACTTATGGTAAAATAAGCCAGTAAATCGTACTTGGGTTTTCTATATTGCTATATTTTATGAGCCGTACTCGAGAGTAGAAATTTTCTAGAGAGAACTTTCCAATCAAAACCCGTTGGAAATCTCAGTCAAAGATGATCCATGTGACTTGTGGCATGAAAATGCGCTAAGAGGCTAGACTTGTACTTCAGCATCACATTTCGCGATTTTCAAGTTTAAACTACAAGCGAAATTTCCTGTAGACATATGCATTACAAACCCTGTTTGGCTTTAAAAAAAATGCCAAAAGTTAGTGGATGTGGATGCATTGGAATATTCCTCATTTTAGAAAGTACAGTTTTAAAATTTATATAATAAAAACACTCTCTTGTGAAATGTTATCCCAAAGTCCCCCACAAATCATAAATTGCATCCATATGCAGCGTATACCAGTTTCTCTACAACACTTATACCAGTTAACTCAACGTAAAATTGCAGCTTATATCAAGCTATGTGTTTAATAACCCACCACGCGGCTACCGACCCGGAAGACTTACGGTAAACATAAGGTGACCATACGTCCCGTTTCGAACGGGACAGTCCCGTTTTTAGGTGGCTTGTCCCGTTGTCCCCAAGCACAGCTTCGGGACACCGTAATGTCCCGTTTTCAGAAAATGTCCCCTTCAGTGTCCCGAGAGAGAGCAACCCACGGTAACGTAGGCCGCTAAAAATCTAAAATCACCCAACGGTTATGTCTGTAAAAAAACCAAAAAACAAAACCTGAACTCCCTCTCTCCCCTCTCGAGACGCAAAGAAAACGTCCGGGGGATGTATTGTTTTTGTATTCGTTCTTTTAATGTTCTTTTTTAGTCAACCATTTCAATTTATTTAATTTTTATTTCTTTTTTTAAAGTCATGTTCCTCTTTTGCTTATTCCTCCCCCGATCCCCACTTTATTTTCCCTTTTCACTCTGGTTTTCTAAGAATTTTTTTCCTTCCGAATGGCAACTTCTTTTTTTCTGTGTGTCCTTTTGTTTACATTTCTCATTTTCCTACCATCCTGCCTAGGGTTTTTGAAGTCCAAGAGGGGCCTACCCCTTGTACCACCCGAAACATACGTCTTGCACTATTTTTTATAATACATGTGTGTTTTAGAAAAGTTTTTTTTTTATATTAACATTAACTAAAGCTTGTTTGCGCATTTTCGTAAAACTAAAAGATACCCAGACCTGTAAATTCAGTCTCCCTACGCCATCACCTTAAAAACAGTAGGTATCCCGTTTTAAGAAAGAAAATAAACACACTGTTGCCAAAAAAGTTGTAGATGTCCCGTTTTGAAGGAAAAAATAAATGGTCACTTAGGTAAACACCACCGCATGAGGGAGAAACGCTCAAGCTTCCAGGTTCCACCACGGAACCGGACTCCCCGCCCGACGTCCGTTTAACCAACAGCCCCTATTATAGATATACTACTACTTGCACTTACACTGCCGGAGAACAAAAACTCATAAGGATCAAATATTCTAAATTTCAAAAAAGAAAAATTGAAAATCTCCTAAATCTACAGACAAGGGTTTCAGATTCAAAATACTTTTCCAATTATTGCCCCACATCGAATTAACACCATATCAAGCTATGTGTCAGTTTTTCTTAAAAATCTAACGATGAAAATGGAAATGAGCGCGTAGGCCAGAAATGCTCCATAGAAAACTAAGGAGAGTTGGATGCACAAAAATAATGTGTGTGTGTTATTTTGTCAGAAGTCAGTTACTGGGACAAGTTTGGGTTACCAAAGCGTTATCTTTTTTTATATCTAACCTACGGCCCCACTTTCTTACAAAATTTTTCATTTGTTAAGAAAAGAACACGCAGTTTCAATGTTGTCAGCTACCAGCAAGTCCTACTTCTGAATTCAGAATATAGATTTTATCTATGTTTTAAGTGCAGACTTATCGATATTTTAGAATCAAAAACTCTCTAAATAGCGAGAAGATAAGAGCGGAACAAAGAAAAGTACGAAAAAATCCTAAGAACTCCTGAAATTTTGTAAAATCACTGAAAAGTCTCTGTTTTTTTTATAGTTACCAAAGAAGAACTGGCATTCAAATTTTTTCATGAAAAAATATTGAAACAGTGACAAAGTCACTGATTCTGGTCACATCTCTCTCAGGTCACATTTACCTCTCTCAGACTACGTCAATCGTGGTGCTATTTGAAGTCCATAAATACCAATAAAGTAGAAAAATGATTTAGAACATACATAATGATCCGTAATTCTTGGGTAAAATGTAAGATTCGATAGAGAACACCAAGATGGTTCAAAATTATGTGGCAATGCGGGGTCGGAAACATGGTCTTCATAATCAACAGTCTTTTCTTCGAAACTTTCATCGATGAACTGAAACAGAATTCGTGAACAGTTAACTTAAGAGAAATGCTTTCTGTTAAAGATGCATTAATTCTTGAGAGACCATGCTCGGAAATTTCACTATTACATCAACACATCTCCCAAAGTTATTATTAACAGGTGCAGGAAGACGACGCTTCTGACCCCCACATTTCTATGGGATTCAGAAAGTCTTGGTTCCCTACACCACCCCTTACCTGTTTTTACCAAGAATAATGAATCCCCTTGTATACGTGTATTTGGTGGGGGTAAATGTTTATTTATAGTCTCAGATAAACTCAAGTGAAATGCAGAATTTCTCTTTTGGAATCAAAAAATGATTAGGGGTACGGGCACGAGTAACTCTGCGTTCCTTTCGTTGTTGAACAAAAAGTGAACAAAAAAAGGTGTGAGGTGTTTTTCATTCTCCATTTCGGTCACGATTCACCTTTGTCCTGGATGCGTTTTAGCGCACAGAAAATACGCCATTCTATGTGTTCAAAATCACTATACACAACATCTATAATTAACCTGACCTCATCAGTGGCCGAACGCATAGGTCTCTGACCATCATAGGGAGATGGAGGCTACCTGGCTCAAAATCAGATCGCGTCATGCGACCTAATCATTCGGAGTTTGCCGTGTCTTCCTCCGAAACTTAGCGAATACGAGTTAGAACTCCTTAGAAAGACCCCACAGTGGGCGCCCATCCCTCGGCCTAGAACCCACAGGTACATAATATGCCATAATCCCATATCAACCAACACTTCCTAGATATACATGGCCCGAGAACAGAATCTTTTTACATATTACTAAGACTTCTAAGATGACATCATGGTAGTTTTAATTTCACAAACTGAATCTATTTAAAATTTCTGGTGAGTGATACAAATTTCAGAAAATATCTTAAGTTGACGATAAAAATTAAAAAAACTTTCCGATAAAATATAATTTATTGTGATCTATTTCTATATCACATTATATAATTAGTGATATTTAAAATTTCCTATTTATCGTAAAATTAAATTTTTATCTTCAATCATTAAAATGTTTTATGCGGGAGTAACTTCACCACAAATTTGAATAGTTTTACTTACAGAAAATAAATGTGTAATGACGTCATATTAGTGGACCAAGTGATGATGTAAAAGTTTCTATTCTTAGGCACTATATATCGAGGTGTTGCATCAACATAACACTCAAATTAACCTGAGGGTATTCAAAGCAACCGGAAAATAAATATAGTAACTATAAATCAATAAATATTTCTAGCAAAATGTTGTGTTAAAACTTCCGAGGATGTTATGTATATGAAAACCGAATTAATTTCGGTGTATATTCAAACTTGGGGCACACTTCGGTATGGGTGCAGGCAACGCCTCCTACATATGGAAAGCCTTACAAATTCTACGTCACCAACCTTTGACGTCATCATTTGATTTACATTTAAAAGTTTTATTTTCATAAAATAAAACTATGAAAAATTTCTAGTAAATACTACAAATATTAGAAAATATCTTATATTAAACATTAAAATATCTTTCTCATACAAAATTATTCAGTATAATCTATTTCCTTATCAAATTAGTTATCAAAAGCTGCCATTTGTTGTAAAATTATATTTTTTATCTCAAATTATTAAAATATTGTCAATGATGGGTAAACTCACCAGAAATTTTTAATAGCTTTATTTTGTCACAATAAAACTTTTAAATGTAGGCCAAATGAAGACGTCAAAGCTTGGTGACGTAGCAGTTGTAAGGCTTTCCATTAGAGATGAGTTCGGGCTCATTTTTTGAAGCCCGAGCCCGAGGACTTTTAATCCGAGCCTGCCTGATCCCGAGCAACATTATTAAAGTTGGAGCCCGAGTCCGCCCGAGCCCGAAATTTCAGCTAAAGACAAATAAAATTAACTACTTCATTAATAGGATACAATAAATTTTGGAGCTTCACACACCTTCTAGTCCCCCGTGCCGCTATTTTTTAAAATAAGTACGCCTATTTATCCCATGAATCACTTTTTAAAATCTGTTTCAAGGAGTATGTTCAACAAAGAAGAAAATTTTCACGAGCCCGAGCCCGAACGCAATCGTGAATTACAGAGCCCGGGCTCGGGCTCGGGCTGAGCCCGTCTCATCTCTACTTTCCATATCTAGGAGGTGTTGGTGCAGGAAATGTTAACACTCCCAAAGTATCCCCGAAGTTTTATGTTGTGTTATAGGTTTCATATCCATGGTAATTTTGTATTATCAAGGATATGAAAAGGTTTGCAATGTGCAGGTTTCATCATTAAAAGCCTATAACTGAACTTGTATCATGCGTAGGTATTTAAACGGCAAACTAACTTATGTTTTAATCTAATTCTTATGCCTAATATATATTAATAAGTGCACGGTTTTCACTAACAAATAAAGATTTTGATATTTTCTTATAAATAGTCAGTTATTGAAAGAAATGCAATCGTCCACTGTCTTGCCTTGTCCAATGTCGTTCACTGCGGAGGTTGTCAATAACTTTTGATGTTTTGTAAATCTCGAGTCTGGTTCTTGAAGAAAGCCAAGTAAAATGATAATTTTTTCGATGGAATTGTCTGTTTCAGGATGCTTTTAATGATTCTGTAGCATTATGCACCGGTGGTCCATTCCAAGAAAAAATATATCGCGAAAGAGATTATCAGATTTCATGGTTCTGTTATAAATTTGATTTCCATAACATAAACAACAGATTTACAAACATATTCACTGCAAATTTCCAAGCAGGTTTCAAGGAGATAAGCTATTTCTGGTACACCAGTCAGTGTACACATCAGAAAAAAAACGAGAAAAGGAAATTAAAACTCGGAGAATTTTATAAAATAATTGTTAAAATAGAAATCAGCTGTATATTTTTCTGAAAAATTTCCCCAGATGGCTAAAATTTGCAACGACCCTAGATTGCCAGTTGGGACATATTCTGCATCCCCACTTTTCGCGAAGTAAGAAAGGAATGTAACCGTGCATTAAACACCCACGAATAATATTTTATCGTCAAAGATAGCTGTGACTTTTTTTAACCTCGCTTTTCTGAGCATTTCACTTAAATTTTATATTTACTGTTTGAAAATTCGTTCTTTTAAGAAAAGATAAACAATGGTAACCATTTTAGTACTATAATCTTTATTTATTAGTTCTAAAGTATTATTAATTTCAAGACTACCTCCTTTTTTGTCTGCGGCGAATTATGTTTCCAACAGTATATAGAAAAGCTTTCTAAAAAGTTGTCTGAAGGCTTAACAGATAGCGGCGAAGTTGTCTCAAAATGGCTGAGTGGTTATGCCACTCGAAAGACGAAAGGTGCCTGGTTCAAAACAAGGTCGCGTCTGCCGACCTAACCGTTTGAAGTTTTCCGTGGTTTTCTTCGAAACTTAGCGCAAATACGGGTCAGGTTCCATTAGAAAGACCCCCACGGATGGCATCATCAATTGTATTATCCTTCTGACATGGATTTATAAGTGGGTTTCGGGCCAAGCACACAAATCCAAAATATATGTTAGACGAACAAAACAAAACAAAAAGCGGCGAAGTAGTCTCATGTCAACTACAAATTCATAGTTGACATGATACTACTTCGATACATTTTGGTGATTGTAAATCACCAAATTTGTCATTGTTGACGATTTATGTCAAGTATGGCACCAAAAAGTAGCTCTCCAAAACTGAACCCATATTGGCAATATTTTCTGTATGTGGAGAAAAACCGACAAATTCTACTTTTATTCAAGTTTCCTACGAATTCCATAAATAGTACAGAAAATATCTTAAGTTGACGATAAAAATTAACGCTCTCTTTTGATATAAAATAAAACATTATGATTAATTTTCCTATCATATTGTATTACTAATTATTTTCATTTGTCGTAAAATTAAATTTTCTGTCTGAAATCATCAAAATGCTGTTAGACACTAGACATTTCAAAACGTTTTACTTCATGAATTGAAAACTCGGGTAGCTTTATATATAACTTAAGTCTTGGATAATATAAAAATGCTTAAGTAGTGTTCTGTACTACCGTACATGCACTCCAGACTAACCTCTTACCAGTATATATTTTCATGTCTACGTCCCTGTCTAGATCAACAGAAAATTATTAATACTTGAAGCATATTCATAGGAATCGTTTGACTCAATAGGTTGCTATTTTCTAGAAATAATTAAAAGTTTTCGTATAAGAAAAACTTGCATCACTTGGGGGCATCCAGTCGGCCCCCAGCGTTACCCCCCCCCCTACAAACAGAAATATTAATGAAATGAGCATTATTAATAAAATGTATTATACTCGATTTGTAGTTGGTATAGCTTCCGCTAATACGGTTGCGTAGCTAATTGAAATGAAAATTATGAGCGAAAGTGTATATTTGAAACTATAATGAATGTGTGTAACAGCTAAATATATATAAAAAATCTTATTTCTTAGAAAATTAAAACTTAGAATTTGTCTCAAAAGGCTGACTTTCTTAGAAATTGTCTCTAAAGGCTTAATTATTAGCATTTAATTAACAAAAATCGAAATTTCGGTAGTGGGACATAATTCGGGTAGTGCCCGGTCCAATACTTAGCTACGTCCCTGACACATACATACATGCATATTTATATAATACGCATACCTATATCAAAAAAAAATAAATCTCAAATCAGAAACATTTTGAAAATAGGCAAAACAATTTAATTAAAGTACGCTGAAACTTTTAATTAATACTCCTCTTTTCCCAATAGAAGTCAACATACAGATAGAGATCTACTGTGAAAAGGGGCGCCACTGTACAGTCACGTCCAAAAATTCTCAACCAATCGATGTAGTTGTGGCGCGCGCGTTGGAACTCTCGGAGTACCCCTTCAGTTCTTGCGTAGTTTGGGAAAGGGCGCACAAGTACTTCAAGAATCTTTAAAATAGGAGCACGAAAGTTCTGAGGAAGGATCGTGTAAAGCGCCCCGTTTTCTTCCAGTAGGTTAAACTTTAAGCTCGCATTCCTGGAAACTGCACATGTCAAATTCTGAGTTAGAAAATAGCGTGCCGAATGACAAAATATTAAATTTGTGGGGATATTTGTGTGGATATGGTATCGAAGTACATCTATGTAATCAAAAGAAAGAAGTTTTAAATTCTTCCGGTGGTGTTTGGAAAACTAATGTGATTACAGTAAGTATTTTTAGTCTTATTTTTATTATTATTATTTTGTACATATCTGACGAGAAAGGCCTGACAGGTTTAATTAACGTTTCAAGAGTTACATTTTTGTTAGTTAAAAGAATATTTTAAATATAACTGAAAGTTTTTTCTGACAGTTTTCAAAAAGTTAACTTGATTTGTTTGACTTTTTTTTTAAATTAAGGGATGAGAAAGAGCTTGTTTGATCGATGTAACGAACAGTTGAAATTTTATATTCGTAGTGTTTCTTTACAAATAAATATTATTAGAGAATTTTTTTTAAAAAATGGGAAGTACTTAAAATCTTTAAATATTTTAAACTTCTTTAATACTTTCCACATTTTTCAATAACTCAATATGTGCGAAATAAATGAAATTTAAAAAATAAAATTTTGCAGGAAATGTTATTTCCTTTCACTTTTTAAGGAAAATAATCAATGAAATATTATAAATTTCTCAAATACTTTCAAACTTTTATTTATTTCATATTATACTCTGTGCGCGCACCGAAGTAAACATTATATGTATATATTAATTATATATTATTATACATTAATACACTATAAATTATAATCCTTATATTTTAATAAACTATATGAGAGTTGTTTTTTAGATATGGTGTTGAGTGATAAATAAACGTTTTTGGAGTTGTGTGGTTTTACATAAAAAGTTAAGTTATAAATTATTTCAAAAGAATTTTACAGAGTTAGCGTGCATTATGGACTCTTTTCTATTCTACTTAACATGCTAGGAATCGAAAATGGAAATGTGGGTTACGGCCAATTATTTACGCTATGGATCTAGGCCGGGGGCGGTAATGCCCTCCGTGGGGTAACTTCTAAGGGGTCCTAATCCGTATTTACGAGAAGTTTGAGAAAAAAACACGGAAAACTCCGAGCAGTTAGGTCGGCGGACGCGACTGGATTTCGTATCGAACTAGGCACCTTCCCTCACCCAGTTCAAAGCGCTAGCGCTATGCCACTGGTAGGGCTTCCACACTAGAAAAAGTTTAATAAGTTCTCTTTGGGTTAAGAGCCGTACAAAACGTTTTAGATTTTTTTTTTATGATGAAGTAAATATATCTGTTAACTTATACGAGTATAGAAGAAAATTTATTTATAAAACAAAGTTATTTTCCTGAATATTGTACTTGAAGCATTCCTCCTTTTTGAAAACCTACTCTTTTATAGGATAGTAAAAGCTCTGAAATTACAGAAATGGAGTTATGGTGTTTTTATGATTTTGTAAATCAAGCGAATTGAGTGCACAAAATAAACAACTGCAATAATTATTTAAAATATTAAAACGAAATTCATTTTTCTTGCAGAAGTATAGCGAATGATGAATTTGTTATTATAGAAATAGTGACATATAACCTTCCAGGAAATTTTTTTTAAAGATTAAACTTATGTGTAAGGCTAAATAATTTCTGAAATACTAGTATCATATCAGATTTAGTTGCGAAAAATAATTGCAATTCAGGAATCTAAATAAACAAAAATTGCACATTACAAAGCTTTCTTAATATACGAAATAAAGGGCTACAAAAATTGAAATACTCCTTTAGAAGGTAACAAAAACATGCAAGATGTCTGATATAATATATAAAAAAAATGTTAAGTTAAATATCTTGCAAGGAAAAAAATATTTCGGAGTTTTGTTGGAAATTGTGTGTGTGTGTGTGTGCGTGCAAGGGCTTGAGGAGAGGGATCTCTTCTTCGATGGAGTTCTTAATATTCTGAGAAGTAAATTGTTAACGAGAAATTTTAATAATAGCACAGTTTTTATGAAAACACATGAACGAAAGCTCAAGGTTAAAAAGAATTGATGTCGAGAAATACGCTAGATGCGTTAACGAGAGAATGATTTTTATTCCAATGTATTATTGTACGGTTTCAATGTGCAATTTGCATACAGTTTATGAAGGATTTTTAGTAACGTTCTGTGAAGTATTGCAGGATCAGCACCGCTGTAATTCGACTTTTCACTTTAGCAGTGTCAGGAATTGGACATTTGTAAACAATGTTTTTCACGTTACTCCTTAAGAAATATTCTGCTAAGTTGTTATGTCTGGAGACCTAGGCAGCTACGGGATCTAGTTTAGCCATGCAGATTACAATTCAATAGAAAGAAACTTTAATATATCCTTTATGGGACATATAAAAATGTAAATGGAAATCTTTATTTCTTATTTTTAATTAATTTTGGGAAGTTCAATAATTTTCGATCGCCCTGTATATTAAGATGCATACACTCATCTTACCATAGTCAGTATATAATTTAATTAAGACATGGAGCCATTTTAAGCTTAAACACTAAATTGATGGAGAGCCTGCATTTAAAAGACTTGTGCCTGTGCCTATTCAGCAAATGTCGTTTAACATTCCATGTATAGATGGCCCTAGCTGACCGAGAGCTTCTGAGAAAGATCGTGCTTCAAGGCTATACAAGGAGGAAAGAGAGAGCAGCTTTGAGTTTTTTCTATTTTAATGGAATAATGAATCGATAATTGTTAAACTGTTTATTTGGAAGTTTTTTAAGGATTATTATACAGTTATTCGGATTATTTAAATAATTCTCCTGAAAGTGTCTTGTTAATTAGGCTTTATAAATACTAATACGCAAGTCTCATATTCTTCAATTCATTTTTATTTGCATTTTAAAATAGTGGTTTTACAAGAGTTTATGCAGACATAATTACAAAGATATCAGTTCCGATAATTCATTGAAATAAATTCTGGAAGTATAAGCATTAAGCAAATGCATGCATTAAATTTATACGAATATAATTTGAGAATAATTTTTTGCTCATATTTATCTATTTTCTAAAATTACATTTAGTAGCTGTATATAGTATAGATATAATAACAATTCAGCAGAAAAAAAAACCCTTCTAAGTTAGAACTTATGTCTGTATTTCGTTCACTCAAGCGATGCAATAATCTCACTGTGAAGTAAGAATGCGTGTAAAATATATGTTTAATTTGCTTAAATTTGATTTCAAAGTTATTTTATACTTCTGTTTTGACGAAGAGATAAATTTCGGTATCTCTTGAAATGGTTTATTAGTTTCTATTCAATTGAAGGTTAGCGAATGATTTTCAAAAAATTATTAATAAAGGCTGACTGAGAAGTGAGACTACCTATTTCAGTCTGACGAAAAATCATGTGGTGGGAAAATGTTCATCATTACAAGAAAATATTTTGCTCATAAAATATGTAAAGTTAAAAATTCTTAGTAACGTACTTATGTAAAATAAATCAAATGTAAAACACTTTTATCATTCTAAGAAATTTCGTAAAATGAAATTTTGTGATAGTTTCACATAATAGAAAATTTTATTTCTACAGTTACCAACATATACGGAATAAGAATATAACTACGTTTCGTAAACAGTATTTTTTAATTCAGAAAATACTGTTTACATTTTGTATATATATACAAATATGTACATTTTGTATATATTTGTATATACTGGTTACATTTGTTCGAAAACATTTTATATTTTCGAAATACTTATTATTCCAAAATCATGTTCAAAAAATTTTTTACAGCAAGTAGTTATCTCATATTTATTATAATAAACCTACCAGCCAACTTTTACGCTTTAACTTGAAGTTTAACTACGATTTTCTAACTTCGCGCTTTCTTAAATTTAAATTCAAATTTGAATTCACATTAAAACTATTTGAAAATTGTAGTGGATAAACTTCGGAAAAAAACGTAAACATTGCCAATTATGGATCAAATTTTATAGTAATCTGATTTTTATTGAAAAATTTATTATTAGGTTAGTAAATAACTGAATTTGAAGTGTTTGAAGGTGTATCTCTTTTAAAAGAATTTTTATTGTAAAGTATAATTAATCGTGTAGCTATTTCCTGAAAACAAGAAAAACATTTAGCGAAAAACAGCTTAATTTCCCCCCTCCCGATATCCTTAAATCCTGTTTTATATGCAAGTTCTAAATATCATTAATTAAATCAGCTTTTATTTTATGTAGGTTAACGTCAATACTTTTTATTATAGATTTTTTTGAATGGACAAAGCAAACTTTAATGATGCATCTACCGCATTAAGAAATGAAAAGGATACTAACTTGGAACTGTTTCGATCTTGTTTTAGTTAGACAATGAATGATCATAGTGATTAATGTAATAAATCAAAATAACCAAATAATAATAATAATAAAAACTAGTTGTACGTCTGATGTGTTTCATAAGCAATGAATGAATCTTGATCAAAAGCTTATAGAAAACTGAAGAAGCTAAGTAAGACTTTGGCTGACACGTTTTCGGGAAAGAAAATCCTTTAATCATAAAACCGCTGCCTGAAAATTCACTAATGTTCGTTTTTTTTCTCTGGATCGATATGACTCCAGCGAGCGTAGTGCTGTCCGTTTCAAACAATCTTACTTTGATAGATCACGAAGTCATGGCATCCGCTGATTTAATGAAGTACTTGGCGGTCGTTTATCAGCAAAAAAGTATTTTTTTACTAACATTTGCATCTTAGCTTACCGTTCAAAAATTAGTAAATATTACAAATATAAAAAAAATGGTTTAAAAATTGTGGCGAAATATCTCTCAAAACAGTTGGGAGTTGGGAGAGTTGGTATGTTTGATATTATATGAAGGGTCCGCGGGAAGAACGATGAGAGCCCACTTTTCGTCAATGTTGAGATTTCTACTGCATTCTGTTGTTGATTAGTGGCACTATTAATATCCGAACCCATAAGGGGAAAGAACGATGAGAATACACTGAAAAAATAGCCCAAAGATACAGTTTACATGGGGAAGAATGATGAAGGCCCCGTGCGCATTTCGATTTTTGGAAAATCATCTGTATTCTCTCATCGTTCTTCCCGTGGATATGTTACTGTGAAGGACTGAAATTGCAGAATGTCGACTTTCCCAGGTGAATGTCAACACATGCCAAATACGCCCTTGAAAGACTTTATATTTTATTATATTCTAGTATATTCGGATTACCATCGGTATATGTCGACAAATACCGATATGCTCTATTAGAGGTCGAAAAGAGAATCCGAGGTCAACAGAAAAGCTAAAACGTAGCAAAAATATTTTTATTCTGTTGGGTAGGTTATTCCACATGAATCCATAGTTTCGAATGGTTATAGAAGAATAATCCGTTATGGTATAAATAGTATGTTCTTTATTGGCCAAATGTAATACTAAAATCTTAAAAATCAATGATTTATCCGAGTACAACTTCTGTCATTATTAAAAAGGCAAGGAATATCCAGCATCCTTTCTCCTTCACAATCTACACAAGGTTACAACACCCTTGGGACGTTTTATGGCTTCTGAAATATGGAGAAGAAAATGCAAATCTCCACATATTCGACATCCACAATTAGTGCATGATGAACGTCGACCTTTGCAGCACCTCCTGGATAAAGGAAGTTTAACAACTCTTACGTCACTATGCTTCGAGCCTACATTTAATGTTTAATTTTCATAAAATAAACGTATAAAACTTTTCTGGTGAATTTACTCATGAATAACAATATTTTAATAATTTGAGATCAAAAATATAATTTAAGACAAATGGCAGTTTTCAGCCATGATTAATTATATAACATGATAAGGGAATAGATTGAAATGAATAATTTTGTATGAGAAAGGTATTTTAATTTTAATTTTTTTAAAGATATTGTCTAATAGTTGTAGCACTCACCAGAAATTTAAAATAGTTTTATTTTGTGAAATAAAACTGCCATGGCGTCATTACCTAAGACCTAGTGATGACGTCAAAGTTTCAGTGTTGAGCTTTGCCGGAGTAAGTGAGAAGTAAGGATATTTAGCGAATATTTCGGACGTACACAAACTGACGATGCGTTGACATTCACCGGTGAAAATCGATATTCTCCAGATTTCGGACTTTCACGGTATCACACGAATATATATATATATATATATATATATATATATATTACAGTACTTCTAAGTTCCGTCGGTAGATAAAAGTTAAAGTATTTGCTGTAGAGGCTAAAGACCCATTCTTTCACGCCTTGAGTCCGGATTCGATTTCTGGCTTGAGATTGGGGGTTAACTCGACTGTCACTTCACAGGAAGTTATGTTGGCCGCCCATTTTGTTCTCCCATAATAGAGAGGCCAAGACCTTCGGGCCATTGTGGTGCAAATGCCTAATCTACAAATGCCCATCCGTTATTAGAAAAAAGTTATTGTTGTATATCATTTTAAACAATACATTAGAAAGTGGGTACTACAAAATATCTACACAGTTTGATACCCTATTTGTAGAAAAAAAAATTCTAGATTTTTCTTCAATTTCATGTTTAAATGAAATAATAAATCTAGTGAAATATTAACACACCTTCTATTTCGGTGGTCAATTTTGCACTTTCCGTACTGCGATAGTAAATACAACTGAAACATATTCTCCTCAGCTTGTATTTGACTCTTAAATAGAAAACATTAAAAACCTTTTAGTGTTGAATATTTTCTGTAAAATTAAAGCGCTTATAAAATAAATGTTACTTGAGAAAAGCTAAATTCATTGGATATGATGTAAACAAATAGTTTCAGAAATCCGAATTTAATTTTAAACAATCTATCTTCCTTGTGTTAATACAATTACTCTTTGCATCTTCATCATTGTAAACGAAGCGTTTTCTACATCGTTAACCTCTAAACATTATTAAAAGATTGCAACTACATTGCTAACTCGTTTAGGAAAGAGCTCAATTAGTACGCTAATTTAAGCATTAAAAAGGTTAACTGAGCATACTAAAGTAAGTGAATAATTTCATTATTTTTAACGTGGGTTGATTTAGACACACAGGACTGCATTTAGCTGTTCCAAAGTATAGCATTAGTTTTAGAATTGGTTGTAACTAATTTGTTTATAACAATTTTAAAGGAATTTTTTTCTCAATGATTTATTGGAATTCCTTATTAATATGGATTATTATGTTCTTTTGTTAATTTTCACCTTCTCCTACAGATGACTTTTTATAAGTTTTTATCTTTGAGATATTAAAGACTAAAAAAATAATAAAAACCTCAAACGGACACCTAATTTTACTGTTTCATCATTAGACAGCTGCTCATAATTTGTCAACGTGTACGAATTTAAGAAATCGCTTTTTTTTGTCAATAATTTTTATATTTAAAAAGCACTGCAATTTTCTGGAGTATTCAAGTTATCTTTATTTAGAAAAATATTTAAAAGAAAATTGTTCTTACAAAAAGTGGTTGATTATGTTCCATATGTGTTGGTAGGGTTGAAAACTCTACCCGTGAAAAAATGACAGAAGTTAAAGTGAGAAGTGGCCAGAAATCACAGCTTCCAACTGTTCTGATTTTATTGGAACATTTTTCACCGTAATTTTTAAACAGTTTTATTTTACATTATAAATTTAGACTTTCCAATGTATGTTGCACAGCAAATGTGAGTGATAAAAAATGTTCACGGAAATCGGAGCAGTCATCAATTGCTCCTGGAATTGTTAAAATTGTTTACTGCCACTTACTTTTTAGTGCTGTGGCTAAATTGGCAACCCTGGGTGTCGGCAATTATCATAGTATATGATGAAATAATATCAGGTTGTAACGAAAGTTTTCCGCCATATCTGCCTGAAATACTAACTTCTAACTCCTTAGATAACTGTTTTTGAACTTTCGGTAACGAACCTGCACAGTGTCACATGATACAATAATAGTATTTAAAGATGTACTCATAATTCGTTGATATTATGTAGCTGACTTTTTGCAACACAACTGGAGGTAAATGATGGTTCTAATCCTCTAGAGTGATAGTTCTATTTGAGACACCTTATACTTAATGATAACTATATTTTCTGCAGATTTCACAACACAGTGTTATAAAGTAAACCTCTTTCTTTCAAATGCCAAAAATCATTTGACAAAATATGAGCAAATACGCCAACGAGAACTGTGTGCTGACGAAGTTTGCGGTGGCGGGAAACTTTCGGTACAGCCTAATACTTCATATTTATGTTAAATTAAAAATCATTTTTCCAGTATTTGGAATTTTGTACATTTGTTTATCAACTATTCTATGTCGATCACGATATGAAAGAGTAAAAACACTTGAATCACTTTTAGAATAAAATATTTTAAAACCATTTTACTCTTGAAAAATTATGCGATGCGCAGTAATAATGTTTTATTAATTAGAGAAATTTGTCATTTTTAACCACCGTTATTGCCTAAAAATTAAGTTTTAAATTATAGTACACTTTATGAAAAAGATATGTGGCTCATAATGGGATATGTACCACAGTTCGATCGGAAAAGGACACAGATAAAAAGAATAGGGAAAATTGCATGGTTTAAAAATATTTTAGGGGGGAAGAGTGTATGAATTCGCTTTTTATTTCTGCAGATGTGTCAAGTAAATCCGAATTCCAAATCCTATAGAGCATTTAAACGTGACATGCTTCAATGACGTTATTTGAGTGATAGCCGACTGCACATCCTTTCTGTGCAGATTCTCCTTCTTGTCTTATGGTGTTCAACACCATAAGACAAGAAGGAGAAGCCGGAAAAAGGTTTTAGAAACATCAGTTTTAACTATCATTAATAACTTCAAACATAAAAATGCCACTGGAAAATTAGTCTAAGGTTTTCTAAAAATATAATTCCATTACAATCATCTAAAAACTCGATATTAATAATCGGGAATTTTCAACACCTTCTAGATACTGAATGTCTAACAACAGCTACGCCATTAAGCTTCCACTACGCCATTAAGCGCCATTAAGCTTTCACTAAGATTTCACCAGCAGGCCTTCGAAAGCGACGTCATCTTAGTTTCATTTTCATAATATAGATCCATTGAAAATTTCTGGGGAATTTAAGCACGAATAACAACATATTAATTATTTGAGAAGAAAATGAAATTTCACGACACAGGGCAAGATTTAACTGCAACTAGTTATGTAAGGAAATGGATCATAATGAATTGTTTTCTATCACAAAGATATTTTAATCTTTAAGTTATGACATTTTGATATATTTATAGCAATCACCAGAAAATTTAAGTAGTTTTATTTTATCAAAATAGGGAGTGCGTCATAGGTAAAAGAAAAAATGATGACGTCATTGTTTCAGCTAGGCTTTCGATATGTAATACGTGGTGGTATTTCTCCTTTAAAGCTGTAAGTAAGCCGAAAGCCATATAGTTGTCTATTCTCCTGATCTTATCAGAATATTTTCAATAGCACTAGATTTTAACTTTTTTGAAAGTTAAAATGAGTCCAGATTTTAAAAATTATTGTGGGAAATCTTCTGACGAAATCGGAAGAGTTGGCTTCTGTGCCAAAGCTGTTACGCAGAGAGGGGATGTGTCGTAAAGAGCCTCAGGCTCGTCAAAATAATCTGTTCCCGATTTTATTTCAACTTCCGTACATACGGTTTATATATATAAAAATTAAATATCCTTTTGCTGTTTTCAATAGTAGTTTCCGCTATCAGAATACACGTGAACAACATACTAGTGGGATGCCTAAAATCTTTGCATAAATCGAAGGTGACGATCGTTTATGTTACTTTTATAAAATTTATTCTAATAAAATCAAAACAAAGTATATATGTATTATCTGAAATTACAAAAATTGTTCCTTGTAAAATTCAAAATACGCATCGTTCAAACAGCTTTTAAGGGATGCGACAATTTTTTTGGATATGTTTTAAACTTCATACTTTTTTTTTATACAGGTCATACTTTTAGGTATACATAGTACAGCATCTCTAATTCAAAATACCATGGACTAACATATTACGAATTGCAGGAATTTTTTGATTATAGAAATCTTGTGATATGAATTATAAAATTTCTAATAATCAAGCAAAGTTCTAAGAAAATGACTTACATTTCTTGAATATTTGAAAATATATAAATTAAAAATAAAAACACATATACTGAAGAATTATACACAACACAAAGATGTTATTTAAAAAATCCAATAAAATTTTTACAAAAAGTATTTGGTTTAATACCGATTTATTATTATCAGTGTTAGTTTAGTTCTCGGTTCCGCCCCGATCATATAAATTACAGAATTGAGGTAATCCAGATATGAGAAGTTTAATTTGATTTCAAAATGATAAAACTGTTCACATACTACAAATGACTAAGCCGGCACATTTATATCTGTACAACACCAGAAATGTACGAGCATTTAAGAGAAATTGCATTCAAATTATGTAATGAAATTCAAAAAATGTATACTTCTGCGAACAGGGCAAACCACTTAACTGCTGCAAGTGAAAATGTTCCATGTGTATGAACATTTAAATTGCTTTAGCGGTATCACTAGGTCTCTGTCAATAGCAGTGTCTTTTTTTTCATAAAAAAATAAGAAAATATGTGGTAAATTTACCCATGCATAAAAACAATTTAATTTTTTGAGATAGAAAATTTAACAATTCCATAAATGACAATTTTTAACCATCACAAAATAAATAACATGATTAGGAGAAAGATCGTAATGAATTATTTTGTATCAGAAGGGTATTTATCTTTATAAAGATTTTTTAAATATTGTAGTACTACCAGAAATTGTAAATAGTTTTATTTAACGAAATCTTAAAACTAATGATGTGCGTATTGTAGATACAGTAACAGTGTTAGACTGTTCAGTTATTGTGTGTATGTAGTAGGCGTGACTATTTTCGGATCTCATGTAATACTTTTCTTAAAACGTGTTAGATGTAGTGAACATATAAAAATAAATATAGGCAAGAGAATTGAAATTAATAATTAAAAACATTTCAGAACACCCTATTTTTTATTTTATAAGCTTATGTAAAACCTAAATTTTAACGATAGTAATCTGCAACTGAATATTAAATTAATTTATGAAGAGAATAAACGTCTCATTTTGATTTTCAAAAAAAGTAAACTATGCAAAATTAATATAGCATTTGCTGTTGATATTTCGTTCTTTTCTTCGCAATATGAAAGTGTTAATAAATTATTCACCCAATAAAAGCATATCTTTTAACCATACATTTTTCTTTTAACGAAAAAATAGCAGCATAATTTAGAAATCAAATATTGAATAAGCTTGTTAATTGAATATTCCTATCAAAGATATGTAAATATTAAGCTAACGTAGTAGAAACTAAAGCTTTCGTACATTCCAAGAAGCGAAATTTCCAAAGAATATTTAGATATTTTATTATTTCGCTGAAGCCTTTTCGAGTTAATTTATCGCTATTTTATTTGTGATTTCGTTCAAATTTAATTTAAAATTAATTAAGATTCTAGTTCGAGCATTATTTTCTAGTATCAAAATTTTAATTATGTTTTCTTTGCGGTCTGTGGCATTCGTTATGCTACAAAAGGAGGTAAAAGTGCGCAAACAAAATTAATGTTTAACATGTAAATTAAATAATTATAAAAGTGTTTCTTTGTAAATCGCGTTTTGCTGTTGCGCGAGTGTTTAAATAAAGTTGAATGCGAATATTCAATTTTGAATACTTCAATATACAAATGCTCATCGAGTTGAAATAGAAGTACTAAACAAGGTACAAAAACAGCACAAAAAGAAAGTATAGACAGTATACAACACAGGCACTTAAAAGTAAGAAGACTGATATTTCAGGTTCAACAAGAGCTTTTTATATGCGCTGACGTCACTTCTTAAGGGTCAAATTACTGCTAGATACCTGGTTCTTTGTTTCTCAAATTCACACTCTATTGCTAATGCTAGAGGCAACTCAAAAATAAAATTATTTTTTGGGAGCTTCGTAAGCTTCTAATATGTGCAATTGGTTTTCTTTTGTTTAATTTTATGCACGCGCCGAAATAAACCCTAAAGGAAAATCTTTAACCCTCTCATCACCGAATTATGAAAAATCAGAGAAAAAAAGTCTGTCTAGCATTTAATGCATTTGAAATACTATTATAAATCATGCAAAAATATTTTTTTCTAATGTCGATTAATATTAGATTTTTCTAATAATAATTTCTGAATTTTCGAAGCATTTTGTTATGCTAAAATTAATTTAAAAGGATGCACATATTAGGTAAAGGTTGAGGAATAAGAAAAAAAAACTATACTTACCTTAAAAAGAAAAAAACAGTAAAAAATCAGCGTAAATATTTTCTTAATTTTTCTCCTGAAACAATGACGCGAAAACTGTAAACAATTATCCAAATTGACTAGTACTGCAATCTAGGCACGATTTATGCATCTAGTTAAGAGCCTCCTATACTTTCTACATGCATTAATGATATTGATATCACTGAAAGAAAAAAACACTAAACAGTTTTTTTTTTTCTTTCTAAATATTGCTATTTGAAGTAGGAGCCTCAAATGAGGTTCAGGGTGACGAGAGGGTTAAAAAGAATGTGCATTTAGTCATAGATCCGATAATGACACAAATATAAATGGATATCTAGAAACCCTTTAAATTTAGATATTAAAAATCTAAACATTAATTCATACATTTAAAATATAGTTTTATTTTAGGTCATTCTCAAAATTAGATTTTATTTCGTAATACATTTTGTGAAATCTGAGATTCGTAACTAAAATTGTAATCCCCTCCCCAACAACAAAAAAGAAATTGAAATAAATTTAATCCCTCAATGCATTTTAGATTTCTGCTTTTAAATTCTGAATAGCAGAAACACATCCACAGTCTTTAAATTTCACCCGAAAATTTATATCAGGGGGTGGATATGATTATGAGATGATGAGTTTCCATATTTTTTCAATGTTCTT
The DNA here is from genome assembly GCA_038373885.1 of Cheiracanthium punctorium. Lineage (NCBI taxonomy): Eukaryota > Metazoa > Arthropoda > Arachnida > Araneae > Cheiracanthiidae > Cheiracanthium > Cheiracanthium punctorium. The sequence goes on from JAWZYV010000367.1 coordinate 153,600, forward strand.
TCAAATAACTAGCCGCTTTTAAATTTAATGCGGGTAATAAATCATTCCAATGGAATGCAAAAACCGACATTTTATTTTTAATTCGGAGCAAAAACTTTTCCTCCAGCGTTTAATTAACCTAATTTACATAAAAATCAATTTGTAATAATATATTTTACTGAATACAAAACATAGTAAAATATATTATCAAGCATACCAAACATAGTAAAATATATTAAAATTGTATTCTTATTATCAAGCATTACAATAAGATTTTTTTAAATATAGAACTGTGCACATTTTTTTATTATTTCAGACATTCAGTTTCTCTTCAAAAGAATGTTGTTGAAAAATTATTCAGAACGGAAAAAAAAAATATTGTTTCACTTAATCAGCGCTTTTAGGAACTTCAATCATTTTCACGCTCAATAATTTTACATAACATCAGCATTCATGAATACCATAAAATAATGTTTAAAATATCGTAGGTAGTTATATACCGGAGGATTCAAAATATCTGTCAAGATGTGTATCTCTTAGACTGTAAGTGATCGAAACATACTTTTTAGAAAAGTTCATCAAATAAAAAAAAGTTACACTTACTGAAATTACAAGTAATGCAAATTCGTTTCAATTAAGGAAATCATTTTTAGGGGGACGCCAAAGACTAGTTTTGCAGTCATTTGTTGGTTACGATTTTTTCTAGCCTCTGGTAAAATATTATAATTAATAGACAGATGTAAATGCAAGTCAAAGCATTAAAGTTTAGTTGGTAGACAGTCAAGCAATTTTCCTTTCTTTACTGCTGTATATGGCAAAATTCCCTTGTGGAGTCTTGTTATTTATAGAAGCTGAGAAAGATGAAAAATAATTTTCTTTCATATGTGATCTCTGCTAGTACTTGGACGTAACAAAACCACGTAAAGGAGAAAAATATTCAGTGTTTGATATATCTCAAGCAGGAATGCAAGAGCTCATTTTTTATGTGTATGTGTATTTTGTGGTGCACGGTGAATACGCTTTAGAATCATGCTTGTTGCAGCGTGCACAAGTAATCCTACTAGGCATCATGACGTAACTTATCTCACGATATCCATTGATCAACATGCTAACCACTAGGTATTCATTCACGCCACTAACCCTGTTACACAGCATGACCTGTTTGTGTTGTAATATAACTTATATTGCTTTCCTTTGGTAACCATGATAATAGAAACAGCACATGGTGAAAAAAGTTTGGTGCGCTTGCAGCACTTTGCAAGAGCACAAAAAAAAAAAAAAAAGAGATTAACTTAAATGTTTTCGGTGTATCTTCTTGAAATATGAAGCGATTTTTTTTTCGGTTTTTCTTTTTTATATCATAGTACTAAACAAAAGTACATAACTTTGCTGTTAGGAAGCCCTTCCTGACTTTAACATTTGTTAATTTAGGTTTATATGCTTTCCAGCTCAATTCGCAGTATATAACTCCATGCTAATTTTCTTTTTAATTTAAAAAATCCCATCAATTCTAAAGTGAAACGTTATATCACATTCTGGAAAAACTAAAAGTAGACATGACAGTAAAAAGACATAAAAAAAAACCTTCAAAACGTTTAATAAAATCATTAGCGAAATTCTTTTCATGTTCAAAGATTTTATTTTATACCGAACTGAAATTAGGAGTTTTAAATGAAGAATTACATTGAACTTTGCCTTTACCCTAATAGCACAACAGTCCCCTGTGACTGAAATGCGACCACACAATACTGTCACAATAGAGTTACAAACAGTCGCCGCGACTCCGCAGAAAAGTCACGCCAGGGTCCCTATGTCCTCTCGCTGTGTAGTCGCATTGTTACCGTTCAGAGAAGTCACGATGGGACAGTTTTGCGACAGCGAAAAAATTCGGGGAAAAAGAGTTACCGAAATTATACACCAGATGGCAGCACCAAACTCTCAGGCAAGAGAAAGTTGAGGTCCAGTGCTTTGGTCCAGAATCGAACCTTGGAGCTGACGGCTGGTAGTCCCGCATCTTACCACAACGCTGTGATTACCTTGCTCGCGATCCTTTAAAAGTAAACTGATTGCTGCAAAAGCTAGTTCTGACGGCTTCTTTTGGAAATTTAAAATTTTTCTGTGAGTATTTTATAAATAAATTTTATATTCTGTGAGTATTTTATAAATAATATAAAAAATATCATAATTAATAAATATAAATTTAAAATCTTGGAAATATTTCTTTTTCCACATAAATTATTTTCAGGAGATAATGTGCTGTTTTATTTAAGTATTCATCCGAAAAAACTAATGATTTATTGAAATTTTTTATTCGGTTATAAAATAAATTTGTAATGTGCGACATGTGGGGTTTGATATTAAGGTATGAGGGATAAGATTTATATTTTTGCTATATTTTGCCTAAAAGGGATTTCATATAAAAATAAATAAAATTAATTGGAAAAACATGCATTAGATAAAATAAATAAAGTATTTTTGACTTAGACCCAAAGTTTTACCTCGAATTTTTCGTAGTGGAACTTTCAAACATACCAGAGACGTATTTAAAAGGGGGGGGGATCTGAAAACTTAAAGCAATTATTAAAAAACAGCAATTTTGACACATTTTTATTTACTCTAGTAACAATAAGGTTGAAAATACCGGATAGTCCCCCCCCCCATCCGAAATTTAAACCTTACATTACGCTATCGAAACATATGCCATGGGGATATGAAAGAAATTGTTAATTTTACTCACAGATACTTAGTTTTCACCATTGTGATTAGAACTCTCCGATATTTTTAAGAATAATATTTTTTTATAAATAATATCGTCTTGTTTAAATGAAATAATTTAAAAATTAATAAATTAAACTAAATTCCATTACTACATAACTGCGAGGTTTTATTGAATTACTATTTTCGGATTTATTTATTAAACGTTTCACGAAAGAAATTGCCACAAAATATTAGAAAAAATCAGTGAAAAGAGGCTGTGTGACGCCATTTTGAAGTCCAAAAAAATCAGTAGTCACTAAATAGTCACACAGTGACTTCACAGTGAGTCACTGAGCGACCAATCACATACTAGTCACATGGTGACTTCACAGTGGAGCCACTGAGCAACCGATCACATACTATTCACATGGTGACTTCACAGTGGAGTCACTTAGCGACCGTTCACATACTAGTCACATGGTGACTTCACGGCGACGTCACTTGGTATGTGACAGTCCTGTGACAAATGTGACCCTCTGTGACGTCACAGCGACTCTTTTGTGACCATCTGTGCTATTAGGGTATAGAAGCAAAGAATATATCTCATCAATGAATAGCCAATCCTTTATCATTTAGGAAATCGAAAAAATTCCATCTTAATTTTTTTTAATTTACCTGCAAAAATTACCGTTTTTTTAAAAACTCACCAGAAGAAATGGCTGAAATTTAAATTTATATTCATAATTAATACACGGTCGTTATCAGTTGATGAGTACTCAAAGACTGCAGATGCGAGCAGTCGTGGCTTGCGAATGTGTGAAACGGTGTCATCGGATTGCAAAGTTGCGCAAATGAGAACGCGGAGTTGTTTATCGACTGTCTACAGACAGGCAACATCACAACACCTTCTCACAGGGAAATACTCAACCCTCTTCTAACGATTAACTGCACAAGTGTACCCTACTAGTGTACGTTTTATATCTTGGGATAGGAATGTTAAGAATTTCTGGTAAAAGGAAAAATTTCTTAAGTATAAAATATTATTTTGCTACTAAATAATTTATTATGAAATATTTTCTTATCAATTTAATATATAATTAGTGGCGTATAAAAATTCGCCTTTGTCGTAAAATTAAATTTCCCATCTCAATTTATTAGAATATTATTGAAATTAAATAAACCACCAGAAATTTTGAACAGTTTTACGTGCTGAATTTTTAACATGAGTGTGCCATGTAACTTGGTGATTAAATAAAAATATTTAACTCTTCTTCTTGTTCACAAATTTGCATTTACAAAAGTGATGTTGAGGTGCACTTTAACGTGCTCTTTTTCCGATCTAAGTGAATATTTAGGAGTTTGTAACTAGCATCTTCATATTTAACAAGTAACGTATAAAAAAAAAAAATTAAAGTTAATTCCTACTTACGCCAACAAAGATTTATTTTAGTTACTTATTAATAAATTTAATTAATTACATTTAATTAATGAATTAACATTTGAAAAATTTATCTGAATTCGAGTGGATGAATAAAAGACATTTTATTAACGACTGAAATTCTGAATAAGATATATGGGAGAGTATGAACTAATAGCAGGAATTGAAAAAAAAAAAAGAGTTATAAATACAAAATTTCAACATTCTACGGTTAAAAGTTTTAAGAGTTATGCGAAATAATATTTGGCGCCAAATTTGGTCATATTTCGGCAAAACTCGCCAAGTTCGACGACAAATATCGAGGTTTTGGGCATGGACCAAATGACTGACTATCGCGAAATTTGGCGATATTTTGGCAAAACTCGCCAAGGCCGATAACAAATGGACCAGAGATTTTGGGCATGGACCAAACAATGACTCACTACAGATGTAATATATTGAAGATTTCCATAGATATTGGTGTATTGAAATTCTTTTGGGTGGTCCTGTAAATAAACTCTCCAGTGAATTGGAACCAAAAATCGAGATGCGCAACTAGATGTTACAACAATCTTATATATGAAATTTCATCATTCTACGACTAATAGTTTTTGATGTTTGAGAGTAAAAATCATACACACGTACAAAAACATCTAAGCTTGGCGACTTTTGGCGTAATTCTTGAGTGAGGCAAGTGACCGTGGTCGGACCATTACCTGACTACATGGTAGGACGGTATTGTACTTGAAATGGATGAATGTCCCTAAAACTGCCATTGACCGTAAAGTATTGGAAATTTTTTGAGTGTTCCTGTAGCAGCACTATAAACGATAAAGACACTTTCTATGATGGAAAAATTCATTTAATAACCTTAAACAGCATATATTACTTCTGAGTCGTTTGAACTAGCCTAATACCCCTAAAATACTCTTTAATTACTTTCTGCCCATAGAGCGTAATGCATTTAAAATCTTTTGTGCCGGCCCTGTAGATAAACATTCCAGTCGAGTGGGACCGAAATGGCGGGTGCACAACTAGATGTTACAACAATCCTGAATATAAAGTTTCAACATTCTACGTCTAATACTTTTTGAGATATGCGAGTTTAATGAATGTTGGCCCAAAGAGCGTAAAGTGTTTAGAATATTTTGGGCGGCCCTGTAGATAAATTATCCAGTTGATTGGGAGCAAAACTGTATTAACATACAGTGTCATCCACTACAAGTTTAAAAAATGTATTTCAACTTGAGTGGATGAATAAAAAAGTATTTTATTAACGATGAAAAATTTGTACAAGATATATATAATATAGGGAGAGTGTGACCTAATAGTAGGAATTGAAAAAAATACAAAAGGTAAATGTCTGCCAGTGTTTCATTGTACCCATATACCGGAGTAAAATGAAACGCATAAAAACACATTCCAAACACTCAAATAGTATGACTTAAAATTCAAATTTCTGCTTAAATTAAAAAAAATAAATTAAATTAAATTGCTTATATGTTTTATGTACATTCTAATGAGCATTAGTGAGACACAAATATAAAATTTAAATGGAATATACAAATTTAATTATACTGTTATAGCTTAAATGAAAACATAATACTTTTATTAGAGGTTAGCTTATATTTTTTCATTTTATATTAAATTTGCTTAAATCGAATTCAAAACTTAGCTTTTCTGCTTTTCTAACTGTACCACCTAAAGGAACAGGAGGTGATAATTTTGATACAATGAGATTTTTCAAAGACAGCTCATAATTTGTGCTGTTTGGATTGTTAGTTGAAAGGCAACCTTTATTGTCACCGTCTGCAGAGTCTGAAGAAAAAGTATGATTTAAAAACAACTCCTTGTTAACTTTATACGCTGTCCATCTAAATATTTAATAGAAACATCTTTATTTTAAGTTAATGCATTCAAGCGGGAGTAATGGGGTAGAGTACAAAATGTTTCACTGTGCCCTTATTGTACAATGTGAAGAACTTCATACTAATGGACTTTTCCGATTTCATGCCCAGGCACTAAAGTAAAGCCTTCATGAATTTATCTCACATACACGCCAGATGTAAACACACTAATGTTTTTTTACATCTCTTCTTATAAGCTAAATATGCCGTTTAAAAATTCATAGTAGACATGAATTTTTAATCAGCTCTTCTAGATTGCTTAAACAATTTGCAAAAGTTACTGTATCTTCCATTTAATAAAAATCAAATTAACGATGTCTCTTTCATGTTCGAAGATTTTTCTTTTCCTTTTTTTGTTTTTTTTTTACTGAAGTGAAATTACGAGTTTTTAATTGAAAATTTATATTTGGTTTGTCTTTTTAGAAGCAAAGAATATTTTTCATCGGTGAACAGCCAAGTTATTATCATTTAGAAAATAGAAGAAATTCCATTTCAATTTATTAACAAATTAATTATTAACTTTAACCGAAAGTACAATTGTACAATTTATCTGAAAAAAAGTGATTTTTGTAGATATAGTGAAAGTTTTAAATAGGGATGCGACATCGAAGCAAAACATCGAAGCAAACGTAGGGCACCTGTGCAAAGTTTCGAGAAAAACAAAAAATATCTTCCGTTTCCATTTCCTCTATGGATTTTTGAAGGTTTTTACCGTATACAATATGACCACTTAGGTCTCTTGTAACCCTCTCATCTTCGGAATGGCTACATGCATGAAAGTCATGTCCAGGTATAGTAAAGTAGCCATGCGCTACTTAATAAAACAGCCTACGGCGCCGCCTAGTGGAAAACTGCGGAGTTAGCATTTCTATCTCTAAAACGGAACGAGACAGGCAAAAAAATGACTTACAATGTTGTAGAATACCATCGATTTATTACGAAGAGACACATTCTGGATTTAATGAGAAGAACTGAACGGTTAAAGCTCACATTTGTTTATTCGAGATATCCTACACCTTATATAAGTGAAGACCATTCGATGTGTCTGTTTCGGTAATCATACTCAAATTTTCCGAAAAAGCACTTGCAATAATAGCTCCAGCTGATCTGAAGCGCCAGTTAAAGCTACTGCTAGGACCAGAGTATTTTGACCAGTGTTTGATACTCCGAAGGTGCTAAGTAGCCAGATTTTGCCACCTTATGAAGACAGTGTTCTAGAAAGACTCGCAGAAATTGTTTGAGAATTCTTCATTTACACCCTCTCAAAAAAGTATTCTAGCATAAGTCAAATTTACTATGTCAATTTCGTATTTTAAGTATTGCACTTCCTAAAAGTGAATCATGTTATATATAATAATAACTGCTCATATTTCCCTTCTAATGTTGTGTCTCTCCCAAAACAAACTATCTGTTGACAAAACTAAAATAGGAAATATAGCTATTGATCGAATATTTTTTTTAGTGGATGTAAGGGTGTTTAATTTTGACAAATGTCCTTGTCTAAAATCTAAAAAGATCTCTACAAAAAACCTTTCTTTATAGACCAACGGACATTAGACAAATGTCCATAGGCGCATTTGACACAATTTGAAGAGAAAAGACATCACAATCAAGCCGTTACCCAGCAGTAGCTTTAGCTGGAGTTTCATATCGGGCTGAAGCCATATTGCAAGCCCTGTTTTGGAAGATTTTGGTACAGTGGCGTAGCCAGAAATTTTTCATGGGGTATGTTACGACGACTGCAACTCATATATACGTATACGTGCGTGGGAGGAGGGAATGAAGAATATTCATTTTGTGTGACAAAAAATTCCTCATGGTGGGTTATGGCCCCCTCCTAATCCCCTCCCCCCGTGCTACGCTACTGTTTCGGTACAAATTACTGAAACAGACACATCGCATGCGCTTGACTGATATAAGGTGTAGGATATCGCGAAAAAACAAATGCGAATTTTAACCGTTCAATTCTTCTCATTAATGTTCAGAAGGTTTCTCTTCGAACTAAATCGATGGTTCTCTACAACATTGTAAATCACTTTTTTTGCCCCACTCGTACTGTTTTAGAGACAGAGATGCTAACTCCGCAGTTTTCCACCAGGTGTCACCGTAGACTGTTTCTTTGAGTAGCGCATGGCTACTTTACTATACCTAAACATCACTTTTATGAATACAGCATCAGCCATTCGGAAGTTAAGAGGGTGGCAAGCGACTTCAGTGGGCATACTGTATATGGTAAAAACCTTCAAAAAATCATAGACGAAATGGAAACTGAAGTTATTTTTTGTTTTTCCCGAAACTTTGCACAGGTGATATACTCACCATTACATTACTTTTCCGCAGTATCATAAAAACTAAAATAAATATTTATTTTTCATCCTCCGCTATCATGTTCATGGTTCGAAGTCGCAAAGCGCTTATTTTACAGAAAAAATTTAAACTTTAATCTCTGTTATATTCCAGCGTCCGCAACTATTTATTTCTGGTGGTATATATATCCAATAAAAAGTCATCAGAATTTCTCTTTAGAAAGAATTATAAGAATTTACACTTCAGATATAAAATGTAGTTATCTAAAGAAATTTCCAATGAAACATCCCCCAAAATAAACGCAGCATCATTGTAAGAAATACTTTCGTTAGCTTTTGAGCCAGTGTATATTCTATCTTGTTCCATATAAGACTCCTTAAAATACCCTTTTATATGAATATATATATATATATTTCTGAAGGATTTTTATCATCAACTCAATGGAATCCCAAATACACCACTTGGAAAAAACTTAGATTTATCTTACAAATCTCGACAAGTGTCAATCTTGCGAAACAGAAATTCTCTTTACTCAAATATTTATTTTATAAACCCGTGAAATCATTGAGAAAAATGCAGTTTTACTGTAAAAGAAAATATTGTCTGTCGAAGAATTCGTTAAACCCTCCGTCAAGAATACCGGCATATTAACTTTACGGTTTTGGTGATCTCTGAAGTAGCAGAGTGCTTAAGAAACTTCTTAACAAATTCTCTAGAATTAAAATGAAAGATTCACTGAATCAGAAAGGGTGTTTCGAAAGTTAATTGCATTTAATTTAAATTCTGAGCTAGTATTTCTCATCTGAAATTCCCAGTCTGCATTATTTGTTCTATAAAGAAATAAACATTTATTGCCTTTATTGAAAAGTTCGTTCAATTTCTTTTGCCCGTTTGGAAAAGATTGAAATGTGTGGGCGTCGTTTCTTTTATGGCCTAATGAAACGTGTTTCTTTTTTTAATAAAAAATTGTAGGAACATTCTGCTGACCTATTAGAGGTTTTTTAAATAAAGAATGACGTAAATTTAGGCAATTGAATTCGAAACTTTTTTCTATTGGAATGCGAATAGTAAAAACAGCATTGAATGAACTAAGCACTCCCTTTAGTTTACCGTTTATTCTTATATTCTAGTTAGCAATTCATATCTAAATGGCAATTTTTATAGAATATTACAACCACTTTTCGGAAAAAAATAATTCTTTGTATTAAATATAGCCAAATGCCCTATTGCTATAAATCGCTGTTTTCTACCACTAGATAATCGAACTCATGGCATTATATTGTTACTGGGCATAATGCTTTAACGCTATGGTGTATCGTTAACCATGGACTTTGGTCAGTCTGTCTGTTACTGTAATAAGTTTGTATTTTCAGCTAAATTGCGTTAATGATGTGCTATGTATAAAAGTATAAATTCTGTAACAAGAATTGGGGTAAGGTCTGCAGTTATGTTCTAGGAAGTTTCAATTAATTGAAAGAATTTTTTTTTCGGGCTCAAACGTCAATGGTCAATAAATCTGGTATCTCGATATTTATTATTATTAATTATTGTTTTATTTTCGCATATAAAAAATATTCGCATTATTAAAAATCCTTTAAAAAGTCTCTTCAGTTGTGATATATCAATATAATGTGATATATTAATGTAAGATAACGTTTCGTTACTTTTAAATGTACCCGTTGAAAATGATGAACAGAACAAACACTTTTAATTTCAGGTTATTTTTTATTACTACAGTATATTGTACTTTAATAAATTTTATCATAACAAGTCCATTAATACAACCTATTACTTAGACTATTTATCCACTTTTCTTCCCCTTAAATACTTTAGTGAAATATTTACATCGTTAATGGTTCAAACTCGTTCAAAATATCAAACTGTGTAGCCTCAAACAGCTCTTAAAATCGTACAAGCTGCGATTATAACGTAAAAGTTTGTAGCATATTTTTAATTTAAATTTTTCAGTTTATGGTGTCACGTGTTTGACTCCCGTAAATAAACCTTCTCGCAGTTGATTCAGTTCATATGGTTATTTCACACAGATAGTTTTCAACTGGGGTAATATAGAAAATTTCGTGAGACGCTGGAAAAATATCTTTACATAGAACCGATATGGGGGAATGAAATACTCCGTAAAAATAAGCTTATCTAAATTTTATTTAAAATAGAGAGCTTTTATAAAAGAAATCAGTTTGTGTCCCTATCCTGCTCTTTATCGCAAGTTTCTAAATTTAAGAGAAAAAAATTGCTTGAAATGATTAGAGAGATTTACATCTTCTTCCTTTCACGTTGTACTTTAGATAAGTTCCATTTAACATCGTTTACTTAAATCTCATATATGGTATAATATAAAAAAAATGATTAATTACACACAAGATTGCAATCCAGCAATCGCCAGGGGACTTCTAGATTTATGTAGATGGAAAAAAGCTTCGCCTTAAAATTAAAAAAAAAAGTTCACGGCATTTGATCTCTTCTGTTTATATGAGATGCAGTTTCTATTTGCATAGTGGTAAGATGATTTCTTTTTCTTTCTTTCTTTCTTCTTTTAATTTTTTAATGAGGTCTGTATCAATCTTAAACATTAGAATATTGAAAATTTTACTTTAACTTGAAAGAATTATTTATTTTTTTACAGCATTGCTTTACAGGAACTAATTCTTGAATCTTTGCTTGTTGTTTATAAATTCACACCGAAAATAGAGAAAAATTATATATAAAAACATATCACATTTTGACAATGCTGTTCAGGTAACTTGCACCCTGTGAGGCAGAAACAAGTTCTAATCTAATTGTATGTCTGCAAAAAATCCGGAGTGTCTCCTATCAACTTTCCGAACACTTATAGTGTCATGTATTCGAACGAGCTCAGAAATTCTGCGTTAGTGTATGAATTCCTGTTATGCCGCTGTTGGTGGGACGGTTGCGAAGATCTGCGTCTATCAGGGAACAATTCCATCGCAGTGCCTGCCTTTTGAATAAGTTTATTTTGTAAAATAGCTATTTCATTCTTAAGGTAAAATTAGAAAGTTAGAAATTTTATTGAAAACGTCGGTTAAGTTGCATTTTACTGATTGTGTGCGGCACTTGTTGCAAAGGAAAATTAATATACATTATTGATCTGATTATACTCTCTGATCTGAAGCTTTTTCATCAATAATTTGTATTCTTTAAAGCGCAATTCATAGTTATACTTTCTGTTGTGACCATGAACGGCTTCGATTTCAGTCTTCATTATTATAGGCAATATGTGCAGTTGTAAAGTAGCTTGATGGTTGCCAGAAAGCTGAAAAAGACGGTAAATAATTTTCGTTTGTGTGTAATCATCTAATGGTGTAGACGTCAACAAATCCAAGCAGAAGGGGAAAATATTCAGTGTTGTTTGATCTACCTCCAGCAGGGATTCCCCGAAGATCATTTATTTTATGAACATGTGTATGTTGTGTTGCACAGTGAATATGCTGCTGCATCATACGTGTCTCAGCATGTGCAAGTGATGGTGTCAATCATCATGACGTAAATCATATCATGCACTCCCTCTGAGGCAGTGGCTAAACACTAGGCGTTCCAGCACCCCATTTTCCCGGTTATAAAGAAGGACCTGTGTGTATTGTAAAAACTTAGGGGCGTTGCTTTGGAGCTAAATGATAATACAAACAGCACATGGTGAAAGAATATTTGTGGATGTGCATAATTTACCCTCATCACATAAAATAATCTGTTAACTTAAATGTTTGCCATGTAACTGCCTAAACGTGATGAGTTATTTTTTCGGTATCTTCTTTTTTATACGGTAGTAATAAACAAACGTACATAACTTTGCTGTTAGAAAGCCCTTCATGATTTCAACATTTGTTAATTATGTCTATAATGGTTTAATGGTTTTCGAGTGAATTCGCAATACATCTATAAAACTTCCATGTCACATATTTTTCCCAGTGCACATAAAAATAATCTGTTAAAGGTTTGCGGTGTGATTTCCGAAACTGTGCAGCGATTTTTTTGTTTCTTCTCTTTTTACATCACTGTATTTATCAAGCGTACATAACTTTCTGTTAGAGACCCCTTCAGGATTTAAGAACTGTTTTTATTATTATTAGAGAGAGCTGCAGAGTCTCCGGCTTTTTTTGGCAGAGTTTCCACTCCTAATTTTATCGTGCAGATTTATAATAAGTCCAAATATTTAATTTAAAATAAAACTGTCTAAAAATTGTGCTGGGAAATCTCCCGAAAAAAGCCGGAGACTTGGCAGCTCTGATTGGGCTATAATAATTGTCAGTTCAATTCACAATACATTTGTGTAAACGTCATGTAACCGTTTCAGATATTTAACAATCTCCTGAATTCGAAAGCGGAACTTTATAGCACTATCTGATAAAATTAAAAAATAAACATGACTTATTAAAAAGACAGACGAAATCTTAGAAACATTTAATAAAATCATGTTAGCAACATGCTTTTTCTTCCGCAGATCTTTTTTTTATTATAAATTATTATTAAAAATTTATTATAATTTTACCACTGAGTTTTAATTGAAGAGTTCTAATACTTTTGTCTTCATAGTAGCAAAAAAAACACTTCATTGGTGAATACCAACGCCATCATCATCATTTAGAAAATCGGAGAAATTCTATTTTAATTAAAAAATAAAGAAAGCGAAGAAAGACTAAACTATTGGATGATTTACCAGCTAAATTGATTGTTGTAATGCTTAAAAATTTACCAGAAAAAAATAATAGTAATTACATTTTTATTATGTAATTTTCTAGTTGAGTTCCAGTGGTTTGCGTGTATATTTAATACTCAAGAAATGCAGAGGCAAATGCAAGTGCTTGTTCGTCTGCGAAATGTTTGTTAGCGTTAATCAAACTGGGAAATTTTATTTCTTCACTGATGTAGAGCGTGTACTTGTGAGGCATCTGCTTTCTGATTAAAGCATGGACTCTGCATGCTAGTTTAACCAACACCGCCTAGATATACAATGCCTGAAGACAGAAACTTTTGAGTAATCACTAAGTCCACTGAAAAAAGCATCATCACACATTTATTTTCATAAAGTAAAAGTATTCAAAGTTTGTGGTGAATTTACTCCCTCTAAAAACATTTTAACGATTTAAGATAAAAAATTTAGTTTTACGATGAATAGGAATTTTTAACTATCACTAATTAGATAATATGATATAGAAATAGATCATAATAAATTATTTTTTATCAGAAAGGTATTTTAATTTTTATCATTAACTTAAGATATTTCTAAAATTTGTATCATTCACCAGAAATTTTAAATAGTTTTACTTTGTGAAACTAAAGCTGCGATGACGTCACCTTAGAAGACCTAGTGATGACGTAAAAGCTTCTGTTCTCAGACCTTCTCAATCAAGGAGCTGTTGGTTTAACCCTAGAAGGCACCAGATACCATATGTGGAGCAACCACTTTAATTATTCCTTTACGTCTATAAAATATTAGTATGGACGTCTGTCGGTTTTTAAGAGTATCTATACATATATACCTACGATATAATTCAGGCTTTTGTGTGTAGATCCACTTACCGTTCATATTATTGCCAAAACTGATTGAAATTTAAACAGTAATTTTTCGAATGCGAATTTGTTTATTTAAGGAAATTAAAATATAGTTAAGAGTTTTGACCCGGAAAAATTACTGTGTATTGGAGTTCGTCGTATCAAGAAATGATTTGAATACTAAAATTTCCAAATAAATACCAAAAAGTATAGCTAAGGCACAGTATACCGAATACAAAACTAAAATTAAAAAATGATTTAGTAAAATATTAGGTTATTATTTTTTAAACTGTTTTTCCCCAAATAATAGTCACTAACATTATCACATATATTTCTTTCAGACACAGAAAAAAAATTGAGCCTTGTAGATTTAAACCTTCCACTGAGTGGAAATATGCGTTTAAGGGTTGAGGAAACAGTTGGACGCCCCCACGAGTGGCCTAGCGCTCTGAACTGGGAGACAGAAGGTGCCTGGTTTGAAACCAGGTCACGTCCGCTTTCCATTGTTTACACCGAAACTTAGCGTAAATAAGAGTTAGGACCCCTCAGAAAGATTCCCACGGGGGGCACCCCACCGCTCGGCTTAGAGCCCACGCGTAGCTAATCGGCCGTAATCCCACTACCAAACAAGAAACAATTGGACTTGAGCAATTTCTCCGGTGCGTGAATTTGATGCAATCATTTGAAAAAAAATACCTTCAACTTATCAATCAAATTTGTTTAGCAAATACTTGTTTTAAATTAATCACTATAACATTTATAATTAAGAAAATGTAACAAAATTCGCAGTAAAATATTGCGGAAGATTTGCTTAATTCGAAAGGTCCGCCAGCCTTCAGTTTCAACTTCTACTCAGACAGGAAAGTGAAAACTCACTAAACGCATGGCTTATTTACAAATGGAGAGAACAATTAATTTTTAAACATATGTCTAGCTTTTATCGGTGCCCATTTTCTTTGGGGGAAAAAAAGCATTCAATAGCAAATCGCTTGTTTGTTTGCTCAAATTATGCCTACAACGGACGCCATTTAATGCTCTCAAGTTTTGGGCGGTTTTACCCTTATATTACGTAAATAGGCATTAATAGAAAGTAATCCAGCCAAGGCATCCTCCCACAGAGAGATAACCGACGACAGCCATCGGTAGGTAAGGATTTTTGGTAGAGTCTGGTAAAATCACACATACAGTAAGTAGACCGCTTTGCTGGGGCACCCAGTGGTCGGCCAGCGTTACCCCCTATGAAGGGACGGACACAATGACAGCTATGCCCAGTCGGGGATCGAACCTCGCCGCCGGGAGTTGAACCCGAAACCGGAGTACGGTGCTTTAACCATCATAGAACTCGGCCGGCAGGTGTGAGTAATTCAATCGTAGACTTAGAAGCAAACGTCGTCATACGAGAATCTGGTTCATATTTGGAAGGTTCCTTTCGGCGTTTGCTTCTTAATCTACGATTTCCAGCGCTGACACCTGACTCGAACCTATCAGTAAAGCAGAATACTATTGAAAATATAATTCATTATTCAATTAATTAATTAAAAATTATTATTTTAATAGAAATCCATTAAAGACTTTAAAAAAGACACTACAAATAAACTATATTCCCGTTACACTTTAATGTGCAGTGTTCCCGATCTGGGAACTGCAAACTCTGACGTTTTGACTGTTGTCAGTCACGAAGAATAGATTTGATTTCTATAAAAAATAGTTGAGGGCAGAGCTGCCAAGTCTCCGGCTTTTTTCGGGAGATTTCTCAGCACTAACTTTCAATTGCAAATTTATACTTAAAATAAGTCCAAATATTTAATCATAAATAAAACTGTCTAAAAATTGTGGTGGAAAATTCCCCGGAAATTTGGCAGTTCTGTTTGCCGGTGACATAGCTCCACGAGAATCCTTTACTTTTTAGCACGCCATTTCCCGTAAAAAAATCGTCACGATTATTTTTAACAGCACTGACATCTGCTTAAAAATGGAAGAATGCGAGAACAGCTGAATCGATTGTCCAATGCTGAAAAAAGTGCAGCCGTCACCATCACTCGACTTAACTGCCAGCAATATGGCGGACGATCGAAACATTAATCGCGTGCCACAGATCTAGAGATCATTTTTTGACGCAGCTGGCTATACCGGCACAGCCAGCTGTCGACGGCTGCCCTTTTTTCAGCATTGGGAAGGGTTGCGTCTCAAAGGGTTAAGGTGTGAAACCTGAAAATGGCAATATTTGAGCTGAAATTTGAAGACAATATCTTCTTAACAGTTTCCCACCATTTAATGATTCACGCAACATAAATTTCGAAAAAAAGTTTTCCTTGCTCCACCCTACTACGCACCTTTATTAAGTAAATGTTATAAACAATGATACCATGTACCTTTCAGCGTTTAAGTGGATTAAGTTAAAGTATTTTAAAGAGACAGATCCCGTTTTCACAATAAAGCTTTATACGAACGATAGTAACAGCTGTGTATGAGTTAGAAGTCCATTTTCTGCAAAACATTCCATTTAACACATGGATTCATATCAGGCATATTCATGGCAAATCGATGTTTGCGCATACATCATAATATAAATGTACGGCTCTACATCCATTACTGACAACGGGTTACTAAATAGCTGTGGCTCGTGTGGCAGGTGATTAATTGAGGCTCTCGAGCTCGCTTTACTGATGTGAATTCCAGTAGCATGCGTCTGCCTTACATTATGTGCAAACATTGATTCTGCATTCGAGGGAAATTATGATATGTGAAGTACCACTCATTCATATGATCAACTTATTTCAAAATTCACGCAACATGTACTTTGAATGGATGGGATAAAGGCTGAAGAGAATTTAGGAGGAAATGTATTAAGCTACTATTGAGCTGTTGTTAAAATTTCACAACCACGATTTGTGAATTTAAAAAATGGTGTTTTGCCTTACTAAACTAGAATTGGTAATTGCCATCTTCCTAATGTGTAGTTTAAATTTTCCGAGAAGTAATG
Source organism: Cheiracanthium punctorium (assembly GCA_038373885.1). Lineage (NCBI taxonomy): Eukaryota > Metazoa > Arthropoda > Arachnida > Araneae > Cheiracanthiidae > Cheiracanthium > Cheiracanthium punctorium. The sequence goes on from JAWZYV010000367.1 coordinate 170,416, forward strand.
TATCGTTTATAGCATCTAGTGTTGCAGCATTAGAAAGTATCATACTTTTGAAGTATTACAAAAAAGTCACTCAGCAATTTTTTACTATAATGACTAAAATTTGGAGCAATGGTCAGCTGAAATTTATAAGCATTGTATTCTTTAGTTTACAATACATTTTTAAAGAGATCCTTTAATTGTACTTGGAACTTATAATTTTCACTTTAAAACTGTAAATTTTTTAATTCCTTTTTTCGTGTAAAATATTATGGGTTTTTATAATTCAAAAAGTTTCTTTTGTAGTGTGTGTAGGGGAGTTTCTGTCGGAGGTCATATTTGAGAAGATGTAACGCGTATTAAAATTGGATCTGGAGAAAACCAACCCAAAACATCAGACCGTTAGATCGGCATATGCGCGGTAAGCCAGATCACTGGACCTGCACGCATCCTCTGTCTACCATGTTCAGTAGCTTATAGATTTGGCCATGCTGGGAGCCTTATTAAAACAATTTAAAAGCTGAGTAATTATCCATAGAAATTATAACTTTACTTTCTATTCGGCATATTATAGAAAAAAGTTTGAAAATTTATTTTACTTTTGAATTGATCCCCAATATATCATATTTAACAACATAATCACCAGCAGAAACAAAATTCTGAATTATATAATAAAAAATTCTACACTTGGATTGCCCGTTCATTGCTCGTTATTCTCGTAACAAAAGAGTACTTGCTATTGCAATAACAGAAATACTTTCAGTAGTATAATTTTTCAAATCCCACCATCGAAATAGCCACTCCATTATATCTCCGATTTTTAGATCCCCCTGGAACTGCGAAAATGTGAAAATGCAGGATTTAATCATATCACTTCAGTTTCATGAGCTTTATATGGAACGTGTGACTTTCTTACTTTGATGAAGCGTTGTCTGTTTCAAATTCCCTGAATTGTATTCTAAGTTGAAGGCTTTTCCTTTTAAATATATCTATTATATCTTTTTTTTTTCTTTTGAGGAATCGAACTATTTTTAAAAAGTCAAATAAAATTCTCAATTCTATACTGTCAATTTCGAATCAACTTTTACAGGACACTATGTAATATAATTTTAATTTTAACAGTAGAAGTGTACATGGTCGTGAATCTCAAAAACAATACTGAAGAAACAAATTGTTTTTGTTAATAAAGAATCCCTATACCTTTTTGATTGATTGAGGAATTAATTATCTTTCTTCATTTTCGTCTGAAATCAGTGAGCTACTTTGATTGATGAAAAGGTAGTGTTTTGTATTCTTTTGTGCAAAAGAAGCATCCTCATCATGTTTAAACTTTCTAACATTTTTTAAACCCTTTTCTGATAGTTTTTAAAAGAATTTGAAAACACAAAAATATAGCTGAACCGCCCCGTTCTCAAAAACACGAGCACCAAGAAAGTGATTGTCAGTGAAAACCAAAACATGAAATGAGCTTTTTTGTTTATTAGAACAAATACGGTCTATAAAAGTGAAATTTCTCAGATTCCTTAAAACTCGTCTTTTCAGAATAAATAATTTTATTTCAGTTGAACTTTTGTTACTCAACCCTCTCAGTATTAACCGAGTCATGGAATTTCGTTCACTGTATACCAATCTTTACTGAAAAGATACGTGCATATTATGAAATAATTGGTAACATTTACGTAAAATGATTAACCACTTTTTTTTAAGAGGTTACAGGTTTTAGATAACAATATAGGCATCCCTAGCCATAAGCATAAGGCATAGGCATCAGTTCAACTCCACGATCAAGATGCATTTTTCCAACTGTCTGCATCTGTATGCTGACTCGACTGAATTTTCGCCCGGACTTTTGGGCCTTTCAATACAAGATATCATTTGACGCGCTTAGCATTACACTCTGGAGATAAATGCTTACGCACAAGGTGCTCCATTAAAAACCCCCTATTCAGTCAGGCAGTCAGTCCTTCCTAACAATGCATCTTGGGTCCTATTCTATACGATCTTTTTTCAACAACATCCCGCGTCATGACCGTACTAGTATCGCTCTGTACGCAGATAATACTGCTGTCATATCCAGACATCCTAGCAGTAGATTCATGAGAACTGCGGTGCAACCACATCTTGGCGCAACCGAACTCTGGATGAGAGACTGGAAAATTAAACTAAACGCCCATAAATGCACCTCCATTTCAATGGGTAAGAAAACCCCTCCATTCAGACTAGTTGTAGACAAATTAATTTGAGGTTGATTTAAAATAACTAAACAGCGTGTTTGTGTATATAAACGGTTTTACAAATGAATTTTTGTGCCCTTTAGGTGCTAATTCTGTCCCTGACGAGGAATTTCCCAATGCTTGTAATGGCGAGCAAGCTAAACTTTCAACACTAGCGACTTTACTGAAAACCGATGAAACTATCGATACTTCAAACGAATTCGTTACAAACGAATCGGCTAGAGATCTGTTTTTAAAGTAAAAAAGAACTTGAAAAGAATAATTTTTTTCAGTGAAAGGAAAACTGAAACAGACACAAACTGATCCTTTATTCAAAAAATGAAATAAAGTACTATATTCAATTTAGATAAGTTTTAAGCTTCATTTTAACTAAGGAATATGTGTCAGATTTGTATATATTAAGCATTATAGCAATTATCTTTAATTAAAACCCTTTAGAGCGGCCACCCCCTCTGAGAGGCTAAATATTCTCGGTACGGTGGGGTGGCCGCTCAGAGAGGTTTCACAAATTATCAAAACTCTTCTTTAGGGAGCAGAAGAATTTACATTTCAAATACAAGTGTACTTGCCTTAATAAATTACGAATCAAATATTTCCCTCTTAATAAACCTATTATCCTTGCAAGAAATACCTGTGTGTCCCTAAAAAGGTATATTTTAGATATCCTACAATTATATTCCATGCCTATATATATATATATATATATATATATATATATATATGTCGTGCGTGAGAGGTTTAAGAACAGCACAAACGGCAACGTCCGATTGGAATATTTTATTAAGGCAATACAAGTTTATGTACAGAGGAGTTTGGAAGTATCTCGAAGTGATGAAGAGCTGCTCTGCGGTAAATGTCTCCTGGTTTTGTTAGTTAAGTTCACAGAGTGTCCACTAGGCGGCAGCTCTGTCTGTCCATCATCTAGTTGGTCCACAAAACCATAACAAAATCCTCATTTGTTAAATTAACAGACATGGGAGGCGCCTGCTGGCGAGACACCTTTATGATTGACAGGTTAGACCCTCCTAGGCAACAAGTATTGAACCATGTTTTGAAATTATAACTTATAATCCAGATGCCCCTAAAGTGAAAGATGTTTGCTTGTATGACATATATATATATATATATACACGCATGGAATGTAATTGTAGGGTAGTGAAATCGCAAAGATATCACTTGGAAAAAACTGAGATATTTACTACAAATCTCGTCAAGTATCAATCTTACGAAGCAGAATTTCTTTTTATCAAATATTTGTTTTATAAGCCCATGACACCATTGGCAAAAATGTAGTTTTGCTCTAAAAGAAAATACTTTCTGGAGAGGATTCGCTAAAGCCCTCTGTCAAGAAAACCGGCATATTAGCTTTTCGATCTTGGTGATCCCTTTGGAATAGCAGTGCGTGAGAAAAATATAGGATTTAATCGAAATTGTTTCGCGCTACAAGTTTCCCGTGTGGTGTGAGTAATTATTTGCTTAGCTGAAGCATGTTCTGGAGATAATTCAATAACGGTAAATAATAGACACAGATTATTAGGGTTTCTTTCCCAATCGTTTAGTTAAAGATTTCGCAGCCATTGTTGATATATAATGACGCTAGAACTTATTAAAAGTAATTCTTGTTTGCTACGTTTTACAGTTCATATTCTAACATGTATGCGTAGTATTTGTTTCCCTATTCAGAGCAGTGTACAGCGAAAACTACTGGCCTGACTACTATCAAGCTGGAAGGAGCGATTAACAGTCATGTTCAGACCATTAGTTGAATTTCCTTTAACTGCCAACTTTTACATCACAGAATTACTTTCCATAACCAGACACTTCGTATTATTCGAGTGGCAATGTTTTTGCAAACAGAATATACTGTTTGCAAAAAGTGGTTACTTATAATCCGTAAACGTTGGCTGCTGATTTTGACGTAAGTGTATACGTCAAACCAGCTTGAAATGTTAACGAGACAATGGATAGGGGAAATGAAACTTGCGAGTTATCACAGGTGCTACTATAATTCATGCATATAACGGAAAACTTTAATCCAGCCTTTCTTCCTCCACAGACTTTCTGACATCCCCTTTTGCATTTACAAGAAATACGTTTAAAGAAGCTTTAAGGAGCTAGGGACTCGACTGCGGTGACAAGAATTAGCCCGTTCTTGTTTCTTTTCCATCCCCATTACTCTGCATTTTGTTCATTCCCATACCACTGCTGAATCTGGTGATAGGTACGGAAAGAACGTTGTCGTGCTGCTGCTTCTGTTGGTGGTAGCGACGCAATATTTAATTTACTTTTGTTGGCTGATGTTGTGAAGCAGGCATATCTATAGTTGTTTAAAGACATACTATATACTCAAATTATTGTAAATGTATTATTCAGGAAGTAAGAGTTCTCCAGATTTAGCAGTGATCTCTTGATCAGCATTTGGATTTCTGAATACCTGGATAACCTCGTTTAAATATGGATTTTTTTTGGAGCACATTAATAAATTTCATTTTTCCAAGATTAAAGAATGCTGATGTTGTATCACAGCCACTGAAGACACGCAAGAATAAGATTATGGTCTGCAGCTGTTTTATCTATGAAAGTTTTTGTTGAATATAATTGTTACGAAATTTTTCTTTTTCCTGGTTGGAGAACATATACGTTTGAGCGCGTAGATACAACATTCGTTTCGAACCGATCACCAGTTTCAGCGTTCAGCAGCGCTATGAGAATGAACAAAATGTACAGCAATGGGGATGGAAAAGAAACAAGAACGGGCGAATTTCTGTCACCAGACTCGAGCTCCCAACTCCGGAAAGCTTGTTAAAACTTATTTCTTGCAAATGCAAAAAGAGATGTCCGAAAGCTTGTGAATGCAGAAAGGCTGTGTTAAGTTCTCCGTCATATGCACGAATTGTAGTGGTGCCTGTGATAACTCGGAAGTTCCCGTACAAGATAGCGATGAAGATGAAGAAACGGAGACTATTTTCTTGAAAACGTATGATGAAATCGAGATCGAAAATGATTGCAAAGAAACTGATAATCCAATTGCGAATGATGTGGAAAAAATTTCGGTCTGTGACGTTTAGATTGCTACTAAAGACAATGAACTCGCAATAGCTGGTCCACCAAGAACAGCGAAACGAAGGTGAATACGTTAAATTTTGGAATAGTGAACTAACTGCATGTGCATTAATCCTAATAGGGATACCAGGATAAATAAACGCTCCTCTTACTCTACCTCAAGGTGGTGTGGAAATGATGATTTGGCCACCAAAACTATTGATTTTACGGAAAAAAGGTTAATACATAAACTGTAGGAAATTTTCTCTAGTTTCATTTTGTATAATTGTTTTTATCTTGAAATGAGTCGGAAAGAAGATATTGTCAAAAAACTGCTTTCAGGCGCCATTTCTCCAATATGGTGACGCAAGCTGCAAAGATACGAGAGAGCAAAGTTGAAATTCGGAAAGAAGACATCAAAATCTATAAAATAACCAATTTTCAAAACACCGGGAAAACTTTTCAGGTAAATCTATGATGTGACTGGACTATAACGAAAACTGTAGTGAGATTTCTCGGTTATTGAATGCGTGTTTCAAACATACCTCAAGTCTTCTTTAAGGGTGCATTTATTTAGTATTTATTTAATTAAATTAGTGCGAAGAATTATATTTTAACTACAAATGCATATATACTGCAATACATTCACAATTAATTCAAAAATAAAAACTTCAATTTCCTCTTAATATGAGGAATCTCTATAACCTTTGGTCTGATCGAATTAATATGAACTTTGAGGAAATAGCATTATGACTATTATTTCCATTTTTGCATGAGGGAGGAATATCAAATGCAAGTCTTCTATGTTTTTATTTTGTGCTACAGAGTAGCGGAAAGGTTAGTAGTAATAAAACAAGCTTTATTCTCCTTAAAATTAAACATGCATGTAATTTATTTATTTAAAAACTATATATGTATTAAAAGCTTTTCAAAATAAGTTTTAAAAGTTCAGGTTTACGAGCTAAGCGTATACAAATAAAGTATTTTAATTCTAAGTGTAAGCAATCAAAGCGACTTCTTAATAAGTTCGATAGAATTAAAATGAAAGATTTACTGAAGCAGAAAAGGTGTTTCGAAATTTCATTGCATTTAATTTAAATTCTGAGCCAGTCCTCCTCATCTAAAATTCCAAAGCTGCATTATTGGTTATACCAAGAGATAAACAATCCTTGCCTTTATTCAAAAGATCGTTCTGAAAGTTTCTTTACTTTCGGTGAAAGAGATCAGATTAAAAGGTGTGGGTGTTATTTCCTATATAGCCTAATGAAACGTGTTTTTTTAATAAATAAGAGTAGGAACATTCCACCGGCCGATTGGAGTTTTTTTTCAATACAGAATAGTGTGAATTCATACAATTGAATCTGAAACTTTTTATTTTAAATGCACACACGTCAGTATTGTAATGTGCATAGTAAAAACAGCTGTAAAGCAACTGAGCACTCCCTTTAGAGTTGCAAATTAATTCTCATGTCCTAGCTTATAATACATGCATAATTGTTAATTTTTACAAAATACTGCAACCACTTTTTAAAAAAGCATAATATTTGTAAATAGTGCTTTACTTAGGAACTCCTTTAAAATTTATTTTCTGTCAGTGAAATCCATAGAAGTTGTATTATTCTGCAAAGATGTCAAAATTGTGCTGTGTGAAAGAAGTTTGTTAGTTATGACCTGCTGGAAAGCTTACCGTAAAAATTTTTCTGCCCATGTTTATTATCACCGTAAAGCCAGAGTGGTGTAACTCACAATTTCTGGTTCTGAGATACTTAAGATTTCATTAAGGTTATTAGAGGAAATTAACTCGCAGGAACTGGTGCTGCTATTTACATGGTTCCTAATGTAGTTACAACTTTCAAAAATTCTGCTTTTAATAGAATGGGTTTTGTTCAACATTTCTGTAATTTTACCCCAAAAATGGTGTTACAGCACTAGGGTTTTAATGTGCTCGTGTATTTTTATTGCTTAATTTTTTTTTCACGCACAGTCGTCACCGGTTTATAAATCTAGTACCTCCATCTTTATTATTATTATTTAATTATTGTTTTGTTTCCGCATAGACTCTATTAAAAATCTTTCAGGAAGTTCCTTCTATTCAAAGTACTGGGAAAAATTATGCAGGCTTACGTGTAGTTACTTTGAAATCGCCCGATAAAAAACGATGAGCAGAATCAAAACTTTTAATTTCACGATCTATTTATTAACACATTATACTATCCCTTGAGCAAATATTATCATAATAGATATACTGATGCGACCTATTACTTGTACTAGATGCTTTTTTTCTGTATCTTAAATGCTTAATTAAATTTAATTCGGCATATCAAACTGATCAGCCTGAAATAGCTATTTAAAGTTCCATAAATTGCGAATATTACTTTATAGTTTGTAGCAGAGTTTATGAATCTCACGCAATTTTTAGTTTCTGGTGTAACGTGTTTGACTGCCCAAAATAATCTCCTGATTGATGAATCAGTTTATCTGGTTATTTCTCTCAGTTAGTTTTAAAGAGTAATATTGAAAATTGCAACGACGCTGAGAATAAAAAAATTCTTTACACCTTACGGACCGTAATAAAGAAACGAAGTACTACGTGAAAATAGGCTTATCTTAATTTTATTTAAAAATGAAACAGTGTTTAAAAAATTAAAAAAGTTAACGAAATGTAAATCTTGTTTCTTTAATAACAGCAATAGTTATGCAATATTGTTGATTTGGGAATATCAGTTTACATTTGTTTGTCGCAAATTCGGAAAATTATTTGTCTTTCCATTTCTTTTGTCAAACATTTGTTACATTTTAAAACAAGGGTAATTTATGCACAACTATAATATTGTAATGCACGGCATTCAAAATACAGTACATAAACAACCAGAAATCAAATAGAAAGAACTTTTAAATTATTTCTAGGATGGCCCACCTCATGAGTAGTAGCTCCTTATTCGTTACTTGTAACTAGCACATCATTATTCACTGAAGCATTAATTTTAAGTTGGTCGCTGCAATTTACCTTGACGCCGTCAGATAAAAGGCTACAAGTCAATCAGTTTGCGTCCCTGTTCTGTTCTTTATCGCACATTTCTAGATTTAAAAAAAGAAAAAAAATTGAATAATCAGCTTTTAATGCGAGATTTACATTTTATTGTTTTCACGCTGTAATTTAGATAAGCTCCATTTAATAAGATTTCCTTAAATTCCGTGCGGTGAAAAAAAAAGGTTTTTGATTACAACAAAGGCTGCATGACAACAATCGTCCGGGGACTTTTCGGTTTATGCAAATCATAAAAAGCTTCGTCTTAAAGTTTACTAAAATTCACTGGGTCTGATCTTTCCTTTTAATAGCAGGTGCAGTTTCTATTTGCATAGCGGTAACCTAATTTTTTTTTTTAAGTTACGTCTGCGTTATTCTTTAGAAAAAATACTTTAGAATATTCGAATTCCTGAAACGGATTAGACAAGCAATTCAAGCAGGGATTGAAAAAAAAGCAAAAAAATACTCCAAAAGTTTTAAAAATGGACAGAATAGACAACCGCAGGGACTTACAAATTATATGACCATCGACGTTTACTAAAAAAAGTAAAATTAAATTTGAAAATTCAGAAAACGCAATGGGTCGTTATTATTCAATGAAGGCTGGCAAAAATCTATCTTAGTTTAGTTTTAAGAACATAAAACTGTTTAAAATTTATGATGATTTATTCGCGCATGACATTCTAATAATTTCATATAGGAAGATTAATTTAATGACAAATGAGGATTTTTACCCATCACTAATGATATGTATAATATGATAAGGAAATAGATCTTAATAAATTATTTTATACCAAAAAGGTATTTTAATTAACTTTCACTTACTATATATTCTAATATTTAGAGTACATACCAGAAATTTTTGACAGTTTTATCCTGTGAAAAAAAGTGTGTGCGTGTAATCTTCACACGGGATTGAAGTAAAACTTCTTTGACGTTGGATTCAGTTACAGCCAGATTCATTTTCTTTGTGGTGTTCATTCCCGTGTTCTTAAACCGTTGTTCCGTCTGGAGGTAGGGTTAGAATCCAGGGAGTGTCCGCGTATTATCCTTTAACTGTGTTCTTAAATCGTTTGCAGCCGGGGTTTGTTTCTTTTGGGTGTTCCATACCTGTGTTCCTAAACCGTTGTTCCGTCTGGAAATGGGTTAGAATCCAGGAAGTGTTCATGTTGTAGTAATATTCTTTAACTGTTTTCTTATGCCATTGTTCCGTCTGGAGGTTGGGTTTGAATGGGGGGAATGTCCATAGTCTAGTATTATACTTTAACTGATGTTTTCCTCTGTTTGTTGTGTTCGAATGCAGGTAGTGTACATTTTTGTGTGTTTTTCTATCACAATGTTCTTAAGCGTTGATTTCGTCTGTTCATAGCTTTCAAATTATTATTCTGCATCCGTGTTTTTAAACTGCAGTTTCTGTTTATTGTTTAGAACTGATTGCAGCCAGGGTCGGTTTCTTTGTGGTGTTCCATCCCCGTGTTAAACCGCCTCCGTCTTGAGGTTGGGTTAGAATCTACGGAGTGGCCATTTTTTATTCTTTTATTCTGTTCTTAAACCGCTTGCAGCCAGTGTTTGTTTCTTTGTGGTGTTACAAACCCGTGTTCTTAAACCGTTGTTCCGTCTGGAGTTCGGGGTAGCATAAAGGAGAACATACGTCTTCGAAATTCGAGGACAGTCCCCAAATATAGATTTTTTTTTACTTTGTCCCTACAAATACCTTGACTACTTGGGGACGCGAAAAGTCCCCAAATTTAAAGATTTATTTATTTATTTGCCAGGAGAGGACAGCTCGCGTCACTGAATGTGTCGCTTAGAGCTACATATACGTCCTTCCCGGAATTTCCCTCCACAATTTGGAACCTCATCAGAAGGTGGGGGACTTCTGAATATTAGCACCCCTCGGAAACTGCTAGCGACTGCCGAGAGGACTTTTGGAACCACGGATTTAACGTGCACGTACACCGCATGTACACGGTGGTCTTTAGTGGTACGCATAAAATTAAGGGTCTTTAGTGGTACGCCGGTATCGAACCCACAACCTTCCGGTTACGAGTCCAACGCCTTAACTCTTTAAATTAGGGGCCGTGGTAGCCCCTAATTCAAAGGGGCTACCACGGCCCCTAATTTAAAGATTTGTAATTTTTTCTCCTGAAAGTTTCCGTTTAGTTTATTTCTTTCAGAAAAAAATTGAAGAAAAATAAAACAACTAAAAGCGCCTTCTACTCAGAGAAACAATGAAATTCAAACTCTGAAAACGTTTGTTGTCATTGTATGTGTAGCGTGTACAGACATTCAATAAAGTATTCGACTATGAGTCAAATTTCCCATTTCAGTTTTGTTAATGATTAATCACTTTTCAGGAACAATCATGCTTTAATATGAAATTGAAGTACGAAATTTTTCTTGCACTCGAATACTTTTTTTAGAGGGTGTAAAAGGTTTCATGAAAAATAATCACAAAAAAAAGCCAATGTAAAAAGCAATGTCTTCTGAAAAATACAAATACTATGCCAAGTATTAAATTATGAATAAATTGCAATATTTGGACATGGTTTTCCTTTCGTATTTCTGGTTTAAATAAATATTTATAAATACTTTCATTAATTTATTAGAATTGGGAATACACAATTGATATAAAGAGCTATTAGCATGGTAATATGTTGTGTCCTCGACTAAGTCCCCAAAGATATTTTCTAGTGTCCCCAAGTTTTCCTGGGATTTCAGGACAATGCTTGATTTGTCCCCAAAATACTGTTTAGAAATATGGTCTACTTAGGTTAGCATCCAGGAAGTGTCGGTGTTGAACTGTTATTATTTCACTGTTTCCTTGTTCGTTTTTCCGTAGGATTTGAATCGAGAGAATGTCTATGTTGTGGTATTTTTATTTAACTGTGTTCCTAAACTGGTGTTTCCTTCTGTTGGTTGGTATCGAATGCACATAGGGTCTATTATTGCGTTTTTCTATGGCAGTGTTCTTAAACCTTTGTTTTCCTCTGCTGGTTTTGTTATAAGTATTATTCTGTTTCCGTACTCTTGAAATGAAGTTTTCGTCTGCTAGTTTGGCTCGATTGCAGGTTCCATTTCTTCATGTTTTTCTATCACCGTGTTCTGAAACCGTAGTTTTCGCCTGCTGGTTGGGTTCGATCGCAGGCAGCTTCCGCTTTTCCAAAACCACGTGAGCGTTACTTCCGTCAGAAAAAATATTTGAGTTATTCTCTAGTTGCGCCTAAAGAAATTTTACTTCAAAAACAACAACAAAGCATGTTGCATAAGTAATCCTATATAACGCAAGCACCCAAAGGCCATCCTGAGTCATCCCTACTAGCAATTTTGCTCGGGCTACCACCGGCCACGCAGCCAGCCGATGACGGCCCGAGCAAAATTGCTAGTAGGGATAACACCACGGTCTGATCTCATATACTAGACGGTTTATATTTTTATGTGCACTATAGCATAACTACAATCAAGTCTGTTGTATTGAGATTGCTGACTTACCACTAATATCCAAAAAAAGCACAAAACATCATAATTTCTTCTACTTTTCCATGATTCCAATGCCTTTTCCGTGAAAATTCCATCCTCTCTTGTGACGTCACACCACTTTCACTCGTAAAGTAACAACGCCATCCTAGGTATAAAAAGCTTACAATTCCTATGTCAGCAGGCTTTGTTACATTAAGTTACCACTAGGCCTACGAAAGCAACCTGATTATCAAGTTTTGTTTTCACAAAGTTAATATATTTAAAATTTCTGATTAAATATGAAATTTAAAATACCTTTCTCATACAAAATAGTTCATTATGATCTATTTCCTTTTCATATTATCTAAGTAGTATTGCTTAAAAATGCAATTTGTCGTAAAATTATATTTTTGTATCTCAAACTGTTAAAATACTGCTATTCATCTGTAAATTTACCAGAAATTTTTAATAGTTTTATTTTATGAAATTAAATCTTTAAAATCATCAGACCATCATAACTACACATTGAGCCATTACGTAAAAGTAGCTCTCATCGTACTGGAGGTTCGGCCCTTAGGCCCTAGGCACTCCGAAAAGTGCACTATCAGTCAGTCAGTCAAACCATCATAATTTGTTGACGTAGTAGTGGTAAGGCTATCTATATCTAGGAGACGTTGACAATTTCCCGGTTCGTTTTATGATGCTGTAATATCTTTCTCCCCTCCCTGGAGCTCAAGACTTATACTCGAAGACTTCTTAACTGATTCGCAGATAGGCAAGCAACTAAAGCTTGCACCTGCAATTCTTGAGAGGATACCATTATGTTCAAAACAATATTTTAACCAAAAATTACAAAAGTTAATATTTAAATACCTATTGTTTTTTTCTGGTAAGTATTAACAAGCGCCAACATTTTTTTTTTTTTTGAGTTAAATAGTAAAATGTGGCTATTCACCGATGAAATATATAATTTTCTTCTAAAACAGCAAGCACAATGTAATTTTTCAATTCCAACTCCTAACATGAAAATACCATTTTATGCTGTTTTGACTCGTCGCTAAGAAATGCATACAAAGTTATTCTTAAAAGTGGGGCTGGGCATTTTTCTTTGAGAGGCTGGCGCAGTTTCGTTCGTCTGCTGATAGTTGATAATAGCCCTGTATCAAAGTCCGTGGACAAACGTAAGTCACAAAATTCGAACAATTCAGTTTTTAAAATACAGGTTGTACCAAATTAAACGACCCTATTTTAATGTTATCTACAGACGAAACTATGAAGAAGTGTGAAATTTTGTTTAAAACATAATAAAGGTATGAAAATTTGTTAAAACAAATTTTTAAAAAAATGTTTAAATATTAACCACCAGAGGGCGTTCCACGGTTTTCTCAGTCGCGCCGAGGAATCTGTCTCCACAAGGTGTGACGAAATGTTCTGGATTCGATAAAATTTATTAGTTATTCGCTGCATTAGTTCAACGCTGCAGAGGCGGAAGTCGTTTCAATATAAATAACGGACAATGTCAAGTTGTCACGGACGAACAATCGTGACATCAGTAAAGCACGCGGAATGTTACAGCCGTTAGACATACCATATCTCTCCATTAGAGGACAATGAGAAATGAACATTAAATTACAAATTACTGTTTACGAAAAGTTGCTCATCATATTCCCTAATGTTCTCAGCTATGTGTGAAAACGGTTTGGTACTATTCGGCGCGGCCGATTCGGCACGAAACTCATTTTTACTTTAAATAATGTACAAAAATAAAGATTGTCTTTATTATAAAGTTTTTTTAAAAAGTATTTTAATTCCGTATAATACAATATAATCAGTGCTGGCACCTTTGCGAGACACAAAAAAAAAATCAGTGGGTCCGGCCATCGCTTCTAGGGGACTCCTCAAAAATATGCTAACGCTGGCCTCTTCCCCCGGCTACGCCCCTGATACACATCCTTAGAAATTTATGAATATTGAAAGGTGAGCAGTATTGATGAACTTCATTAAGCTTCACTAGCGATCTCCTGTTCATCGCTTGTGATCACCATAGTTATGATGAAGATACTTGGTGTTCGTCATAATGATCAATCACAATCTTCATCGTTTGTACATTTCACACATTAATGAGGTGGTACAAATGAACAGTATGATTTATATCGAAAATTAATTTTTACGAAAATTTTCAGCGCATCCTTTTGAAACGCATGTCGAGAAAATTGTCGATTGACCAGCATTTTTGTGACTGCCACAGAATGATCTGAGTAGGTGAAGCTTAGTTATACATGGCAGGAAGAAATTAGCAAAACCCGCATCGGCTTATTTAATGTTTTATGTACAGGGTGTTAGCAATGAAACTATCCTGAAAAACAGCATTCTTCATATGAAAAGTTAGAGCCGACTGCCACAAATTTTTTTTAATGTACTGTAGACGAGATGCTGTCGAGGAAGATGTTTTAAAAGCTTAGCCCGAAAGTGCTCACTAGGTGTGACATTTCACAGTGAAATCTGGTGCTTAGAAAGCGACCGAGGTTATAGTTAATAAATACTCAAAATCAACTGAATAAATGTTGGACTTGTTTTACATTTCGAATTTACCGCTCCTTTGTTAAAAGTTTAAAATGTTTAAAATGTTTTTCATCAAAGCGTCCCCTAGAGAACATTTTTGAAACTAAACTTTTTTCGAAAATCTATGAGCACATTTCATGTGTAGTCCATATGCCAAGTTAAGTTATAATCCACGCCATTTCAGCAGCAGGTCCTTGTTTATTGGCGAAGTTTCATTAAACAACCTTGTATATTTGAGCAATTTTTCTCACGTTTCCTTAATATTCCTTTTTCCGAAGATGAAGTAAATTGCTCTTTCATATATATATATATATATATATATAAGTACTTCTTAGCTACTGCAGCTAGTACTACGTAAAACATAGGCTAGCTATACTAGTGTAATATTTATTTTATTATTTATTCATTTAATTATTACCATTTTTATTTATTCATTTAATTATTACCATTTTTATTCTTTTTATTTATTCATTTAATTATTACTTTTTTATTTATTCTTTTCCTTTCCATACTTCCAAAGTATTATTAATATATCATTTTTTATTCACACTCCATGGCATTACTTGTCTATTGATTGCATTAAGCCTTCTCTGATGGCAACATGCACTAATACTGCCTCCATTACTGAGCTTTGATCTTCGTGTCGGTCCACTTCCTCTTTGTTTATTTCTAATAGCTACGGTCGCGCCCCCAAGTTACAAAAGGACCCTAATTTTGGTCAGGTAACTTGCAGAAACCTAGCTATTATTGTTTTTTTTCGATTAAATTGAAATGTGTGTGCGGTGGCGCCTGATGATAGAGCACACCATTTCAATATTAATTCCATTTTCAGTCTATTTGTGGTTACATGTGATTAGGCTTAAAAAGCACACCAGTTCTAATTTGGCGCTTTATATCCAATTTTTCCACTCTTTCATTGCCTTAAAAGGCTATATTTAAACACTCATCCGGTATAAGCTCGTTAATTGGCACCATGTGCTATCTACTCTTTTTTTTTTTTTTTTTTTTTTTTTTTTTTCACTTTATCAATGGATTATCTTGGGATTTCACTTTACGTAAGTAAGCTATTATATATTATATATATATATATATATATATATTTAACTCTTACTTTTTACTTTTTGTTCTTCACCTTTTCTCCAATTATTCTGGCAACGCATATTTTTTCCTCTTCAATTGGTTACAGCTCCATATTTGAGCCATGTTTTCAAGCTTAATGCTTCTGGTCCCTTCGTCTCCACTTTTGTCTTAACAGGGTCTCCTGTTTTGTGCTTAGTAACTACATAATTACTTTTTAACAGTATATGTCTTTATGATTACTTTTTAACAGGATAGCCACCCCGTAGTTACATATTTAGCTTTCTTTGTGCTAAGTATCTACATTGAAATCCTGTTATTTTGTTTTTTTTTATCTTGGTATCTTGGTAGTAAGTATTCGGTTCGTGGAGCCTGACGAGTGTTGCCGATGCTTGTTACCCATTGTTTTACTCCATCCAATTCCAATTTAATTGTCATTTTTACCATTGTTTGGATTTCTAATTACTGGATATATCTACTCATTCGTGTTTTGCATACGATTTTGTGTTCTTTCGATTTTGTGTTCTTACGATTTTGTGTCCGACAATTGTATATTTGGTCTACGAAACTTCTGTAGAATGATTCCTTGATTCGTAAGTTCAGCCATATTACTATTATATATATATATATATATATAAAACTAAAGAGCATGCTTGTTATTCTCAAATTGTCAAATAATTATTCAAAATATATTATGTTTCATACAGGAGCTTCATTTTAAATTTCAATATATGTGCGAAATACAGGATATTGCTTAAAAAAACCATGCTCACTCATTGACATACTTTTAAAGACAAGACATTTTATTCTACGGACATCTTTATTGTACGCAATCTAAAAAAGTACAACTTTTATCCACTTTGACGGTATGTTGTAAATCTTGCCATAATCATATTTCCTTGATATTCTGTTGGCAGATACAGCTTAAATATCCAAGAAATAATATTTCATTTAATGAATTATATTTTCAAAATATTTTTAAAGTAAGCAAAAGTATTAACAAAAAAATTCGATCGGTTTATTTCGAAACCTTGTTTTCAAAACTAAATAAAAGTTTACAGAAAACTCCTATCTTTAGTTTCGAGCACTTTTTCCCACAAGGAAATACGATTAATTTAAATTCTTTACATCCGACTTTTTGACTTAGTGAGATAACTGCAAAAGAGGCAATCAGTTTACGTCCAAATTCTATCCCTTATCACGCATTTCCAAGTTTGAAAACTTAAAACTCTTTCTCACAATAAAGGAGCTTTCCCTTTTATTGTCAGCACATTAAACTTTAGATAAGTTTCGTCTAAGGATATATCTAAAACTCCGCGATATTTTTTTTAATTCAAGCGAAAGTTTTAATACAGCAATCGTCAAGGGAATACATGTGCTTTATTATGTAAATCGTAAAAAGCAAAAAATGTTTTAAAATTTGTGAAAAAGCAGAATGTTTGCTCTTTCAAGTTAATGGTGTTAGAAATTTTGTGTCTGCATAACAATAAACGACCCAGGAAAATATTAGGTGCATATACGTATATTTTTTAAGAGAAGGAAATAGATCGAAAAGCTATATTCTTTTTATGACTCTAGACAAGTTTTTTCCATACATATTTTATATCAAATAATAACTAGGCTAACGTTATTTTATTAAATTGCTTGACTCAAAAAGAAATAACATTGTGTTATTTATAATTAATTAATACTAATTAATTCTTAGAATTAATTATTTCTTAATTTTACAGAAAACAACTAAACGCTTTTCATTTAAAAAAATAGCATTTTTAAATAGTAACAACGTATCTTAGAGCACATAATCTTAAGAATACATCTACAATAATTCGGATGTATTCAAGAGAATTCAAACCGTCCTTAGATTTAAATAGATCATTTCCGGAAAGGAAAAAGGTCTTAAACTTTTGTCTGACTTTGTTAGTAAATAGAAGAGCAAGCAATTTTTCTATGCAGTATGGAAGGATGTTCATGGTGCAACAAAAAAAGCCAAGAAAAAAAGTTTTTGTTTGCATCCTGCTACCAAATAGCAAATTCTAACTAATTTTGGGTCACAAAAAACGAATATGTAAATGAAATTCTTTTATTAGCTCTTGCTTTCAAGATACGCAAAAACCACTTGGAGAAAGGTACAGAGCAGCCCACCCATCGATATACATTTTGTATTTCACAAAATATTTCCTCATGGGGAGTGTGTGACTCCTCCTTACCCCCCACCCCCATCCTTGAGCCTACGCCACTGCTCTAAGGTATTGAGAAACCTCTCCATCCTTGTTCATGGAATCTACAACGTTCTTCATTATTATCAGCGTTATTCCAGGAAGCAGAATCATGATGTTTTTGGATTTACTAGAAGCTCATTTTCAACATTCCTCTCCCCGGAAATCAGATTTCTTGAAGGCTATTTATATTTTACTGTTGCCACTTAAGTTCTTAAATTTAACAATTAAGTGAAGCAAATAAGTCACCACGTCAATTACTCGAACCTTTTTTTAACTAAAGGCATTTTTAGGGTGTCTAAAAAATGCTAAGTACTATGCTAAAGCCCTGTATCCGTATTCCGATTAGTTTACTAGAAAGTAGAATAACACAGGCCTGCGATGAAAAAAATACAAGGGAACTGAAAGTTGAACTTATTATATTTTTTGATGCTGATTTGAAAAATAGTAATAAAAATTTCTATCAGGTCACGTTTTTTTGAAAATTCGATTTTATTTGGATTTTTATCAACATTTACCATAAAAATGTGTTTCGGGTTGAATTTCTTCGCTCCCTGCCTGACCATAGATTTATATTGGGTCATTCTACTTATTTGTGATTGACCATCATTCTACCATGGTGAAACTGAAACCTACAGAATAACCCTATGTGATTCCCCCCCCCCATACTTCGCCATCCCTCCCTGCACGTAGCGGTACCTCTATAACTAATAGCGTTGCGCGAATCCTTATCTCAGATCTTCCTGTTGGTTCGCTGACCTAGGAGTGTAGTTTTATATAGTATCGAGCATTCTCTGACATAGTGACAAGTGGACATCACAGAAATAATTTTAACATTTGCTTTTTTCTGTGATTTTCGTGAAGTATGGCTTCGAGTTCCAGACGTTGTGAAAATTTGCCAGATGACTTTTGTTATATATGAGGTGAATATAGTGTTATCAAAAACCCTATGAGGAGCATTACAGATTATGTTAGACAACTTTATCTTGCGTATTTTGGAATGAAACTCGGAGACCAGGACAAATCGTGGGCTCCTCATAAAGTTTGTGTGAAGTGTCTCAATGATCTGCGAATCTGATTGAGAGGGAAGAAGCCTGCTTTACGCTTTGGAATTCCTATGACATGGAGGGAACTAAAAAATCACTATGATGATTGCTACTTTTGTTCCTGCCATGTTCGTAGGTTTAACCGGAAAAATTACAAGCTAATTTCCAATCCTGATAACATCCCATCGACCATTCGATCCGTTCCTCATGGACCCGGTCGAATTGGAGGACCCGGTTCAGTCGGAGGCAGTGCCTTTGCCTCCGACTGAATTGCCAGTTATCTCTTCGGGGTCTTCAGACCCAGAACACCTAGAAGTTATTGGCTCTGATACTGAATATAAGCCCTCTGGAGGTGATTCCCCTCAGCTTTTTTTTCAGGTTGAACTTAATGATCTCACTCGAGATCTGGGCCGTTCAAAAGAGGCCGCTGAATTGTTGGGCTCCCGATTAAAAGTAAAAAACTTATTGGCCAAGGGAACCTCTTTTCATTGGAACAGGAATAGAGAAAAGGAATTTGTTCAGTACTTTGAGGAAGAAGAAAATCTGGTGTATTGTTCTGATGCTCCTGGATTGATGACCAAATTTAATATCATTTACAATAAAGATGAATGTAGATTTTTTATAGATTCTTCGAAAAGGAGCCTTAAAGCTGTCCTTCTTCATCGCGGAAACCAGTATGCATCTGTACGAGTTGGACACTCGGTGCATTTAAAAGAATGCTACGAAAACTTGTCTCTCGTCCTCACCAAAATAAAATATGCCGACCATGGTTGGACCATTTGAGGGGATTTGAAAGTTATCTCCATGCTACTTGGTCAACAAGGCGGTTATACAAAGTACCCATGTTTTATTTGCGAGTGGGACAGCCGTGATAGGAGTCAACATTGGGTCAAGAAAGAATGGCCAAAAAGACAAAAACTTGAACCAGGCATGAAGAATGTTATCAGAAACAGCCTAGTTGATCCAGAAAAATTATTATTACCCCCTCTCCTCATTAAGTTAGGTGTAATGAAGCAGTTTGTTAAAGCAATTCCAAAAGATGGCGAATGTTTCAAATACCTGTACAAAAAGTTTCCATATTTATCCAAAGCCAAGTTGAAGGAGGGAATCTTTGTTGGTCCAGATATCCGCAAACTTATGAAGGATAAAGAATTTGAGACTAGCATGTCAACAAAAGAAAAAGAAGCTTGGGTTGCCTTCAAAGATATCGTTAGTAAATTTCTGGATAATTACAAGCATCCTGACTACAAAACAATTGTAATGAATATGCTGGACAAATTTCAAGCATTAGGTTGCTCCATGAGTCTCAAAACGCATTTCCTTCACTCACATGTGGACTTCTTTCCTGAAAATTTGGGATCAGTCAGCGAAGAACAGGGTGAGAGGTTCCACCAAGACATCAAAGATATGGAGCGTAAATATCAAGGAAGATGGGACAAGAATATGCTCGCTGACTATTGTTGGATGTTAACACGAGATAGGCCTGATATTAAACATAAACGAAGAACGTCGAAAACAAGTTTCAAAGGGAAAAGAGTGCGTACTTAAATAGAAACATTATTTTATTTTTGTTCTTGGTTCAGTTTAAAATTTGCTTCAAATTGCAATATTGATATACATACATTTTCTCCTCTTGGTCAATATCTTTTAATATTATCAGTAAGATACTTTAATAAAAACAGATTAAAATAGTATACTGGTGATTCCTTTTCTAGAAGCTGTACCATAATTTGATTTTTAAAGTTTAAAATCGGGGTAACTTTCTGTTCTCTCAACCAGAGTTGACTCATGCGATCTGGCAACAGTGGTTTTCATCCATTTAAACCAATAAAAAACAAATAATAACATGAAATGATGGAAAATCATTTTGCCTCACCAAGAATAGATTATTTTACATAGATTTAAATGGATAAAAACTAGTGCTGCTTTATAGTACATGTAAAATTGTTCGTGAGAATTCTTTTTCAAATAAGATTTTACAAAAGTATCGATACTGATTTAACAAAAAATCCTGATGTGATGGGAAAACAATGAGGTCATTTTCGAAATCAGCACACCGATAATATGAAAATAAGCAAACACATCTTTTGTATTTTTCAAAAACTTCAATTTCGCAGGCCTGTGTAATCAGTATAACTGGCATTTCGAAAGTGAAAAGTTTCGTCTGCATACCGTAAAGTTCTCTCTTTTTTTGATCGCCAGTGACACTGACGTGGTTTTTGTGTCGTCAAGTTGCAATCATCTCAGATTTGCACTCATGACGTAAACGTTCCGTCACGATTCCAATAAATTTTCATTTTTTTTGATTTCGCATCACTAGGTTTGATTCCATTTATGTGTGTAAGGAAAACGTTCTTTTACTACCGTGCGGATAACGGCTACGCAGCTGGTATTTAATAAAATTTACACGAACAAAATCATTTAGTTTTAAAATTTCCCTACATTCAAAGCAGAAAATTGTTGATTGTGAAGACTGTATAATACGTAAGCGATGGCAACTGTGCAATTACTCATAAGTCTCCAATTGTTTAACTGAATTGGAACGTTTCACCTAAATATTAGATATCCATTTAAATACATATTAGTTTTTATTAAATTTATCAGAATGCACTGATCACATTCTAATATGTAACAAATCCTAACTAATATTATAAATGCGAAAGTGAGTTTGTTTGTTTGCTTGTTCGTTTATGACGCTATCACGCCTAAACCGCTGAATCGATTAGGATGCATTTTGGTTTAGATATAGATGGGACCCTGGAGATGGTTATAGGCTACATAGAATTTTAGATTTTTAATTACTTTTTTAATTATTAATTAAAAACCGTTTTTACGTTGCCATGCTTGGCGAGTTTCGCCCGTATCATATGATCCATGTTTTGAGCTAACAAGAATGCTATTACCTCAATAAAGAAGCACGCGCATCTGAAAAACATTAAATAATACGGAAATTATGCCAGTTTTATGCCAAATATATCTATCTCTAATAATAAAAATGAATGTCCTCCAGACAAATCTACAGAAAGCAGAGCTTTGAATATTTGATCATGCCTGGACCCATGACTTCGGTAAAGTGTACCTGAGGATCGGAAATTTTAATTACTTTTCTAACTATTAATTAAAAACCGCTTTATCACCCGCACAAAATGATTTATGCTTTTGAAATAAAGCAGAAATTCTATTCGCAAAATCACATGCATTTGGAAAACATAAATAAGTATGGAAATTATGTTGATTTTACGCCAAATCAAAAAGCATAAATAAAGAAAACTGTACTTACGTATTATCCCGACGATCCGCCAAGACGAGCGATTTTTTGCCGAGATAAATGCCGGGCACATGAAATTATTAATGGTTTTGAATACGTTTGGCAACTCATTTGACGAAAAAACAGTTTGGCGGGAATGACCGCCCGGATAATAGGTAAGTACCAAGAAAAGTCCAGATGTGTTTCTTAAAGTTCGTAAATTTCCAAATCCTACAAATAATATAAATGTGTACGTTTATGTGTTTCGATGTTTTTGACTGAATCACAAAAAAATTGTTGGAAAAATTTGTAATGAAGATAGTTTATGCCCTGGATTAACATACAGGCAACCTTTCAAGCATATAGCATAAATAATTCTTCTACAAAGACACTCAAAATAATGCTAATGCATTGCGCTCTATGGAAATTTTGTAGCTACTAAACCGATTTTAAAACTTTCTTCACTGATTGAAATTCCTAGGCCTATATGGTCCTAGGCCTATATGGTCCTAAGCCTTTATGGTCCTAGGCGTATATGGAGAATAACTGTGTGTGGAATTTTCTAAGGTATCCTAGCCCGTATTTTCGCGAGGTTTTTGAAAAAAACACGGAAAACCGCGAACGGCTAGGTTGACAGGCGCGACCGGGGTTTGAACCTGGCACCTCCCACCTTCAAGTTTTGAGAGCAGAACCTCTTAGACACTGGGGGGACCCTGAGTGTTATAGGCTACCTTTTATGCATATATCACAAATAGTTCTTTTACAGGGATACTCATATGAATTACATTACGCTCTATGTGTATCTCTGTAAGTACTGAACCGATTCCAAAACTTTTTTCACTGATAGTAAGCTGCACTATTCTTGAGTATTATAGGCTAAAATTCATGCATGTAGCGCAAATAGTTCCTTTACAGGAACACTCAAAATAATTCTAATACATTACGCTCTATGGGTATCTCTGTAACTATAGAACCAATTCTAAAACTTTTTCGCTAATAGAAAGCTGCATTATTCCTGATTAACATAGGCTAAAATTCATGCATATAGCATAAATATTTCTTTTACAAGAACACTCAAAACAGTTCGAAAATACTGTCGTAACTGTCTCTATTCGCCAAATGCCTGAAAAAAATCTAAATTTAGTATACTCTCTTATTTTAACTGAAGTATACTACCATGCATTATACTTCATTTAAAATAAGTAAAAAGCAAATACTATTTAAATGCAGTTTCTTTAGTCGCAAACATATTTGTTATTCACACATGCTTCGTTTCTCTCGGGATCTAATTCTAAAGCCGACGCGGACGAAGTCGCGGGTAGCCGCTAGTACACCTATAAATATTAGTTCTTTGCTATCTGTTTCATCCACTTCAACAGCACAATTAAGTTCATAAAACTTTCTGACTCAGCAAAAAAATAATGGTTCATTTTGCAGCTAGTAAACTCTAGTCATTAAAGTTTCATTCCCGAGAATTTTTTTTTCAGTTTATAATAAAGCGTGTACGTAAAATATTTCTTCAGAATTAAAGGTAATGCTTTTCTCCCACTTTTTTTTATTCTGTAATGGCAACCACAACTGGTTCCAGCAAGGTATTAAAATCGTTAAAAGACGGAAAATTAATTTTGCTTTCTCAGATGACTGCTATGCAGTAATGCTTGCGATTACCATGGAAAATATCCCAGGAGATTCGTAACTGAAAAAACACACCAGAAATGAGCAGGTTAAAAATGTGATTATATGCTGAATCCATTAAAACTCTCTGCACGAATGCCTGCGTAATGTTTATGTAAGGATAAAAATTTTTATTATAAGAAAGAAATGATCATTTAGTATATCTTAATTTACATAAAAATGCTAACTGTGCAAAGTACTGCAGTTTTTTATTTATGCTATAGCATTAAACAAAATTTTATTCTGCATATTTGATTATTCACCTCATTATCTAGTGCTTTATAAATTAAGAAATAAAGACCAAATTTTAATTTTAGATACATTTATTTACAAATGCTGAAAGCCGACCGGATTGTATGGTGGGTAAAGCACCGTACATATTTCGGGTTCAACTCCCGGCGGTCGGGGTTCGATCCCCGACTGGGCGTGGTTGTCATTTGTCCGTTGCTTCATAGGGGGCAACGTTGGTCCACCTACTAGGTGCCCCCATAATAAAGTGGCCAACAATTCCGGACCGTTGTGGCCAAAGCCTTCCAAGGCAGCGGCCGGCCATTGGGAAAAAAAAAAAAAAAGGTTGCCCATACCTGCTCCAGAACTACAGTTGGCACAAGCCTTTAATTTTGAGTACAAAATCATTTCGCCATCATCTTATATTAGAATATTTAGCACTCATTTTGTTCTTTTTATAGGAATGTAAGTTCAACGATGTTTTCAAAGAAACAAAGGATGTTTTTATTTATTCTAAAAAATATTTTTACAGTGAATATTCTAGTGGGCAATTCCGTATGAACATGTAGCATGAGTTACCATGCACTTTATTCAATAACCAATTTTATGAAAAACCCCTTACAAAAATGAATGTTTTTTTTTGTGATAAGAAAGGCACACACAAAGTACTCACTAAGATTATCGCACTTAAGAAGTAGAAGTTTAGCATACAACTAAAAGTTGGTCGGTAACTCATGCTACCAAGTACAGACATTGATGTATGCGCAGAAAATTCATTGCTGTATGCTATAATTCTACTTCTTAAGTTCTTTATCAGTAGTTTGTACCTCTCATCACAAAACATCATTCAGTTTTGTATGGGATATTTTATAAAATTGGTTATTGAATCAAATGTAAGGTAACTCATGAGGCATATTCATATGGAATCGTCCTAGTTAGTATAAAAGCAAAGTTTTTTTTCTTAACCCTTAAACTGGTTTGGCGTACACGTGTGCTGACCCTCGTACTACTACTCACAGATGCCAAATTTTGCGGAATATCATTAATCACTTTTTGTAAAGAATTACCGTAATTTCCGGCTTATAATCCGCAGCGATAGATAATCCGCAGGTGCTTTTTTTCAAGTAAAAAAAATATTTCTTTAGATAATCCGCAGCGGTAGATTATCCGCGGATAGTATGGCGATACTTTGACCGAAATTGGTAATTATTTTCTATGTATAGTAAAACCACAGTATTAATATTAGAATCGGCTTACTGTAAAACATTTCCTACTAAAAATCTATTGTTATGAATGAGAATTATCAAACATACTTTGACGGTCATTTTTCGATTTAAATCACAATTGATACACAATTTTTAAGCTAGGCATTCTACCTGTAAGCCCTAAGAACTGTATTATGAAATTAATCAAATATAAGAAAGCGAACATTTCTTTCGGAACAAACAAAACAAAATGTATGGTAGCATACAGAATACTTATCGCATATTTTGTAATTATTTAGTCAAGTGACATTATTATAAGAAAAACAAAATTGAATTGAGACCTACCAGAATAATATGTATACAAACAATATACCTTTTACTGGAATAATATATAGACAGCAAATATTGAATAAGTAAGCAACTTATTCAATACAGCCAATACAGCCAATACTCAGCAAAATTTACGCTTAATATTTACAAGTAATTAAAAAAAAAGAAACTAAAAATTGGAATCATCTGAATCTGGAAAACCCAAAAGCAAATCATCATTCAATTCCAAGGAGTTATCAGAATCGTCGTTCAGTTCAGTGGTCGATTCAAAATTTTCTTCTAACAGTCCACATTTTTTAAATGCATTTTTATAGTACAAACAGAGATTTCATCCCATGCAGTTTTTACCCAGTGGGCTACGTCTGCATACGATACACGTAGCATTTTTCCACTCTTCGTATACTCATGAACGTCCTCTCCCATCCATTTTTCCCATGAGTTTCTTATCTTCGATTTGAAAGACTTGTTGATGCCAACATCCAGGGGTTGCAGTATTTTTGTTAATCCTCCCGGTATCACTGAAAGGATTGCGCCTGATGTTCTGCAGGCCACTTTAACATCGTCTTTCAGATGAGCCTTCATCGAATCCAAAATCAATAGCGCACGAGGTTTAAATAGAGAAAAACCTCCTTTTTTTCCAAACCGAATCGAGCCAGGAGATCATAATGTCCTGGTTCATCCAACCTTTCTCATTGCATCTTATTTCTATTCCACGGTGGAAATTTTCTTTAGGAATGGTTTTTCGTTTGAAGATAACCATCGGGGGCAATTTTTCCCCACTTGCAGAACAGGTTAATACTACAGTGAACGAATTTTTTCATTTCCAGTAGTATTTATTGCAACGGACAAAGTCCCAGCAGTGTCGACAGTTCTGTTTGGGGGAGAATCAAAGCACACGGGAACTTCATCCATGTTAAATATTTCTGCAGAACTTAATTTCTTTTCTGCAATTACTTTTTTGGTGTAAAGTAAAAACTCATCTTTTTTCATCTCCCAGTCAGTCGGCAGTTTCTGTCCAACAGTAGTGCGATTCCGTACAGAAAGCTTTTTTCTCTTCATGAACCGGTAGCACCACGTGGGGCCACCATCGAAACCTCTAATCTGCATTTCTTCAGCAATTAATTTAGCCTTAATTCTTATTTTAACTGTAGATACAGGATTCCCTTTCTTCTTTCTTCTGTAATCCAACGATGTAACACATCTTTTAATTCAGATTCAGGCCATTTTGGCTGGCTAAACCGAAAACTTTTACATTTTTTGTTCCTCGGATTTTCTAACCTCTCTTTAGATTTTCTCCATAAGCGAACGTTGGATTCATCGACTTGAAATAGTCGTCCAGCCTCCCTATTTCCAAATTCTTCAGCTGTACTGATTACTTTCAGTTTAAAATCAGCTGAATAGCTAATGCGTTTTTTTCGACATTTCTACAACTTTCGTATTAGTCTAAGAGCCAGCGACCCCCAGACCTTCGTCATAGTATAAAAGCTGAAACTTTCTCTGCGCATACCCCCCCAACAGAGGTAGGAACAATCGGCCACTATAAAGTTTGGATGACCGTGGCTTTGGCAGGTAACAGGTGGCAAAGGTGTAAAAAATTACAGAATATTTTCGTCATTTCATAAAGCTTAATTTTTTTATATGTTCTTCTTCGCAATACTAGAAATCACATTATCTCTTGCCAGACACTTTTCCATCGTGGCAAACCCCCGCCAGACAATCTCAAAGTCATGGAAAAATGTGGTGTTCGTAAACTCCCGCGATGAAGTACGTCAAGCTGTTATCAAAGTGCCAAGCACATTTTATACTGCTACTTCTGAACGAGCAGCGCGCTCGTAATAGAATTACGTTTTCCATGACTTTGAGATTGTCTGGCGGGGGTTTGCCCGATGGTAAAGTGTCTGGCAAGGGATAAAATGATTTCTAGTACTGCAAAGAAGAACATATAAAAAAATTAAGCTTTATGAAATGACGAAAATTTTCTGCAATTTTATACACCTTTGCCACCTGTTACCTGCCAAAGCCACGATCATCCAAACTTTATAGTGGCCGATTGTTTCTACCTCTATTGGGGAATATACGCAGAGAAAGTTTCAGCTTTTATACTATGACGAAGGTCAGGTCTGGCGGCCGCGGGCTCTTGCTCTATATGAATCTTTTAAGCGATGATCGTCACGTACCTTAATATGAAGTAGTGATGCCAATTTTTTGACGAAATTTCCCCATTTCACAGACTATTCATTTAGAGCGGAGAGACCAATCCGGAGTCGTTTCAGGAAGCTATGACGTATGACCCTCAAATAGGTCCCTGTTTATCTCCAATCTTCAAGAAATCTACTGAACGACTGCAGTGGCATCTAGTGTCATGTAATTGATTAACCGACTTAAAGCTTTTTCAGGGTCTGAATATACTGGAAAAAAAGAAATGAACTTTTATTTTGTTTTCTAAATAAAGTTTTTATTGTAAATCTGAGGCTTCAGAAAAATTTCAGTAGATAGTACCCAGCATGCATAATACCACTGTATAGAGATGATTCGGGCATTTTTTGAGCCGAGCCGCCGACCCGAAGACTTTTATCCGAGCCGCCCGAGCCAGCAATTATTAAGTTGGAGCCGAGCCGCCCGAGCCCGAAATTTCAGCTAAGACAATAAATAACTACTTCATTAGAGATACATAATTTTGAGCTTCACACCTTCTGTCCCCGTGCCGCTATTTGAATAGGACGTCTATTATCCATGAATCACTTTTAAAATCTGTTTCAGAGTAGTTCACAAGAAGAAATTTTCACGGCCGAGCCCCCGAGCCGACGCATAGTGAATTACAGAGCCGAGCCGAGTCGGCCCAGGCTCGGCTCGGGCTTTCGGCTCGGCTGAGCCCGTCTCATCTACTGTATAAATTTTCATCTTTTTTAGTTGATAATCCGCGGATTATAAGCCGGAAATTATGGTATATTATTAATTATTTCTGGAGTGTAGTAACCACAGTACCCAGCCTCCGTATACTTTTGCTACATTCTAATTACAAACTAACTCCTTACGAAAAGGGGTTAGTTATACCCTGTAAAGTTGGTAGCTATAGCGAATTTAACTACTTGCTAGAAGGGTTAAATTTCAGAAAAGACAATCGAATTTTATCGTAGACAGTACAGAATCAAGAATTTGTGACTTAGCTAACATATATTCCGTAAACTTCCATATTTTGTGAGAATTTCGGTTAATTAGAACACTTTGAAACGATTTTTAAGAATATCGCGAGTGTAGAAAGTCATTTTTTAAATGAAAATCATAAAGCAAATCACTGACTGTTTACTGTCTACATCACATATCGGCCACCTCCGGCACGCGGACCGGATGTGGCTTAGAGATGAGACGGGCTCAGCCGCGATAGCCGTACGAGAAGGGCCCGTCGGGCTCGAGCCCGCAATACATTGCGATCGGGCTCGGGCTCGTGAAAAATTTCTCCTTTATTGAACATACTCCTTGAAACAAATTTTAAAAAGTGATTTATGGGATAAATAGATGTACTTATTTCAAAAATAGCGGCACGGGGGACTAGAAGGTGTGTGAAGCTCCAAAATTTATTGTATCCTATTAATGAAGTAGTTCATTTTATTTGTCTTTAGATGACATTTCGGGCTCGGCGGGCTCGGGCTTCAAAAAATCCGATGCAACTCACGCATATGTATACGGCTGTATGATATCGAGTGTATTTTTCTAGCACCCGTTGTAATTGCCTCTCCAACGGGCTTTGACCTCTAGTATCCAGATATATATATTTTGCAACTACTTTTGAGAACCCCACGTGAATAAAAGTTTAAATGTTCTTATTTTTAGTTTTTGCGTGTCAACATATTTCCCTGGAATCAATAACGCACCTAATACATTGCAAAGCTCTTGCATGGGATGATAAGGGAGTGAAGATATACATTTTGTATGGCAAAAAAATCCTCATGGGGGTGGTTATGATCCCCCTAATCCCAAACCCTTGGCTACGCCACTGACGGGAATATATGTGGTTATGGGGCCCGGCCCCCCCAATAATTTTGAAAACTTTACGCTTATGGGCTCGCGGAATATACCTCGCATAAAACCCATACGAACCAGGCAGAATCCGATATAAATCCTGATTATACGGCCCGTGATTTCGCTAACATTCTAAAGTTTGGCTGGCAACTTTTCATAGGCTGCCCATACGTGGTCTACAGAATCATAATTATTAACAAAAACTGCACATCGTAATGCATTTGTAAGAACGTTGTGCCTAAAATGCTTCTCAGTACTTTTTTGTGGTGTCCAATATTTATTCATAGATCACTCATTGACTTTGACCCATATTTCCAACAGCAACATAAATCTAGCTATCAAGAACACTGTTTCGTAGCCTCGCAATACATTTCATCTCTTATATTTTTCCAAATCGTGGGTTAAATGTATTACTTATATAAGGGAATGTGGTATCGTGTATTCCAAATCGTGAGTTTAGGAGATAAATCATAATTAATGCATAATAATGAAATTCAGAACACAGCTCATCTCCGCCTTCATTTAACATGCAAAAATTCTGTCTGTGTTTTTTTGGAATGTATATAAGTCAAAATCGCAAAACATTCCCGGTACTAACGTATTATTCCAGCGGTCATTCCCGCCAAACTATTTTTTTGTCAAATGTGTTGACAAACAGCTGCCAATCGTATTCCAAACCATCAATAATTTTATGTGTCCGGTATTTATCTTGGCGAAAAATCGCTCGTCTTGGTGGACCGTCGGGATAATACGTAAGTACCACATTCCCTTATATAAGTAATACCAAAGTGTATTTTAAAATGTGCATTACGTTACACATGCCAAACGTATTTCTCTATATTTTCTTACACAATTTCTCATTTATAGATAGATATATAATTAAATTAGGCGGTTTTATGTATCCGCTGTTAATTTTTAATTATTATATTTTCTATACAAAAAAAAGTCATGAGTTTTTATCAAAGCAGAATTATTACGATTTTTCCTTTTCAAAAAAGTCAGCTATTTAGAAGCGATATAAACACAGCCATTAGCATTCAAAGCCCATAAAAGAAATCAAAGGCTCAGAGTGAGAGATGGCAGTAATCAGTATGCAAGGACTATTCGTGGAAAATATTCCTCATAAATATCTCATTCTTGAATTTCTCTCACGTGCAAAGAATTCTTGTGGGAATAGATGGCGACGTATAAAAGACTTTTGTCGATTTTACTGACAACTGGTTTTAACGAAGTTTACTTCTTAGAAAGAAAATTTTTGTGTTATTATGAGAAAATTTACGAGGAATGGACATGTTACATGCTTAGAATTGATACACCCGGTACATGTGTATTTGTGTTATAAATCCTTAACTTGATTGAAAGTTTCAAGATAAATTCTCATGGTATATAAAAATGTACGCATCTTCGACCTTTTTGCCCAAGCAATAGCCTGAAATTTAATTTAGACTTCGCTAGTATTTAAAGAAACTATATAAAGATTCAAGGGATATTTTTTTTTTGCATAACAAAGTTTTTAAAGGATTTTTAAGGCTTCTTTCATGGCATGCAACATAATTAATTTATAAACATTTCTAGAATTTTTGAAATAATAAAATTTTCGGAAAATTACTTTATGAAATCACAGCTAACTGTGCATTATTGTTATTACAGTAATGTGTGTGATGAGTGTGATACTTAAAAAAAGTAAATACTTCATAAACTAATTTGAAGAGGAAACAACTAAAAGCTGCTAAAATATTTTGTAAAATATCTGAATTATCAGTATTATTCAAAGCAAAATCCTCGCCAGTATACATATCTATATTTCGTTATGGCAAGCCGACACGAAGGGAATCTGCCTTCAGGGTGCTTTCGTCGAAAGACTCTCTAAAGGGATCTATTGAGTACTCACTTTACATCTGGAGAAGACAGACCGAAACTTCTTACTGTTAAATCTACAGATTTGCGACGGGCCCGAACCAGTCACCTTCGCACTTCAGCCATCTACCATTTTCAGTGTCTTATCGACTCGGCTATGGTAGGTTACTGTCTACCATAGTGATTATTAACAGAGGTACACGAAGACGTTTCCGACACTATTCTGCCATGTGATTGTAAATCGTTCTCTTAACCACCCCTTACATTTCCCTCCAAGAGGTTTGATCCACTCTATATGTATGAGATTACTTTGAAGTATTATAATAAAAAATTTTATTTAAAGGATTATTAGTTGGATAATGAGTATGTTTACAACTACACCTGCATAACTATAACTGCCAACTCTTCCGGATTTTCCGGAAGATTTCCCACCACAATTTTTGAAAAGTGTTGCTTTAAGTAACAAATTTGAACCTATTGTCAAACCTCACAGCTAGCATTAAAAATATAAAATATTCCAATAAATTTGAGTGTGCTGCCAGTCGTGTTAAAGTGCGTCTCTGACTGCATTGTAACGAAATTCATTATCTTCTTTGAAAATCTCGGGACCACATTGCAATGTGTGTTTGCGCAAGTGCGCATAGAGATTAGAGATGGCCAATGATTCGATGAGTCGAATCAGTGATTCGAATCTTGGTACTGAGTGGCTCAGTCTTTACACTCACTCTCTACTGATTCGAATCTCAAGCCCTCAAGGGAAATACATTCCAAGTGGGAAGGGAAGAAAAACTTATTTTCCCTTTGCCGTTCCCAGGGATTTTCCCTTACTCTTTCAACTCTTTTCGACTCTTTACGACTCCTTTCGGCTCTTTTCGACTCTTTACGACTCTGAGTCGATAGATGATTTGAAACAGTAAATGAGTGGGTGTGGGTGAGTTGGTCACTGAGTTGGTGCAGCAACGAATCTTTACTGATTCAGTGTTTCGCTCTGTTTCGGTGATTGTATACTATCGTTGAGATTCGTTAGTTTTTCGAATCTTCTATCGACTCAGAGTCGAAAGGAGCCGAAAAGAGTTGAAAGGATGTTTCATTTAATTGGAGGGATTTTTTCGAATCTTCTATCGACTCAGAGTCGAAAGGAGTCGAAAAGAGTTGAAAGGATGTTTCATTTAATTGAAGTTTTTTTTTCGAATCTTTGGTGTTTCATTTCTTGGTTGGTGGTCGGATTTTAAAGTTTTATCTGTCTGTGGGTGTGGAGTGGGTCGAACATCGTTTGCTTTTGGCGGGGGGCATAGGCGTTACTTCCTAAGGGCAAGAGGGGTCAATCTCCCCCCCGAAAAAAAAATTAAGAAAATCCCTCCTTCCAACTTGTCTGACTGATTTAATATTTGTTTAAAATTTAATGAAACATCCCTTTTCTACTTTTAACTTCAATATATGTCCCCCTGCCCCCACCCTCAAAAAAAAAGAAACAAAAAAAAAAAAAAAAAAAAAAAAAAAAAACGGAACGTTAAGTTTACATGGTGGCGGATTTTCATGTGAAGGGAAATAGAATGAAATAAAGTTAGGATTGTGCTTGTCACTTTTAATGAAGGATACAGGGGCGGTATTAAGCGCTCTCACAAAAGGACTTTGTAGTAAGCAAAATAACATTTCGCTTTATTGCAGCAGATTTCGTTTTTTTTTTTACCTTGTTTTTCGTTTAAGGGGAATGATTTTATTTTCTTTCGTAATTCAGAGAAATACAAAATAGGGCCAAAAGCAGTGGCGTAGTTAGTGTTATTGACAGTGGCGTAGCCAGGATTTTATTTCGGGGTGGGCTGGGTATCAAATTTAAAGATAAAGTTCAATTGTAAGCTAAGTAAAGGGTCCCATTTTTTTGGGGGGGGCAGCAGCCCCTCAGTAGGACTGGGCCAAAAATCGACATATCGGTTTTATTTCAACATCAAATATCCGATATTCCCATTTTCATTTCAGTGAAATCTCGAATTCGATAAAGGGCAAAAATACAGGCCGGCCAGGGGCGTAGCCAGAATTTTTTTATGGGGGGGGGGTTATGACTACTGCAACTCACATATATGTATACGTGTGTATGATAATGTAGTGAAGAATATACATTTTGTATGGCAAAAAATTCCTCATGGGGGGTTATGACCTCCCTACCCCACCCCCCCCCTTGGCTACGCCTCGGAGGCCGGCGATAAGAAAATCCTGAGATCAATACCAGCTTGTGATGCTTTTGCTACTGCTTTCTCTCGGAAAGCTTCTTCTCTCATCGCAGAAAAAACAGCTCCATGGTTTATTAGTCTAATTACCATAATTAATTAACGTATATCTCGGAACCTATCCACCGGAGCGCGTTTTTATTGATTCTCGACCCCTCCTGCACTCAACACCCCACCGATACTTAAAATTTCGAATGCTTTGACACCAAACTTAACCTTTTAATCTTACAGGCCCAGGGGGTCATACGAAGCTCCCCTATATTTTCAATTTGGGCATTTTAAACACTAGCCTCCTCCGACGGCATCTCCAAAGTCTGGAAACCATCCCAGAGCCAATTTCTACATGTTTGCAGTCCTTTTAAGCCTCAATCATGGTTAATTAGTCTAATTACCATAATTAATTAACGTATATCTCTGAAACTATCCATCGGAGCGCGTTTTTATTGATTCTCGACCCCCCTTCTGGGACCCCCATCGATACATAAAATTTCGAATACTTTGACACCAAACTTAACCTTTTAATCTTCAGGCCCAGGGGGTCATACGAAGCTCCCCTGTATTTTCATTTCGGGCAGTTTAAACACTAGTTTTACTGGAGCAAGGAGAGAGAGATGCTAACTGCCCGAGAACTCAGCGGAGAAGAAACCCGATGAATGGGTGAAGGGTGTTTAAATAGTACGGCTTTCGGCGCAGAGAGAGGGAAAATTTCTTTAGTTGTTTTATTGATTCAAGATTCGAATCACTGATTGGAATCATCGAAGTAGTGAGTGAGTCGAGATTCGAATCAGTAAAATGAGTCGAACCGCCCATCTCTAATAGAGATGACAGCATACTTAATATAATACTGTTTACAAACGGTAACTCTGGAATCATTACATAAATAAATTGCCAAATTTCAAACACGGGTTCTATTGTTTTAAAAAGTATTTAAAGAATGAGCTGAGATTATTAAAAGTGGTTACTTATATTCCGTTGATGTAGGAGACCCTGGGTATGTGCATTCAATAAATAATTCCGTAATGCAAATATTCTTACGGAGATAGGTATAAATTGGAACATACGCACATTTACTTTTCTGTACACTAATATTACTATTGGACAATATTTTGAAACTTTTAACAGTTTTGTATGGGAGTCACAAATAACTTTCATCATATACACACTCAAAAAAATTACAATCTGAAAAAAAAAAACTTATGTCTTATCATCTTAAATGGGTTTAAAAGAACAACCTGTCGTATTTCTTAGTGTAATTATGTCAAAGTTTGTAAAGAACTACGTAAGAACTTGAATAAATTTGAAACAAAATTATCTGATGGGAAGAGGAAAATGAAATAATGTGCTGTCAAGGGATTTCAAAACTTACGTGCTCATAGAAAAAATTTTCACCGCACATGCTTTAGAATGGTAATAAATGACGATGTCAACGTATTTGATATACATTCAAAATAAATGTCGTCGCACATATTTAAATGAATTTTACACATTTTATCATGGCTCAATAAATCACTGTAATATAGTTTATTTTGGACTGAGTTAGTACTCATAACAAAATAATTTTGGCACTTGAGTTCAATTTTATAAGCTTACAGAAAAAATAAAGAAAAAATTAATGCCACTCAAAAGCTGTTGTATTGTGTAACCATCAGAAAATACATTAACTTTTTTCCCAGTCTCGGATATTCACCTGAATTCGAGGGCGGGATAATTCTTCTCCTTACTCTGAAGCTACCTAATAGGCGGACGAAAATGTATCCAACCCCGTCGTCTGATAAATCTCTCTAAATAATCAAACGTGACCTTAGTTAATGATAATTACTGGTATACGAGTAAGTAATGGGTAGATAAGTTACCATGAAAATGTTTGTACATGAAAAGTACCATGAAAATTAAAATTCTGGTGTCTTCTCATCATTTATCGAATTTATCTCTCAACAGGCTGTCTGATATTAAACGAGCCCATTTTAAAGTTGTCTGCAGACAAAACTATTGATGAGAAAGTTACGAAATTTTGTGTAGGACACAATGAATGTATGAGAATTTGTTTGAGCGAATAAAAAGAATTAATTCAAATATTCAACAAGCGGTATTTTTAATGAATTACACATTTAGCGTGCAAATATGATAGTTTACAAGTATTATTACAACAAAACATGTTTAACATGACGGCCATCATTGTCAGCTACCATATGGAATCGTGAGAGGCATGTTCCACAGCTGACCGCAGCGTGTTAGGGAAAAAACTGCAAACGTATGCAACGCTGTCGCTTAATATTAGGCAAAGTTCTCTGATTATTACAAGTTACGAAATGTTTCCAATTCTCCCAAAGCAAAAAGTCACATGGATTGAGGTTTGAGGACCGCGGAGGACAGGGAACGTCGAACATTTGAGACAATTTTTTTTATCAACTCAAGCATATTCCCATACATTCATTATGTCCTACACAAAATTTAATTATTTTATCAACAACTTTAAGTCGTTTAATTTGGGTCAACCTGTATATACTCGTTAAAAATTGTAACCCCCCTCCTCTTTTTTTTAAAGTACGTAATAAAAATGCAAATTTCAAAATAATGAAATATAGGACTATAGAAAGTTTCCTTTTCGTGATTTTAGATTCTTTATTTTCCAACTTACAATTTACTTTACATATGAGCTATTTTCAATTATCAATTTTCTATTCAGATCACGAGAAATTCCCTTGAAGTAAAAACACTGCTCAATAAATATTAATTTTACGAAACATTCTGTAAAATACCGCCTTAAAAGGCTAAAATGAAATCATCAGGGGCACAAAAACTGACACATCAACACAATATGCGACATAGCTACCAACTTTTCCATTGGAAGAATTTTTACTGCAAGATCTTATTTAGCAAATGTAAATTAACGTACCCAAATTTTTAATTTAAGATAAAACTGATTAAAAATTATAGTTAAATATCTTCAGATAAAATCGGAATAAAGCTATGAAGCGATACCATAACTAGGAGGGTATAAAAGTTAAAACATTCTGTATTATACTATCCGATATTTTTACTGCACACTCCTGCTAAGTACGCTTACATTATTTGTTGCTTTTTTTTTAATTGCAACCGATAAAAATTTTTGGAACTCAGTAATGAGATGAGATTAGTCTCATGCAATCACTGAAAGATTTTAGATTCAAGTCCCTACTGAGTTGCGATTCGTCGTACACAATCACCCCAATCAGCGATTCGTCGTACACAATCACCCCTGAAACTGAGTGAAACACTGAATCATTAAAGATTCGTTGCTGCACCAACTCAGTGACCAACTCACCCACTTATCTGCTGTTTCAAATCATTTATTTATCCACTCAAGAGTCGAAAAGAGTAGAAACAGTAAGGGAAATTCTCAGGAAACGGCGAAGAGAAAATATGTTTTCCTTCCCTCCTCTCTTGGAATATTTCCCCACAGTTGAGGGCTTGAGGTTCGAATCAGTAGATAGAGAGTGTAAAGACTGAACCACTCAGTACCTAGATTCGAATCACTGATTCAACACATCGAATTATTGGCCATCTCTACGTAAGACTAGCAAACCTTGCTCCCGAAAGTCACGACTCTCCCTGAGCAGCATTCACAAACTTAAGATTTAAAACTGGACTTAATCAACGGGAATGTTCATGTCAAGTAATTTTTGTTTAAATACTCCTAGAGTATTTCCTGTTAGTTCATTGAAATGTCTGCGAATTTGAAGAAATATAAATTTCCATTTAAAGGTGAAAATTTTCATACTTATTGCTGTGAAACATTAATTATATACTTATTACAATAAGTGAATTAAAAAATAAAATTAATAAAGTTAAAATTAGTGTGCGCCATTACGTGGAAAATATTTCAAACTGCTATGCAAAACCACTAAAAATTTATTCATTTTTACTAAAATACTAATTTACAAACAAGTGTGTGACAATCGCAGATAACTAGCTCGTGAGCTAAACACTGAATGGTGTCAGTGTTTAGATCAAGAATCATATACAGTATGGAAACCGTTTATTCTTGGAATCATTCTGGAATTTGGTTTGGTTTTTCACCCCCCCCCCCCATTTTTTGCTCAAATAAACTCAATTTATATCTGTTTGATATTGGCTGTTTAGCCCACCTTTGCGAGCGTTTGGCTCGGTACTGATAAAACCGGGTAACCCTTTGCTACTCGAACTGTCCTGAGAAGGAGCAAGCAATGCCGGAGAATCGTTATCCGGCTTTATCAGTACTGAGTAGGATTTCCAATTTTTATGCATGGATTTGCGAGACTATCACTATAAAAATGCTGAACTTGGTTAAAAAAATAAGCTGGGTCCAGTTTAGGAAAACCAGAAGCACAATTAAAACCATATTTAATTTTTACACTTTAAATAGTTTTATTGAATATTATGCTGACAACTAATTCGACATAATTATACAAACAACATAGTTGAGAGTTATATAGGAAAAATGAAAAATTAATATGAATTATTAGTCTTCCAACTGAATTATTTGTAATTAAAACAAATAGTGCTATCATTTGCAATTAAATTAAATAAACAATTTATTTTCTTTCACAAACAAAAATAGTCTTTTTACTTTGGCATTTTAAAAATAATTAAAACAACCTATAAGTAGGTATCGATAGAATAACTTTATAAAAGAAACTTGTAGTCTCGAATCACATCTTCTACTATCATTATAATAATCATTTATTTGAAAAAAAAAAATATATATATACTAAACTACTTTTACCTAGGAAATGAATGCAATCCCGATCCCGCGGGAAGATTATATCATGCCTATAATTTTCCTATTTATGTAAGGTATTGTATTAATTATCAATTAAAGTAAAGTAGTTAAACTTGATAGTGCTTACAATCTTACTCTTCTCTACTTTATTGAAATTAATTTTTATTTGATTAAAATGTCAATCCGGAACATTGCGAGATTAAGTGCTTACAATATTATTTTTCCCTACTTTATTGAAATTAATTTTTATTTGATTGAAATGTCAATCCTGGGACATTGCGAGATTAATAAATCTCAATCCCGAAATCCCACGAAACGAAAAATAGTGCGGGATTGCATTCCCTAGGTACTGGAAGACATACATATACTGGATCTAATTCTTTAAATGGAAAATATTTTACTTGGGGGAAATAGTAGTGGAAGCAACAATTGACGCAATCCCGCGAAACGAAAAAACAGTGCAGGATTGCATTCTACTTTTACCAAAATCATTATATTACTTGTTTAGAAAAGAAACTGCACAATCACTTCTGCTGAAATCCTCTTTTTTGGAAAGAAACTTAATGTAAAATCTCTCTTTTGAGATCATTATAATTTACCAAATTATTAAATAACTTATTATATTCAAAGAAAGGGCCAAAA
Organism: Cheiracanthium punctorium; assembly: GCA_038373885.1. Taxonomy (NCBI): domain Eukaryota; kingdom Metazoa; phylum Arthropoda; class Arachnida; order Araneae; family Cheiracanthiidae; genus Cheiracanthium; species Cheiracanthium punctorium. Next base: position 209,225 of record JAWZYV010000367.1, read on the forward strand.
GCGAGACATTTGGCTTCCCGCAACGCCTTTCGAGGTACACGTCCTCTGAAGTTCTAGAAACGGGACGGTTGCACAACCGTAGCACTGAGCCAGGCGCTCGCCAAAATGGCTAAACAGCCAATATCGAACATGCATGCTCCCATTGAAATGTCAGTTCCAATCTACATGGCCATTCAGAATTTATCAATATGAGAAATATACAATCGCAGAACTGTTATAAAATTCTATATTTGCTTTCAAAGACACACATTTTTTATATACTTTCAACAAACACTATGCATACAATGTTGGAGCAAGTAGCAAACACTCTGAGAAGTATCCGCTACTCAAACTGTCCTAAGAAGGAGCAAGCAATACGGGCGAAGGGTTGCCTGGTTTTACCAGTACTAAACAAAGCGCTCTCCAAGATGGGATAAACAGACACGATCGAACAATATCATTTAGTTTAAATGTGCAATTTGCTGATATTCAAAAAATAAATAACGTGCATTCGGTTTAAATTATGAGGTTACGTTTCTTAAACAGAAAGCGGCATTCTCATTTCCTCTCAGTGTTACTTTTTTTAAGTTCATACTACTTCTTTGCTGATGTAGTTTTGTTAAATCTTCCTAATGATGCTCGAAAGTGTCAATAAACAGGTACAAAACAGAAGACAATTGTTAAAAGGGTGCGTCTATCAGGCTTCAGTACAAGTGAAAACGCGTCTCATAGCTAGACTTGCAACTTATCAGTACACCGATTTCGTAAGAAATCGGTGAATTTCTTGATGCATTGCGATTGGTACTTCCAAACGACAGCACAATTGAGGCGTTTGTTTTTTTTTTAAATTAATAATCTACATAGAAAAACTGGTGTCATTGAATTTGTTTTTCAAATTCCAAATGCTGAGTCTGCCGGGGATATTTAACTCCAAAAACAAAGAAACAGTCTGACCTGAAGCATATTTATGTCTTTGATGCGGTAGGGGCAAATAGGTAACATGATTTAAACGATGGTACATTAAGCCACATAATTCGTAACATTGTATACTATGTATTTTTCATTCAATACTTCGTGACTACTTTTTAAAATTACAAAAATGCAACACTTCAGTAGTCATGCTTCAATGAATGCCAAATATATTCAGATTCAAACATGGCGGTTTGTGCTGGTCTGTATATATTAACCCTTTAACGCGCAGTGTTCCCGCTCTGAGAACACCAAACTCTGACGTTTTGACTGTTGCCAGTCACGAAGAATAGATTTGATTTCTATAAAAATAGTTGCGGGTGACATAGCGCCACGAGAATCCTTAACTTTTTAGCACGTCATTTACCGTAAAAAAATTGTCACGATTATTTTTAACAGCACTGACATTTGCTGAAAAATGAAATAATGCGAGAACATCTGGATAGATTGTCCAATGCTGAAAAAAGGGCAGCCGTTCCCATCGCTCGACTTAACTACCAGCAACATGGCGGACGATCGAAGCGTTCATCGCGTGCCACAGATCAAGAGACTCTTTTTTTGACGCAGCTGGCTGTCTGCGTCAAAAAAGGGTCTCTACATCTGTGGCACGCGATGAACGTTTCGATCGTCCGCCATCTTGCTGGTAGTTAAGTCGAGCGATGGCAACGGCTGGCCTTTTTTCAGCATTGGGAAAGGGTTGCGCCTCAAAGGGTTAATGGCTCTTGTTTAGCAATAGGAAATTATACAGTAAACAGTACTATAATGAAAACATAAAAAAGTCTCAACTTTCAAATCAGAAGAAAAAGTTACCGAGCGAGAATTTACATTTATTTATGAGGACATGAATTTAAATTTCATACAAGTATAGATTATGAAAAGAGTTATGAAACTATTTTACACACACTTAAAGCATGTCAATATACAGTGTAAAATGCCATGCATTACTACATACGAACTGATTTTTTAAATAAAGTAATGCAACTTACAAGAACATGCTCTCTTTGTTGCGTGACAGATTAAATAATGGTCCATGTTACTTATTTTGCTTTTTGCTTTTCTCCAAGCATTATTTCCCCACACTTAGCGATTGCATAAATATTCATGACTGGAAAAAACATTTGACGTGGAACTTACTTATTTTTGATGTAGACATTTTTTGAGAAAAGATAAAATAATTAGAGTTTGTAATGAAGAGCTTGTTATTTCAGAAAACATAACATGGGCTCCTATTTAAATTTTCATATTAAAACATTTTTTCGCTTCCTACGGTAGATGGGAAAAATTAAATTCTCTTAGGAATAGAATACTTGGCATTGAAATACTATTAAGAATCGAATCGAAAGGCGTCAGCAGACGTTACACAATTTGTGAAGCTATTTTTAACCTGGCGGACGAAATACCCAGGCTGCGGCGCTGACATTTTGGTCACAATCTTTTGCACTCAAAGAGTCATGTAACATAGAGGGTGTGACCATCTAAGCTTGATTATCTCGGACTAAAAAGATCACACCTCTTTGGTCACATGACACTTCGAGTGCAAAAGATGTGGCTAAAATATCAGCACCATAACCTGTGTATTTCGTCAGCTACAATTTTTAACTCTTTACGTCATAATTTTTTCACAGAAAATGTGCTACACAATTGCTTTCATGTTGTTTTAAAATGTAAATACATAAATAGCGAATTTGGAGGGATGAGCTCACTCACTACCTCCTAGATATAGAAGGCCTGAGAAAAGGAACTTTTACGTCATCACTAGTTCCACTAAAATGACGTCATCAGAGATTTACCTTCAGAAAGTAAAACGTTTCAAAGTTTGTGGTGATATTACTCCCACATTTAACATTTTAATGATTTAAGTTAAAAATTTTAATTTTACGAAAAATTGGAAATCTTCATTAATTATATAATATATGATATAGAAATAGATTAAAATAAATTATTTTTATTAGAAATTTATCTTAATTTTTATTTTTCACTTGAGATATTTTCAAAAATTTTCTATCATTCACCAGAAATTTTAAATAATTTTACTTTGTGAAAGGAAAACTGTGATGACGTCATCTTAGAAGACTTAGTGATGACGTAAAAGCTTCTGTTCTCGGGCCTTCTATATCTAGGAGGTGGTGGATCACAGCATGATATGTAAGGCAATGCTTTATATTTATGAATGTTCAAGATACAACTTCTTGACATTAGATCGCGTTCTTGGCTTACAGGTACCATTTATCCTAGAGGAGAAAATAAACATTTACAAATATCTCCTGAAAGCCAAAATTTATACATAACACAGCAATAAAGGTTTCAAGGATTCAGTAAAGGAAATACAATACAGATATGCCATAACTGCAACTATATTTGAAATACGTTTCAAATAGTTTAGTGAATTTAGGTAGTAATGTTTTTTTTTAACTTACTTTATTTTTTAAACAAAATTCTGTACGAAAAAAGCACGATTTCTAAAACCATACCTTTCTAAATACAAACTTAAATAAGTATTTCGACACGAACAAATCTCTCTTTCGTGTAACGGGAGTATTACTTCCAATTCTTCCCATTTTGAGGAAGCTCTTACATTATAACGTGTACATCAAGTTCTTTTGTTTTATTTAAATTCTAATTTAAAATAAACAGTTTGAAAGTTGTGGTGAAAATTCTCCTTGTAAAATCTAAGCTTTTGTCTTTTCTTTTAGTAAGAAGTACACAAATTATGAGCATGTTATTCTTACAGAGATCTACAAAAGTTTTAACTTATGACCTGAAATAGTAAATTTGATAGTTTATTTTAGTGAAATTGTAGAATTAACACACGCAATAAAATCCCTATTTTATGCGTATTTTCAACAGCTAAACGCTTGAAAAATCAAGGGGTATTTAAAATAAAAAGTTGTTCTTATTATGTTAGAGCTGTTCCAACTAACAGTTTTCAATCGCATTTTTGTTTATTTCTGAAAGCTATAGAGCAGCTACGGAATTATAGTTTTTTCACATCTTTTATGTTTGTCTATAACTCGAACGTTTTCCTATTTATTCAAGGTTAAAACATTAACTAAAAATCTATTATTTCTTAAAAGGAATAAAACTCACTTCGATAGACATTGTTTTATAGCACTAACAGCAAAAAGCTCAAAATGAATGATTTAGAAAATCGAAGTAGTTGGAGTTCTAAAACATTTCACTCTAAAAAATGCAAAAAGGAATGTCTGGCATTAAACTTCCTGGTCATAATCCGAATTTGCGGAATGAAAGTAAATTAGAAAGACGGAATACATTAAAGAAAGCATGAATTTTACCAGAATTCCCGGTAGGCATTTGCTCAGGAGACAGTGGGTATAGGCGTTTAATAATAATTTTCTTTTGAAAACTTCAGGAAAGTTTCAGTTTAAATGCATTCGAAATTTTTGGAGTAGAAAAAATCCATTAATTTTAAAGCATGTGTAATATGGCATTTTGTAAGACAATATTTGTTTTAAAGAAAATGGGGAAATGTACCCAAGAAGTGTTAAAACATAAATCAAAGAGTTTGTAATCTCCTTGTAATTTTCAATACATTTGTAAAATATTTATAATTTCACTTTGCTGACTTGTTTCCTTTACATATACATGTAAGGAATTTATACTATTTAGGTCACATGCACAAAAATGTGAGCAAAAATCTTACTCTTTTACAAAAGTTAGAGCAAAAATTATACCTTCTGAAGCGAATGAATAATGGCTTAATGAAAAATACTTTTGTCAATTAAAAAAAATTGTTATTTACTATTTACTAATGTTTCATAGTTTTATGCAAACTATTTATTTGATACAATTTATATTGCGTTGTTCATATTTGTTTCTATCTGTCTTGGGAAGTTGATAAAATCATGTAATGAAGTGTAATTTTGCAAAGGTTAGTGTGTCATATAACCTTTAATTAATTTCTCTATTTTTCTTCTGCATATTCTTTTATACAACCTATGAGATTAGCATTTTATTCATTTATATATTTTTATTTTAAGTTTCTGCTCTCGCACCTTTAATTCACATCTAATCTAAACAATATTAATGTTGATGAAATGAAAAATACATTTTGAACAATACATCATAAGTAAAATTTTTTATGTATGTATAGGGTAGGCGCACATACAACTGACACAGTCCCAGTAACTGACACACGGTTTTAAATTTCAATTTTTGATATCAAGACACCTGTAAAATCTAAACAAAAATTGCATACAGTTGACCTAGTGTCTTTGGTACCTGTGAGCACTATTTGATAAAAGCTATGAAGTAAAAACTTAGAAGTTACCTGTTAAAATGTCGGCTACTGGTGCTTCTATTCTAAGAAACTTTCTTTAATTTTTAACTGAAAAGGGAGGCGGTGCCCAATTTCAATGGTGATACCTGCGAATGGTTTAGGACGTGGATATTTGTAGAATCTCAATTTCTGAAACTAAATTCCTGGAATTGCAATAAAAATCCTGGAATTATCGAAAATAAATTATTTCAACAAACGGCGATTTAACAAAATATTCCGCATTTTTTTCAAAGGGGTCTTATAGAATGTACATGCAACTAAATATGTCATTTCCTAACTTGGGACAGATTTAGTGCGAATGCTTCAGAAGTTTTCAGAGTTATAATAATATAAGCATGAAAGCCCAGTGATTTCAAAATACCTGTACTTTTTGTAAAATGTTACGTTAAAGCTAGTTTTACAAGAATCATTCTAAATCTGTGTGCATAGGTAAAAAATATTTAAAAAACAATGAAGAATTTTTAAATCGAAACACTAAATAAGCTCCATAACTATTGAAAATATGAGATTGTCACGTTATTTAAAAAAAAAAAAAAATTCAATATATTTAACCATGGTTCATGCAGCATGACGTAAAAAATATAACAATAAAAAAGTTACTTTTTTTATATACAGCGTTATTGGATTACTTCTAATATCAGTATAAGATGCTAAAAAAACATTGTAAAGGATTGTCACATATAACGTTTGTGATTTTTTAAACTTTACTTACAACAGCTGCAACATACACGAAATTTAACAGACCACTTTTTATAAATAGTAAATTGTATAATATAAAATGAAAATACATCTACAGTTCTCTTCTCTGAAAGACATAATTTACAGAAGGCAAGCTTTTAACTTCAAACTGGAGATTAGCTTCTTGTGAGCAGGCGCTCCACTAATTAACCTTCAGTCAGTTCACTTTTTCTTTCTTAACCCCTTAAGCGGTTTGCCCGTACAGTGTACGTGCTACCCAAAATTGGCCTCAACTGGTTTGCCCGTATAGCGTACGGGCATCGATATTTTCTCCTTTCCTTTTCTGATTTGCCCGTATATTCCATTATTGTGAAGATACTATTTAGTATTAATATTTTTAATACATGGCGTGGCTTGTCAATGGAACTGAAATGCTTTTCATCCGGGTTTTTTTTCCAAACGAGAGAGCGGGAATATTTCATCATATGCCTTTCAAACTATGCCTTTTTTGAAAGCATTTGGTAAAAAATTGACCGCTTAAAGGGTTAATGAACCTTTGAAAGTTACTGTAGCAAAGAGGGGCTTTTTATATTTCATGGTTATATTATATACTGTATCTGTTGGGTATTATTACTTATTCGTTTCTTTTATCCAAGTTTTGCAACATTGTAATTTGGGGTGATTCTTTATAGGAACTCAGAACGAAATAAATCTAGGCTCGATAACAAACTAAATAGTAATCAATTTTATCTAACCGAACACAAACTATTCGGAAGCGAGTGTTTCGTTTCAAACAAATAGAAAGCGGTAGACCGATGAATTATTACTGTACATATTCCTCTAAATGTAGATTCATTGTAGCGATAGCCATTCTGGATTACTTCATAATATATCAAAGGTTTTGTGAAATAAGGAAAAGCAATGGCCTCGAATTTCTGGTCTATATTCACTAGGAAATTCATACTGACATAAGTTCATTTTATGAAATGTGTACCCGCTGTAACTGTCAGTTCTGATATGTGCGAAATAATTATATTTCGCACATTTAGGCTTTCGATTAATTGTGTTCTCTATAGTATACTTTCGAGGGCTGAGATGCTGCTGTCACTCTGTTATTTTGTATATATATTTCTCAGATTAATTTCCTTTTACCCCGAAAAAAATCAATGAATTTTTCAGAAGCAGTTTTAAAATAATAATAAAAGTTAAAATTATTTTTAAATGTTTGGAATCATTTTTAGCAACTTTATTAATTGATTTTTAAAGCTTAACGATACTGATTTAAAATTATTAAAGTGATTTTTACATACATGTTTTTATGAAGATATTTATTGTTACGCTGTGATTGTTTTTCTAATATCTCATTGTACTGAATTATCTAAAATAGTACTTAGTGATTTTTTAAGGGAAATTATTTAGTAGTTAATTTTTAATACCTCATAACAATTACTTATTTTACGCTAAATTTAATTAAACTTTATTAAGTAAATTTAATTTTTAAAATATTATTTTTTCTTAAGTAGACGATCTTTAAATAATTTAAATTCTTCAAATAATTTAAATAGTAAAGTCTGCAATTTCTAATTTTAAATTTACACATGTAAATTTCTTTTAATGATTCCAAACAAAAAGGTACAAAAATTTAAAATTCGTTTTATCAGGCTGAAAACCGGTGATCGCAGTTAAGGAACTAACCCTATTTAGTTAACTAATGATGAAAAAATTGTCAATCCTACTAGATTTTGATTGAAAGAATAAAGAAATTTAGAAGTTTTAAAAAAGAAATTTAGATCGATGATAAGAAAATATAAGATCGCTTTGGTTTAAAAAAAATTTGATATTCTAATGCAAAATCTATTCGTAATTAGAAGTTAGATTTAATTTTGTTATTTTTTTAAAACGCGTGTGGTAATTTTATTCCTAATTTTGCGAAAGGTATCAATCCGCGGCCCCCTATATCCAGTCTTTAACATTGTAGCCATCCTTTACGGATAACTAACCCTTCATCACTAGCGTGCTTTTTCGTTCAGTGTCAGTTTTTTGTCTGCGGGACATTGTAGACAGGTTTGTAGACATGAATTGTCACGGTGAAGATCATTTCAAATGTGTTTTCCAGATAAAGCAGAGGGGGAAAGAATAAAATGTTGAAAGTCGTACAAGGTTATAGATTTCAATTCCAATTATGTGTTTTATGGAACAAGAAAAGCCAACACAGCACACTCATAGATTATGATGACAATTCCAAACGGTATTTAAAATATTTAAATATAGTTGGAATATGCTTGGCGAAGACTGTAAAGCAGTTTCAGTAGGTGATTTTCAGATAGATTTCTATTCCAAAGATATGTTTTATGGAACAAGGGAGAAAAATACGGCACACTCCTGAATATTAATACATTTTCCAATTTAGGGGGATAATGGAAGAAAATAGTTAAGACGGACTGATTGTGATATAGAGATGGCCAATGATTCGATGAGTCGAATCAGTGATTCGAATCTTGGTACTCATTGGCTCAGTCTTTACACTCACTCTCTACTGATTCGAATCTAAAGCCCTCAACTGTGGGGAAATACATTCCAAGTTCGAAGGGAAGGAAAACTTATTTTCCCTTTGCCGTTCCCAGAGATTTCCCTTACTCTTTCAACTCTTTTCGACTCTTTACGACTCTGAGTCGATAGATGATTTGAAATAGCAAATGAGTGGGTGTGGGTGAGTTGGTCACTGAGTTGGTGCAGCAACGAATCTTTACTGATTCAGTGTTTCGCTCTGTTTCGGTGATTGTATACGATCGTTGAGATTCGTTAGTTTTTCAAATCTTCTATCGACTCAGAGTCGAAAGGAGTCGAAAAGAGTTGAAAGGATGTTTCATTTAATTGAAGTTTTTTTTTTCTAATCTTTGGTGTTTCATTTCTTGGTTGGTGGTCGGATTTAAAGTTTCATCTGTCTGTGGGGGTGGAGTGGGTCGAACATCGTTTGCTTTTGGCGGGGGGCATAGGCGTTACTTCCTAAGGGCAAGAGGGGTCAATCCCCCCCCGAAAAAAAAATTAAGAAAATTCAAGTATCAGAGCTATTTATAATAACGATATTTTCTACAATCGGAAACATTTTGTCACCCCATCCAAATATTACATGCCAATTTACGCCAATGCTCGTGGAAGAGCGGGGGGGGTGTCTCAAAGTTGTTTAAACCTTTTTCCCTCGGGGGTACATCCCTCCTTCCAACTTGTCTGGCTGGTTTAATATTTGTTTAAAATTTGTTTGAAACATCCCTTTTCTACTTTTAACTTCAATATATGTCCCCCTGCCCCCCCCCCCCAAAAAAAAAAAAAACGGAACGTTAAGTTTACATGGTGGCGGGTTTTCATGTGAAGGGAAATAGAATGAAATAAAGTTAGGATTGTGCTTGTCACTTTTAATGAAGGATACAGGGGCGGTATTAAGCGCTCTCACAAAAGGACTTTGTAGTAAGCAAAATAACATTTCGCTTTATTGCTGCAGATTTCGTTTAAGATATTTTTTTTACCTTGTTTGTCGTTTAAGGGGAATTATTTTATTTTATTTCGTAATTCAGAGAAATACAAAATAGGGTCTAAAGCAGTGGCGTAGTTAGTGCTATTGACAGTGGCGTAGCCAGGATTTTACTTCGGGGTGGGCTGGGTATCAAATTTAAAGATAAAGTTCAATTGTAAGCTAAGTAAAGGGTCCCATTTTTTGGGGGGGGACAACAGCCCCTCAGTAGGACTGGGCCAAAAATCGATAAATATCGACATATCGGTTTTATTTCAACATCAAATATCCGATATTCCCATTTTCATTTCAGTGAAATCTCGAATTCGATAAAGGTCAAAAATACAGGCCGGCCAGGGGCGTAGCCAGAAATTTTTCATGTGGAGAATTTCCTCATGGGGGGGTTATGACCCCCCTAACCCCCCCCCCTTGGCTACGCCTCTGAGGCCGGCGATAAGAAAATCCTGAGATCAATACCAGCTTGTGATGCTTTTGCTACTGCTTTCTCTCCGTTGATGACGATGCCGGATCGCGGAAAAAACAGCTCCATGGTTTATTAGTCTAATTACCATAATTAATTAACGTATATCTCGGAACCTATCCACCGGAGCGCGTTTTTATTGATTCTCGACCCCTCCTAGACTCAACACCCCACCGATACTTAAAATTTCGAATGCTTTGACACCAAACTTAACCTTTTAATCTTACAGGCCCAGGGGGTCATACGAAGCTCCCCTGTATTTTCATTTCGGGCAGTTTAAACACTAGTTTTACTCGAGCAAGGAGAGAGAGATGCTAACTGCCCGAGAACTCAGCGGAGAAGAAACCCGATGAATGGGTGAAGGGTGTTTAAATAGTACGGCTTTCGGCGCACAGAGAGGGAAAGTTTCTTTAGTTGTTTTATTGATTCAAGATTCGAATCATCGAAGTAGTGAGTCGAGATTCGAATCAGTAAAATGAGTCGAACCGCCCATCTCTATTGTGATACGCTGCTAATACATAGCATTTTAGTGCTTACTTAAAATATGAAAGTGTTTCAGATTTCCTTACTCTTTGGGGGTTAGCATGCAACAATAATTTTTCAGATACTCTAAAGGTGTTACTAATTAAAAAGTTATTCAAAGAATTTACTATTTTGAAAAAGTGGTTGGTTATATTCCGCGAAGCTCGGTAACTGTGTTAAACTAGGTTACCGCCTAGTATAAATCTGCTCATTCCTTTCATCTATAGCATGTTGCGTATAGGGGAAATCTAAATAGAAATACTCTAATAAAATGAAATATTTATTCATTCACAGTGGTAGCAGAATGGAAAAAGAACTTCACAAACCGTCTATGAATTTATTCATAAAGTGCGTCATTTGAAATAAGACAAAACAGAACGTGATATCGTATAAACACACGCACACACAATAAAAAAAAAAAAAAAACATTGCAGTAAATCCAATCAAAAACAGGCTTTCGAAAAGTTTAGTGCGTCACGATTCAAACATGCACATGCATGAATTTTATCGGTTACGCAGATTTTTGTACAATAGAAGTGAACTTGGGGCATGAAAGGGGGGTGGGAATCGATTTCGTATTCAGTCACAAAGAATGTTTTCTAAGTGACAAATGATGGCCGCCAATATTCCGAGAGAGATATTAGTTTGTTTTCCCAGAACTTTGATACTAGTATTTTTGAGAACAATAACGCAAAGAGCGAAATAATTCCTTCCGATAGTATCACAGAAAGTTCTAATTTTTCTTCTTGGGATTAGAACAAGTTGCGGAGATCTTGGTTAGAATTAATTAGAAACGCAAAGCTTTTGACTTGTGTAACGGAATTCTTTAAGAAGAACTTCGGAATTCTTTTGTAAGTTGAGACTCGCAATGAAAAGGTTTCACTGATTTCTTATTTAATGCTATCCAATTTCAATATGGTAGATTGCCCCTCTTTAATCATTTGCTATCTATCGTATACACAATCGAGAAAGAAAAAGAGCATTTTAAAAATATAATTAATTGTTTTACAAGATAAAGAAATACACAATAGTGAATTATTATAAAACGAACAGGCAATTATCATTTTTTAAACTTTAATTCGATAAATATGTAACTTCATCAATATTTACAGAAATTTCGCAAAAGTAGCGCTCACGATGACATCATACTACCACGAGTTAGTTGATTATGATCTCATATGCTTAAAACTTAATATAATCCTATTGAATTCAGTGACTGACTGTGACTGCGATTTAGTTTTTCAGTGTGCCTGGTAGCGTTGTACTACTCACACAAGAGGCGGTGCAAATGTCCTATTCAATCGGGGAAAAAAGTGAGCGTCTCGTTTTCCCGATTTGAAGTGGTTTAAATCGGGAGCCTCAAAATTTTGTCGTGGTTCAGCTCTTTAGGGTGATTCAAAGTCTTGTGCAAATATAGTAGTGCAAATAGTAAAGTGCTGTATTTTAAAAGCGTATCATAATCCATGCGTTGTCTCCATTTTTCTGAATTATTCCGTTAAGTTGGAATGCGTATCTTTATTCATGAGTGTGCCGTATTTTTCTTCCTTGTTCCATAAAACGCTCTTTTGGAATCGAAATCTGTATTAAAATCGCCTACTTCACCATTATAAACAATGTTTAGAATGTGCATCATAATTCTGAGTGTGTCATTTCGGAGTGTTGAGGCAACCGGGTCCAGTCACTTGTAGGGGTTTGTGGGCTCTTCCAATCGATCTTTTAACATTAAGTAGACAAGGTAAAAAAATCGGTTCCTTGAAAATTGGTCGTTAGAGAAGGGTGTCGCTTAAAGGACGTGGTCACTCAAAGAAGTTTTACTGTATAACTTATATTGCTATTTGCGTGACCGCGAGTTGGTTGCTTTATGAAAGCAGAGCACTTCTAGTGACGCGCCAATCATATGATATGGAGAACAAAATTCTTTTGTTCCAGTATTGATTTCTACTATGACGATAATTCTTTCTATAAAGAAATATTATTTTGACCCCAAAAGTATCGTGATACAGGGATTTCTAGGTGTTGAAAAAGACGCACAAATTTAGACCTCATCAATAAGGGGAGGCTCAGATGTTGAGTTCACCGATTTTGATGAAATGTTGGTGGGTTATAGGGGATCCATAGCGGGGCCGTAACCAGGATGAAATGTTAGGTAGGGCTTTGAATCTAGTTAGGGGGGGCTGACCGAATATATAAGTATTAGTAATCGAGGGGCGAGGGAAGAGCTTGTTTTTCAATTTGTACATTTTTTTAAAGAGTATTTGTTTCAGAAACCGCCGTATTTTAAAAATATTTAATATTCAATATCTTAATAAATTTTTATTTGAGATTGCATGAAAAATATTCAAATGAAAATTTACTGAAAAATACATTTTATTTATGTTTCATTTAAAATATGTATGATAAAGCAAAATATAAATATTATACAGAGCGATCAGTTTAAAAGAGTGCCCGTTGATTTTTCTTATTACCTTTAAATCTGACGAATGTGGGAACTATACAATTTCGAGCACTGTTGGGGACTGTTACAACTTTATGTGTGAGGTAAAACAGAAACGGAGACACACGTTACTTAATTCTGTGTTCATTTTGTTTTTGAAAAACATAATTGAATTCCAATTTTTTACAGTATTAGTCTTCACAGCAAATGTTGAAAATGTTCGCTGCCATTTTGAATGCAAACATGAACACGTTGAAATTTTTAAGTTTTTAAAGTAATTAAAAAACTTTGTAAAAAACACACATAAGAAGTAAAAGGAAAAAGGATACGCGTTTCGTTCAAAAATTGTTTTGAACTTCTTCAGTCCAGGCCCTTCAACGTAAAGAACACAGGGAACTGAAAAGAGAAAAAAAAAAAACAAGCAAGATGTTGCCACAAGGGGCAAAGAAAAGTCGAACAAAACCACGGAGAGGGGAGAAAAAAAATTAAAGGGGATAGAAAGGAAAGGAAAGAAGCACAAAAAATACAGAAATAAAAAAGGAATAAAGAAAAATAATAAAAAAGGGAACACACAAGTACAAACACACACACAAAAAAGAGAAAACAGAACAAACAAACAAAAAACAAATAGCACACGTTTTTTTTTTTTTTTTTTTTTTTTTTTTTTTTTTTTTTTTTTTTTTAAATCACGAACAGGACAGCACAATAAATAGATATATAAATAAATAAATATATATATAATTTTTTTTTTTTTTTAAATAAAAACGAAAAAGAAAGACAGTAACACACGTACATGCACATTAAAGAAACAGGGGGGGAAAAAAAGGGGGGGTAGACGAAGAAAGTGAAAAGAACCTTACAACAGCAACTTCCAAGCAGAATGAACGAAAGGAACGGAAGAACCATCGTTCACAAGACGATCTAAGTGCTGGGTAATGGAAAAACCTTCCAAAAAATCCAGATGGGACAAAGACTGAGGAGTGCACAAAATCTTAGCCTTAGAAAACTGAAATCGATGATTGGAATTCCAACAATGTGAGGCAATAGAAGATTTGGAAAGTTCGTGCTTAGAGACATATCTCTCATGCTCTTTGAGCCTAAATTTGAGAGCTCTTCTGGTCTGACCAATATAGCCCAAATCACAAGATTCACAAGGAATATAATAAACACCCCAACGGTTCTCAGTAGGAATAGGATCTTTAAGGGAAGAAAATTTAAGTTTATTAACAGGTTTAAAAATGACTTTGAAACCGAAATTTTTGAGAAGTTTAGAAATTTTGTAGCATAAAGGTGAAAAGAAAGGTAGTACAATTAATTCGTTGTGAAAATTAATAGTATTAGTAGAAGTATTAGGCTTATTAAATTTAGAAACAGCTTTATCAATAATAGAGGGGCTAAAACCACGAGAAACAGCTAAGGATTTTAAGTAACTAATTTCATTATTAAGAGAAGAAGAATCAGAGCAAATATTGATAGCACGAAACACATAAGTGTAAAAAGCAGAAAGTTTTTGCTGGTAAGGATGATTAGATAGGGCATGAGGAGGTAAAGATATAGAAAAGGGCTTGCGGAAAACAGAAGTAGAGAAACCGTCAGGATTCCTAGAAACAAGAACATCCAAAAAAGGTAAAGAATTGTTGCACTCCTCTTCTAGAGTAAATTGGATACACGGATCAACAGAATTAACGATCAAAAGTAAATTAGAAATATCACAATTGGAATCCACTAGAACGAAAGTATCGTCAACATATCTGACCCAGCACGGAAAATTAAAGACCTTGAAGAGTTTCTCTTCAAAATAATGCATATAAATATCACATAAGAGAGGTGAGAGAGAATTACCCATAGCAAGACCCTCGGTTTGTTTATAGAAAGAGCCATTAAAAATGAAAGCAGTTTGTTTAATACAAACGCTTACTAAAGCTATAAACTCTTTAATCTCAATAGAAGAATAATGAAACTCGCGTAAACGCTTTTCCAAACAGTCAATCGCACCTTGGATAGGAACATTAGTGAATAAAGATTTAACATCAAGAGAAAGCATTTTACAATTAGTAGGAGAAAGAAGTTTAACTTTGTTAACGAAATCATAAGAGTTTTTAACAGTGTGGGTATTACTAGCAGTCAAAGGTGAAAGAGTATGCGAGAGGAAACGTGCAAGGTTATAAGAAGCAGTACCAATGTTAGAAACAATGGGGCGAAAGGCAAGAGAAGGTTTATGAATTTTAGGAAGGGCATAGAAACGAGCACAGTTAGCAATAGAAGGAATAACATAACGTTTAGTTTGAGCATTTAAGATTACAGAGGACTTCACAGTGTGTTTAATTTCAGAAAGGTGACTGTTAGTAGGATCAGAATTTAATTTAGTGTATGGACCAGTGGTTAGCATGTTATTAATACAATCAACATAAGAAGATTTATCAAGTAAAACAGTCTGGCCGCCTTTATCAGCTTTAGTAATGAGTAAATTAGGGTTAGAATTAAGTTCTTTGAGAGCAGTTTTTTGAGAACGAGAGAGGTTAGATTTGGCATGCATATTATTTGAAGAGATAGTATTAGCAATAAGATGTCGCAAAGTATCAAGTTGGTTAGAAGAGAGTTTACTATTTTTAAAGGAGTTTTCCATAGGAGCAATAAGTTTGGAAACCGAAACGTTACTAACACGAGAAAAATTCAAACCTAAACTAAGAGCATCTCTCTGAGAATCAGTTAAAACATGGGAAGACAAATTAACAACAGTGTCCTGAACAAGAGGCCTAACAGAACCGAGGGAAGACCTAACCGGAAGAAGAGCTTGGAATTTCTTATCCAAAGTAGCTCTGTGAGAAATAGAACGTTGTTCGACATAAGCGAAATTCCGTTTTTCCCAGTTAGCAAACGCAGGGTAAGACTTACTCAAAAGCAAATGGAGATCATAAAGATCAGATTCAAGAATCGAAACTTTATAACGAACATCCTGAATAAAAGCCCGTAAAACCGCCCGTTTAGACCTATTCAGAGCCTTATCAACACGAGAAGAACCGTGAATATTGCACTTAATGTCAATGAACTTAGGAATGACATTACTGCGTTTGCATCGAACAAGAAAACCTAAATGATTCAAGAAACGAGAACGCTTCAATCGTAAACGGGAAAAACGGTTAAACAAAGATGAATCCATACAGAAAACACAAAAACAGAAAAGAAATAAGCAAGAAAAAGCACACGAAGAAGGAAGGAAGAAAAGAGAGAACAAAAGTGAGTGTTAATAGTCCAAATAAACAAAACAACTGAAAAAACACTCAAAATACTGGTGTTAAACGATAAAGTAATTACACCAGTATTTTGAGTGTTTTTTCAGTTGTTTTGTTTATTTGGACTATTAACACTCACTTTTGTTCTCTCTTTTCTTCCTTCCTTCTTCGTGTGCTTTTTCTTGCTTATTTCTTTTCTGTTTTTGTGTTTTCTGTATGGATTCATCTTTGTTTAACCGTTTTTCCCGTTTACGATTGAAGCGTTCTCGTTTCTTGAATCATTTAGGTTTTCTTGTTCGATGCAAACGCAGTAATGTCATTCCTAAGTTCATTGACATTAAGTGCAATATTCACGGTTCTTCTCGTGTTGATAAGGCTCTGAATAGGTCTAAACGGGCGGTTTTACGGGCTTTTATTCAGGATGTTCGTTATAAAGTTTCGATTCTTGAATCTGATCTTTATGATCTCCATTTGCTTTTGAGTAAGTCTTACCCTGCGTTTGCTAACTGGGAAAAACGGAATTTCGCTTATGTCGAACAACGTTCTATTTCTCACAGAGCTACTTTGGATAAGAAATTCCAAGCTCTTCTTCCGGTTAGGTCTTCCCTCGGTTCTGTTAGGCCTCTTGTTCAGGACACTGTTGTTAATTTGTCTTCCCATGTTTTAACTGATTCTCAGAGAGATGCTCTTAGTTTAGGTTTGAATTTTTCTCGTGTTAGTAACGTTTCGGTTTCCAAACTTATTGCTCCTATGGAAAACTCCTTTAAAAATAGTAAACTCTCTTCTAACCAACTTGATACTTTGCGACATCTTATTGCTAATACTATCTCTTCAAATAATATGCATGCCAAATCTAACCTCTCTCGTTCTCAAAAAACTGCTCTCAAAGAACTTAATTCTAACCCTAATTTACTCATTACTAAAGCTGATAAAGGCGGCCAGACTGTTTTACTTGATAAATCTTCTTATGTTGATTGTATTAATAACATGCTAACCACTGGTCCATACACTAAATTAAATTCTGATCCTACTAACAGTCACCTTTCTGAAATTAAACACACTGTGAAGTCCTCTGTAATCTTAAATGCTCAAACTAAACGTTATGTTATTCCTTCTATTGCTAACTGTGCTCGTTTTTATGCCCTTCCTAAAATTCATAAACCTTCTCTTGCCTTTCGCCCCATTGTTTCTAACATTGGTACTGCTTCTTATAACCTTGCACGTTTCCTCTCGCATACTCTTTCACCTTTGACTGCTAGTAATACCCACACTGTTAAAAACTCTTATGATTTCGTTAACAAAGTTAAACTTCTTTCTCCTACTAATTGTAAAATGCTTTCTCTTGATGTTAAATCTTTATTCACTAATGTTCCTATCCAAGGTGCGATTGACTGTTTGGAAAAGCGTTTACGCGAGTTTCATTATTCTTCTATTGAGATTAAAGAGTTTATAGCTTTAGTAAGCGTTTGTATTAAACAAACTGCTTTCATTTTTAATGGCTCTTTCTATAAACAAACCGAGGGTCTTGCTATGGGTAATTCTCTCTCACCTCTCTTATGTGATATTTATATGCATTATTTTGAAGAGAAACTCTTCAAGGTCTTTAATTTTCCGTGCTGGGTCAGATATGTTGACGATACTTTCGTTCTAGTGGATTCCAATTGTGATATTTCTAATTTACTTTTGATCGTTAATTCTGTTGATCCGTGTATCCAATTTACTCTAGAAGAGGAGTGCAACAATTCTTTACCTTTTTTGGATGTTCTTGTTTCTAGGAATCCTGACGGTTTCTCTACTTCTGTTTTCCGCAAGCCCTTTTCTATATCTTTACCTCCTCATGCCCTATCTAATCATCCTTACCAGCAAAAACTTTCTGCTTTTTACACTTATGTGTTTCGTGCTATCAATATTTGCTCTGATTCTTCTTCTCTTAATAATGAAATTAGTTACTTAAAATCCTTAGCTGTTTCTCGTGGTTTTAGCCCCTCTATTATTGATAAAGCTGTTTCTAAATTTAATAAGCCTAATACTTCTACTAATACTATTAATTTTCACAACGAATTAATTGTACTACCTTTCTTTTCACCTTTATGCTACAAAATTTCTAAACTTCTCAAAAATTTCGGTTTCAAAGTCATTTTTAAACCTGTTAATAAACTTAAATTTTCTTCCCTTAAAGATCCTATTCCTACTGAGAACCGTTGGGGTGTTTATTATATTCCTTGTGAATCTTGTGATTTGGGCTATATTGGTCAGACCAGAAGAGCTCTCAAATTTAGGCTCAAAGAGCATGAGAGATATGTCTCTAAGCACGAACTTTCCAAATCTTCTATTGCCTCACATTGTTGGAATTCCAATCATCGATTTCAGTTTTCTAAGGCTAAGATTTTGTGCACTCCTCAGTCTTTGTCCCATCTGGATTTTTTGGAAGGTTTTTCCATTACCCAGCACTTAGATCGTCTTGTGAACGATGGTTCTTCCGTTCCTTTCGTTCATTCTGCTTGGAAGTTGCTGTTGTAAGGTTCTTTTCACTTTCTTCGTCTACCCCCCCTTTTTTTCCCCCCCTGTTTCTTTAATGTGCATGTACGTGTGTTACTGTCTTTCTTTTTCGTTTTTATTTAAAAAAAAAAAAATTATATATATATTTATTTATTTATATATCTATTTATTGTGCTGTCCTGTTCGTGATTTAAAAAAAAAAAAAAAAAAAAAAAAAAAAAAAACGTGTGCTATTTGTTTTTTGTTTGTTTGTTCTGTTTTCTCTTTTTTGTGTGTGTGTTTGTACTTGTGTGTTCCCTTTTTTATTATTTTTCTTTATTCCTTTTTTATTTCTGTATTTTTTGTGCTTCTTTCCTTTCCTTTCTATCCCCTTTAATTTTTTTCTCCCCTCTCCGTGGTTTTGTTCGACTTTTCTTTGCCCCTTGTGGCAACATCTTGCTTGTTTTTTTTTTTTTCTCTTTTCAGTTCCCTGTGTTCTTTACGTTGAAGGGCCTGGACTGAAGAAGTTCAAAACAATTTTTGAACGAAACGCGTATCCTTTTTCCTTCTACTTCTTATGTGTGTTTTTTACAAAGTTTTTTAATTACTTTATCGTTTAACACCAGTATTTTGAGTGTTTTTTCAGTTTTTAAGTTTTTACTCATCTTCGAAAGCTTTGTGCAGCAGTTTTGTGTTCTTGGAAAAATCCAAGATCGGATGCTATGCACAACCAAGAGCAGCAAAATAATTAACTGTATATATATATATATAGAAGTCTAGCAATTTTGATAAGAAATTCCCCCAAAACAATGGTTATTTTTAATGATGTAAAATTTAACATTTGTTAAAAATCATTCATTTCTAAACAATAGTATTTATCTATAAATTTACAAATTTTTTGAAAATCTTAGGGGGGGGGGGCTTAAAGCCTGCTAGGTAGGGCTCGGCCCCCATAGCCCCCCCCCCCCTCTGGTTACGGCCGTGACCCATAGTAAAGAAAAATGCTAAAATATTAGCCGCCAACTCTCGCTTATTTTCGAGAAAATTCCACTTAAACATTTGACACATTGTTATATACTAATTATTTGTTATACCGTTTGTGTTATTTGTGGCGCCGTGGTTCCGTACAGAGATCAGAAGTTCCCAAGTTCGAATCCAAGTCGGTGCTTTGGATTTTTTCCTCTTAAAAATACGCAATACAGTTTAAAATGATTATATAAGAAATATATTGAGAATTATCTTGTAAAACTGCAATTATAAAGTTGTTTTTTGTGTATACAGTTGATAATTTACCAATAGTTTTAGGACGCGAGGAATGATTAGGATTCGCTTGTTTCTTCATTATGAATGATGCAATTATTGTTTTAAGTTTCTCATTCAGCTAAAACGTGTTACACACATGTAATTAAAATTAGAGATCCAATATTCGATATAAACGATAAGTGAAACTTTTTCTATGATTAAAAAATTTATGATTTGATGTAGAATGTAAAATGCATTTAATGTGAAATTTATCAAACTTCGCTAGAAGTAGATAACGAAATTAATAATAATAATAATCCAGAAATTCATAACAAAATACTTGTATGACGACGAAAGTAATTCACCTTGCCCCTAAATGTACATCGCTTTGTCAACTGTGATGTGTAATTTCAATGACCCCACCCCAACTACAACAACAACAAATAAATTAATTAAAAGTTAAAAAATTCTCCATGCTGATATGCTAAATGAACGGGAATCAGGAACTCGAGAAGATGTAATAAAAATTCATTAAGTCATGTATTTTCTGCTATCACCACCATTATTTTCTGACATCAACAAAATTTTCTGATGAAAGTAGATATTTCTAAATGTAAATAATTTTTTTCCCTCAAGCAGAAATGAAAATACAATGTGAAGGCAAAAATATTTATTTCATATGTTGTAGCAAATGTCCAGACAATTTGTTTTGCATATTTTCAGGACTACCCTTCCTCAAGTACTCGTCTGTAAAAGTAGCAAAATATTTTTTTCGAAATGTGATTCACAAATAATATTTCTCATTTTCGGCACTTTCATTTGCGGTTATTCAATTCTATTTCTATGAAACAGTGTTATTTCAATAAATCACACTAATTTTCTAATCATTTTAAACTGTATTATATGAATTTTTAACGGAGAAAGAAAAAAAATTAAAAATCGAGAGCACCGAGCTGGATTCGAACCTGGGACCTTCAGATCGCTGTCTCCGTACGGATCCACGGTGCCACAGAGATCACATGCAGTTATCCAGATAATTAGGATATAACAATGCGTCAAATGTTTAAATTGAATTTTCTCGAAAATAAGCGAGAGTTGGCGGCTAAAATGTTGGCATTTTACTTTACTATGCGTCTCCTATAACCCACTAACATTTCATCAAAATCGGTGACCCGAACGTCTGAGCCTCCCCTTGTGAGATGTGCTTAAAGTACCTGCTTCTAATCAATTACCACGGCTCCCGATTTTATTGGAGGATTTTTACCACATTTTTAAACAGTTTTATTTTAGATTAAAAATTTCAACCAACTGCGTCTATCATTACGAAGTCAATATGAGTAGTAAAATTCTTCTGACAAAATCGGAAGCGCGGAGAGTTGTATAGGTGAGCCATCGAACTTGTGTGGTGATCGTAAGAAGCATCTTTTGCCTTTAATACCAATTGGCTAAAAATTACCATAAATACTCTTGAAATGCTCTGCTCCTTAAATTTCGAACGCGATTATATATCACAATGACCAATAGCAAACTTATAAACTTTACAGAAGAGCCTAATTCAACTTCAGGAGTATAAAGAAATCAATTGTAGAAAAATGAAAATCTAATTTGTTGGTGGTTATTGTTGAAAATTACCATCTGAACTGTTTCAAATTTCACCGTTATTCGAACACTGTGACTTATTAAAAGAAATACAAAACAGACCACAAAGAACATTTAAATAAATCCAATCACAGATGTGTTGTGAAAAGTTTCATTAGTCGAGACAGAAGCAAGTGTGAGTTTTATCTGCTCGGCAGATATCTAAACAATGAAAGCGGGCTTGTCGCAGAAAAACGCAGAACCGATTTATTCACACAAGAAAGTAAACAGAGTTTTCATAATGATAAATGATAGGTCTCAACGTTCTGAGGTATTTATTTGCTGTCCCAAAACTTTTGTACTGCTTATTTCGAGAACAAAAATTCAATGAGCAGGAGTTATTTCTTTCGTTGTGTCAAGGAAATTACAATTTTACTTTGTGCAGTCGGAACATGTTGAACACATCTTCGCTGGAATTAATTAGACACACATAAACTTTGGACTTAGTAATGTAGATTTTTAGGAAACACAGGAGCTTCCGATTTTGACACTTGCTATAAAACCGAACGAATGACTTTACTTGATCTCTTTTTAACTCTCAAACTATGCATATGAATAATTGACTTTTAAATTGTTTCTATTCAATTGAATTAATCCTTTCTGACCTGACTAAATAATGTATCTTTGAGTTAAATGATTTTTCTATTGATAATAGAGGTTAAATTTGTAATTGAAATAATAAAAAAATACAGACGTAAAAATAGACTATTAAATTTTCGAGGAAAGTCGGGTTTTCGTTATTGGCTCCAATTAGAACATCTATTTGTACGAAAGTCGAGATAATAGCAGTATACTACTGTAATTTTAAGTTCTCAAATGACTCACGAGAAAGCCAGCCTGCGGCGCTCATAATTTCATCACATCCTTTTAGCCAACTTAGAGTCATGTATGTATGCGAAAAGTATTAAAACGTAATTTAAAGTAAAGAAAAGCGGTGAGTATATTTCCTCATAAATGTTGTGTTAAAATGGTGTGTTGAAAAATTGGTTTCCATACGTAAGAAGATTCCCATATTTGTTTTAGATAAGTAATACCTACAATTACTATGACTAAGGTAGAGTAATTAGTATTTGATAAGCACGTTCGGCAAACACTCTTCTAAAATAGTAAAATAATTCGAAAATTTAGCGGCCAACCTTTACACGTTTTGGGGGGAAGATCATCTGTTTTTGCTTTTCGTAGCTTCAACCTGACTGACGGGGCACGCGGCCTATTTGTCCCCCCTCTTACGATGAGACACATCTGCATATGAAAATGAAAATCCCACTGATGAGCGTGAATATGCTCTATAATGAAAATTCACGTCAGAATGGAAGCAAATAACCGCTAATAGCGTTTTGGATGATAGATGCTGAAATAATTATCCGCAATGAGATTAAAGCATCTCATTCAATTTGGGATCTGCAGAGTTAACTAAACATCGCGCTGCTGCTGTTTTGGGGCACAGTCACTTCAAACCTTCTCAACCTTGTATATTACTGGAATATATTCAAATCATTAGACTCAATTCAAAGCACAACGGGTGCTACTGTCTGATCCAGCGCAATGTTTCTCAATAAAGCACTCGTCACTGGATGCATGGACCGAACGTTAACGGAACAGGATTAACGAATAACTAAATATGTCGATGAAACGTTTGGAAAATATATTATGAAGACGCAAACAGGGTGTCTATAAACATCCGAAGCATGTCTACGAACATTCCCCTGCATCCCTATGACTTTCTACTACAAGCATAGCTGCCAACATTCCCGATTTCTTCAGGCGATTTCCCACCACTAATTTTTACCTAGCAATTCATACTTAAAATAACTCCAAAAATTTAATCTCAAATAAAACTGTTCAAAAATTGCGGTGGGAAATCTCCGGAAGAAATCGGGAAAGTGTGCAGCTATGACTACAAGAACTTTTAGGAATCCTATCTGGTGCGAAATAGAAATTTAGATTAATTGAAGCATTAACTCGCCGCAAAGAAAATTATGGTGGTTAGTCTTCCAAAGAAAGCCTAAAAGTTTGTAGTTGCGTCAAAGGAAAAGGACTCTCTCTATACTAAAACAAAAGTAACGGCCGCTGTCAAGACCTTGTTGGGCTATCTTCTGAACCGTGGGCATTTGAATTTCGAGAAACATGTCCACGGATTCGGAAAATTCCGAGGAACCTGATAAGCTGACTTAAATTTCGAAAATCGAATGATTTTAGAGGATATTAATAAAAAACTGAAAAAATAAAACATAATGGTTGCCATATTTGCATAAAATCATTCATTACTTTGCAACAAAGGAATTCCAAATACGTAAAATCGCGTGAAATTGACAAACATGAAGTAGAATTCCTCCCATTTTGTGCCAAATTAAAAAGTTTATGAAATAAATAACTCAAAGTGTATTACACAAAGTTGACAATTTTCAAATAGTAAGTTCGCTTAGACAACAGGAGTTCAGAATTAGCGACTATTCGTTTTTTTCAAAACAGATTAACTAATTGTAATTGAATTTAAAAGCGCCATATTGGCATTAGGTACGATCTGGCAAAATGGTGTCTTTCCAAGCAGGGTGAGTCTAAACCGCGAGTTCAAAAATGTTAGACCCCAGTATCTTCAAAATGAAAAATAATTAAAATGCAGATTATTTTAAAGATGGTTCGGTTTAGCTAGAGTATTTTCTAACAGTAGAAATATTTGGCGGCGTTAACTATGCCATTATAGCAGTTATAGCATACTTTGGATATTTGCCAGCGCGGCGAGATGATATAATTCGTGGTGCTAAATACGCCAATCTGCAAAGGATTATGTATATGAAAATATGGATAACGGTTTTTCGGGAACCTTACATGAGCAATAATTATAGGCTGCGAGCATGTGTAAATCGCCAAATAATGAAAAGCCGCCATTTGTTTCAAGCTATCCTGGCTGTTATGTAGTTTTTATCAATGAAAACATATAAAGTGCTGTTTTCTTAGAGCTAATTATTAACTATACATATACGCAAATCGCCAAATTATGAAAAATCGCCGTAATTGGCTAATACGCAAGGTGTTCCATGGGTTTCACATAATTAAAAATAGTGCGAAGTTTAAATTTTTATGTTCCAAGCAACATGCAATAACCAAGCAATGTGTAGATCGGTAACATTCTATCTGATCCAACCACTGTGTTTTATTTGTTGAAATTAATCCTTTTTTACGAATAAGCCTTATTAGGGCACTGAATGCCTCATAAGAAAAGCGAGCATAGCCTGTCAAGGGGCCTTGGCCCCTAGTATTTTTAATAATTCAGAATATGATATTTTGATCAGATGAACTTTATGGGCTTAATAAAAAGGTTTTTTTTAAGGTTTTTCAACCCTTAATTTGGATATATTACGTAATTTGACTATCTCAAACTAAGTATAACATTCATTATTTCTCATTCAAATTTTCTTTTCATTTCTAACAAACTTTAATACCTCCAGAAAGTGCTGGACTTAAAGTGATTAAACTTTCAATACGAAGTTTCACAAGCTACAGCGAACACGTTCCACCATTCACAACACCTCAGGAGACATATTATTCATGCTTCTTGAAATAAATATATTATTATGAAAGTGATGCATCTTGTTTTCTTCGTGGAACATATGAATATAAAATTAGTCCATTTGGCAAAATTTATGTAAAAAAAAAAAAAATCCTTGTTAACCCAGTATTTATCAGATAATAAATATGGAAAAGTTTTAAATAACAGCACCATATGCGAAAAGAGGTAACAATTGCTTCGGGTGAAATAAAATAGCACTAGCACTTCTTCAATTCAAAACAGTTTCGAATTCGATGGTTTTTATTTACGAAGCAGACAAAAGTATGCGTAGAAGGAGCCTGTGCTTGAGAGGTTAAGGGCCTGTTCTCCTTTCCGTTAATCGCTTTAGCGTACAGTTAGGGTTTGATGATTCCCACTCATCCCCTGATTAATTTTGTCCTATACCTTCCTTTCTCCGTCCTAGTAAAACCTATTAAATTGTTGGGTTGTCCGCTTTATTCGACGATAATTAAAAATAGGTTTCGGGAAGGCAAGCAAACATGTCCGAAAGTAAATTATCCAAATACACATAGTAATTTTAGCCAAAGCAAAGCAGTAATGAGAACACGGAAACTAACCAAATGAACAGAGGAAAAAACCGTCACCTCCGATATAGAAGGCCTCCACACCGTTTCAAAATGGCCGACTCCGTAGTTCAGTGCTCTGCGTTCATTTGAATGAGTTTTGACCGAAACGGTGCCCAATCTTTTCTTTTTGAACAGTAAATAAAATATCCATTCACATGAAACTGCCTTTATGAGAATGGAAAAATTCTTCATAAGAACTTACCACTTTAATTTGAAAAAAAAATATCCATTTCATTAATTTATTACATCAACGTCTTTTCATGGGGATTTATTTAATAGTATTCTTATGTAGCAGTGAAATCACATTTAGATTAAATTGAATTATTATATATAGGAAAAGTCCTCTGAAGCATATTAAGTTTGTGGTTTAAACTATTAAAAGTATTACTTTTTTATAGAATATACTTAATCCATAAAAATCAATGCTTGATTAGCAAAATTTCAGCCTTTTTGCAAGAGGGAAAGATGTTTTCATATTAAACACTTTTTTAATTGAGTAGCAGTTTAAGTAGTCAAAATGCAAATTTATACTGTATTTGGGTAGAAAAAAATACTCTTTTCGGCATAAATACAACACTCATTTCAAGATTTTTACCAATCTAATAAAAATGTATGTAAAATTAGGTATTTACGTGTAATCCCGGCGGCGGTCCGCCAAGACAAAGGATTTTTCGCCAAGATAAATGCCGGACACATGAAATTATAGATAGGTTGCTATTCTTATGAGCCTAGAAATCATTAGAAGAACGGAAGTGCTAGAGATTTATTGGCATTTGGCGACAAAATTCCTTATATCTAAGTGCTCTATACCTCTTGAATCATGTAATATAATCGAATAAATTTATATACACCATAAATAGCTCTTTTTAGAGCATTGTGAGTAACATGTAAAAATATTTTTAAGTGTTGTTAGCCTCTTCAATTTTAGATATAAAAGAAATCCCCATTGGAAATACCACGTAAAAAATTTACATTTGGCTCATTATCTCGAAGCGATTTTTTCAAAATTCGAATTATAAATAACTCAATAACACATGAGCAATATTAAAAGCAAGATTACATATTATTTAAGTACAGACAATATTCATGCATCATGGCAACCAATCATGTCAAGTTTTAACACATAATTCTATTAAATAATTTAATTATGTCATTGAAATTCGCGTAACTCGGCGACTATTGTCATAATACAATTAAAAATAATGGAACGATTTAAAAAAATTTTGCGTATTTGAACAAAATTTTGAACATTCATAACTTAGTTATTTTTTATGATTTTACAATAAATTTGGTATCAAATTGTTGGTAATGGAAAGATCTTTAAAATGATATATGAGTCATCACTCCCACTTACCTACTCCCTGTAGAAATTAGCTTCTGAACGAAGAGCTTATAACTGACAAGACAACTCTAGAGACAGAGTATATTCACGAGCACGTCAAAACTAGATGTAAACATGTGAATAAAGCAACGGAGTTAGGACTAAGGAATGCGCCATCGTGTCAATTTATGCATTCGGTGCGTAGGCCTTCTGTATCAGAGGTGATGAAAAAACCCACGATGAAAAAATTTCTTTCAAATCATTAAAGTTCTCCAATTTTACCATTTCCCTCAGAACAGGGGGAATTCTCTTGAGCCATTAAGACTGCTATAATGTGACGAACAGAACTCTGTTGCTGTTTTATATTTTAAAAATTACTATTTGCGAAAAGTGGTTGCTTTGTACGATTTGGGAGCTATTCATTAGTTCTTATGCAGTGATTGAAAATGATAAATGCAATGCTAACTTTTGCCTCCAGGATATAAATTGCCAAATATTGTTTGGCGAGCAATTCACCGAATTATAATTTCATTTCTTTGATACAATACGAATGTTCACGCTAATTGAATTATATGTATGTACAGTTTTGTCAACACAACGCAAACAAAATGTTAGTGAGTTGGAGTAAAAACTTAACGTCCATGAACCTGATATTACGTTTTTACTTTTGGGGGCATGTTATTCGAAGTTTCACAAGTTAAATGACCGGATATTTATTACAACACCAAACAAAACCACATAGATTAGCAGATTAAAAGTCTTTAATACAACTATGACATATTGATTTATTATCCGGGAAATGGTCTAATCTGATCTGCTGTAGTCAGCCAAAGCAATTACATGAAAATCAGATTACAGATTGACGTGCCCAATCTGCTTCATAATCAAAATTTAACAGGGACTCATTACAATAAATGTTATCAGTGCGTCGTTGTATGATTAATCTTTCTAGAAATCATTTGCAATGAGATTAAAGCACTTCCCTCAATTTGATAACTGCTATGCTCGGTACACATATCCCTCGCTGTTGTTGCAGACATACCGTCACTTCAAAGTCCCACGTGGTAGCAGTGCACGAACTTATACATTAGGGGATGATATTCAAGTCATTACACGCATTTGGAGGCAAAATAGCGGTTTGATTCAGAAGGATGATTGCAAATCAAGCGTTTGTATTTGGGAGTACATGGAGTGAACAATAATTAGAGGAGCTAATGAATATCGAAGCATTCGATTATGGCGCTTGTAGAGAGTTCAAATGTATCGCAAGTTCGTTTCGCAACAAAATAAATTTCATTTGTCGTAATAAATTATCTTTGTGGTTCTTTTACGTAATGTTATTTTTTAAACGTAGTGCTTTGAATATAAACTTGATTCAACTAATACATTATACTGTTGTTGTTGTTACCAATCCCCGCTGAAAACCGAGGAACTGTGACAGATCCTCCATATAGGAAGGCGATGAGCGAAAGGGAACGGCTTCCATTTAAATGAGATCTACCGGGAGGCAGACCGACTTTGCTCGAGATCTTAATTTTGAACCAATTCTAGATGAGAGACCTAGCACCTCAAACTGGCACCTCGAGAGGTATCGTTAGGCCATGAGGGACATTGGAGGCACGAAAGTTTTTACGTGTGACCAACTCCCATTAGCGTACACGGTACTAATAGATTATAACTTACATAAAAAACCAAAAATATTACTTAGTAATTTTGCATCTAAACTACTTTATTTGTGTTAACCCAATGCAGTGATATGTAGGCTAAAATGTGTTGCTGTCTTGGTAATAATCTATATTGTGGGATTTCGAGGCGTCTAGGAGTAGCTAATATCCTCAAAGTGGTTTCATGGAAATCTTTTCCACAGGAAAAAAAAAATTTTCAAACGTTCGACCAAAAAAACTTTTAAAAGCTTCTGGTGTTTTTACTCATAAATAACAAATATTTAATAATTTGAGATAAAAAATATAATTTTACGACAAATGGCAGTTTTTAACCATGACTAATTAGATGGTGTGATAAGGAAATACGTCATAATGAATAATTTTGTATGAGAGAATTATTTTAATTTTAATGTTTAAGATATTTTTAAGTATTTGTAGTAATCACCAGAAATTTTAAATAGATTTACTTTGTGAGAATAAAAACTGATGACGTCGTTTCCGAAGGCTTAGTCTTGACCTCAAAGCTTCTGTTAGGCTTTCTATATGTAGAAAGTGCTGGTTATACACCGAACATAAAATGTAAAATACGTTGCTTGACACAGCCTAAATTTATTGATGCTTCTTATAAGCCGGGGTATACGGTATATTTCGTACATGCGGACAGCTATGTAAGAGATATCTTTCTGTCACCTTATTGGAGATGTTGTGGGACGGCTCGAAAAATCGGATAAAGACAGCAATCCAGCTAAGCACTTATATTAAGGACCCAACGTGACACGTATGGGGACGGAAGAGAAGATTGAAAATACACTACAAACAGCTACACATGCTGGAGTTACAGACCTAGATCCTAAGTCACTCCTACAAGAGCATTCCACGTCAATCCGTCAACTCTTCATGATAAAATAATAGAAAACTTTGTAAAATAACACCGTAAAAGTTACTTTAATGGCCATACAGCTGTTTCGAGCCAAAACATTTTGCTCAAGTGTGTCAGTGAAACAGTCACCTGCAAATGAAAAGAACTAAATCACTCAAAATAACTAATGTTTAAGACATAAAATAATAAACTTTGTAAAATAACACCATAAAGGTTACTTATGGTATTATTTTACTAAGTTTTTTTTATTATTATTATTTTACTATACACCAGTTATTTTGAGTGATTTAGTTAACTCTTCAAGAATATTACTTTGTTTAATTGAAAGAAATGAAATACTTCAGAAATTTGCAACTAACTTATTGCGGCTTAGAAGATTTTTTTTTTAAATTTAGAATAAAGGCTTAATTGTATGAATCTTTCGTTGAGAAGAGATTAATTGCTCGTACGATTTGAAGACAAGGTAACCTGAAATAGATTCAATTATAGTTTGTGTGACCTATTAGTTCATTTCGATAATGTTCCATCAATTTTCAGTAAGCATCTGTCATACTTTACGAAGCCTATTAACTTGCAATCATGGCTTCAGAAATAGCATCAGGTTTATGTACATGGAAAAACTAAAGCGGAGAAATTACTCTCGGTTTACGAAACTGAATAGCTCGCAGTCTTCCTTGAATAAAAACGTTAACTGTAGAATGCTTTTGCCGTTGATCACTAGCTATTTATGTCCGGTTTTATTGCGACATGTGACATACATATGCATAACTGCCAACTTCTACACTCTATCCGGGTGTTCGTTTA
This sequence comes from Cheiracanthium punctorium, assembly GCA_038373885.1. NCBI lineage: Eukaryota > Metazoa > Arthropoda > Arachnida > Araneae > Cheiracanthiidae > Cheiracanthium > Cheiracanthium punctorium. Next base: position 239,490 of record JAWZYV010000367.1, read on the forward strand.
TTGTTTTGCATTTGCAAGAAGTACAGAGCATCCGTACAGAACTTTTAATATTTATAAAACCATTCAGAAAACAGTCGTAGATAGTCTTCCAGATAAACAATGCAAGTTGGCAGCTAAGACTATGTATCTTATCGTTACATGAGCCTACTGTCTAAAAACACACATTCTTAATATTATTTTTTAAAAACATTCTCTAATGCTTAATACCAACATTTATTTAAAAAAAAGAAACATAAACTTTAAATATTTGAAAATTATCATTAGGTAAAAATATATGAATCAATATATACTCGTAACTTATCCGCTAAAACGGTTTTTGTAAATATAATAAATTTTTCCATTTACGCTTCAAATTTCTGAAACTCCGAACATCAATATATGTTAAATTTAAAAATTGCATATTTTATTTAAAGTGTAAAATTTACTCTCTTATTGAAGTGATAAACAGAAAAAATGTAAATTATAAGTTTATGACTCTGTCTCATCCATTCTTACATACAACGGTATACATCTAAAAGTATATATATATATATATATTTCCATTATACATTATTTATAGGGACAAATATCTCTACAAAATAATTCTGTTTCAGTTGATGGCTAACCAAAATCATGGTGCGTAACACATTCCAGGGAACAATAAGTTTCTTGTCTGTTTGATAGAAAACGGAAGCAAACAAAATATCCCTTGTAATGTAAATTGTCAAGGGAATTACTAACACATCTTTCCTTGCTGGAATGATTCTCGGGATGATAAATTGGCATAACCAAAAGCGCTTTATTAAATTATTCCCGTATGGCTTACGTAATACCACCTTAACACAAGTACATATCGTGAAACATTCATGTACAAAATTCTCGAATCTAATGGCGGACTTTCTGGTGAATGATCAGTACATTAATCAAAGTGACGTATGTTACGTAAACGAATAATTAATGATCGTTTTCCGGTCTTGGTTTACCGTTGACGAAAGAAGACTCCGATTAACGGAAAGGAAAAATACATTGTTATCCATCAGCAGAGCCGATAACATATACTTAATGTAATCAACTACTTTTTGTAAGCAATACTTTTTAAAAATAAAGATTTAACCATTAAATATCACAGAGCCGAGGTAGTAAAATATTTTCATATTTAATTCAAATGTTGGTATTTATAAGTGTTTAGTTATTTTCTCTGCGTGTTGGCAGCATGAAATACGGTAACACGGATTGCTGTTGGACGTATGTGTTATTGGGTACCTTTGCGGTAATGATAGTTTTCGAATGAATGATGGTAATCTTATTTTGAAGATTAATACTTTTGTAGAATTAATACTTAAATTTCAATGTCTGCCAGTTAGGGAACTCAGAGAAAAGTTTACCTGATTTACAGATCAAAAAAAATTTTGTTTGTCAGAAATTAAATATATTTTAAATAAACATTTACGAATCTGCGCTCACAAAATAATTGAAATGGATCATAAAATAATAGATATAAAGTGATTGTCTGCATTATACCACCAAAAATCTTTAAAGAAAATGGAGTTGTTTCATTTTATACTCTAATTTATCCACAAACTCGCAAATGCCCATTCGTACTCACAAAAATCTGGAAAGACTTCAAAATTTCGGTGGATTCCAAGAGTACGTTTTCTTTTATAGGAACTCATTTTACAATAAAAATAGTTTAATTCATGAATGAAAAAGAAATCTGACATTAAATTAAGGCAGGTTTCCCATAGCTTAGTAAATTTTAATATACACGTTTGCAATATCTTTCAACGAGATTTTTCCTATTAAAATAACACACAGAGATTAGTTACTAGCACTTCTTTCAATTCACTAAGTGCCTGTATTTTAGAATATTGTGGAATTCGCAACCGGCGAAAACTAGATAATTCGAAAATAGAACGGCTTTCTGCATCTTCCTTTGTTCTCCCCGAAGCTCCCCTGTATTTTCATTTCGGGCAGTTTAAACACTCGAGCAAGGAGAGAGATATGCTTGCTGCCCGAGAACTCAGCGGAGAAGAAATCCGATGAATGAGTGAAGGGTGTTTAAATAGTACGGCTTTCGGCGCAGAGAGAGGGAAACAGGGGAGCTTCGTATGACCCCCTGGGCCTGTAAGATTACAAGGTTAAGTTTGGTGTCAAAGTATTCGAAATTTTATGTATCGATGGGGGTATACGTCTAGGGGGGGGTCGAGAATCAATAAAAACGCGCTCCGATGGATAGTTTCCGAGATATACGTTAATTAATTATGGTAATTAGACTAATTAACCATGATTGAAGCTTAAAAGGACTGCAAACATGTAGAAATTGGCTCTGGGATGATTTCCAGACTCTGGAGATGCCGCCGGAGGAGGCTAGTGTTTAAAATGCCCAAATTGAAAATATAGGGGAGCTTCGTATAACCCCCCCTGGGCCTGTAAGATTAAAAGGTTAAGTTTGGTGTCAAAGCATTCGAAATTTTAGGTATCGGTGGGGTGATGAGTCTAGGGGGGGCCGAGAATCAATAAAAACGCGCTCCGGTGGATAGTTTCCGAGATATAAGTTAATTAATTATGGTAATTAGACGAATAAACCATGGAGCTTTTTTTTCCGCGATCCGGCATCGTCATCAACGGAGAGAAAGCAGTATTATAAGGATCACAAGCTGGTATTGATCTCAGGATTTTCTTATCGCCGGCCTCAGAGGCGTAGCCAAAGGGGGGGTTAGGGGGGTCATAACCCCACATGAGGAATTTTTTGCCATACAAAATGTATATTCTTCACTACATTATCATACACACGTATACATATATATGAGTTGCAGTAGTCATAACCCCCCCCATGAAAAATTTCTGGCTACGCCCCTGGCCGGCCTGTATTTTTGACCTTTGTCGAATTCGAGATTTCAATGAAATGAAAATGGGAATATCGGATATTTGATGTTGAAATAAAACCGATATGTCGATATTTATCGATTTTTGGCCCAGTCCTACTGAGGGGCTGCTGCCCCCCCCAAAAAAATGGGACCCTTTACTTAGCTTACAATTGAACTTTAAATTTGATACCCAGCCCACCCTGATATAAAATCCTGGCTACGCCACTGTCAATAACAGTAACTACGCCACTGCTTTAGACCCTATTTCGTATTTCTCTGAATTACGAAAGAAAATAAAATAATTCTTCTTAAACGACAAACAAGGTAAAAAAAATATCTTAAACGAAATCTGCAGCAATAAAGCGAAATGTTATTTTGCTTACTACAAAGTCCTTTTGTGAGAGCGCTTAATACCTCCCCTGTACAGCGGCGGATCCAGAAATTTTTTTTGGGAGGGGCTAAAATTTTTAAAAAGCTTATTTCACCCAATTAAAATGTACAATAAATTAAAATTTTAGTCTAAACCAATGTATTAGGCTTTTGGGAAGGGCTAAGTAATAAAATATGATCATTTTAGCTATTTAAAGTGTATAATAAAGCAGAAAGTTACCCTTGAGCAATTTCTTTTGAGGGGGGCTGAAGCCCCCTAGCCCCTTCCCTAGATCCGCTACTGCCCCTGTATCCTTCATTAAAAGTGACAAGCACAATTCTAACTTTATTTCATTCTATTTCCCTTCACATGAAAACCCGCAACCATGTAAACTTAACGTTCCGTTTTTTTTTTTTTTTTTTTTTTTTTTTTTTTTTTTTTTTGAGCGTGGGGGCAGGGGGACATATATTCAAGTTAAAAGTAGAAAAGGGATGTTTCAAAAAAATATTAAACCAGCCGGACAAGTTCGAAGGAGGGAGTACCCCCGAGGGAAAAAGGTTTAAACAACTTTGAGACACCCCCCGCTCTTCCACGAGCATTGGCGTAAATTGGCATGTAATATTTTGATGGGGTGACAAATGTTTCCGATTGTATAAAATATCATTATTATAAATAGCTCTGATACTTGAATTTTCTTAATTTTTTTTTCGGGGGGGGGGATTGACCCCCCGGAAAAAAATTAAGAAAATTCAGGAAGTAAAGCCTATGGACCCCGCCTTAGGAAGTAACGCCTATGCCCCCCGCCAAAAGCAAATGATGTTCGACCCACTCCACACCCACAGACAGATAAAACTTTAAATCCGACCACCAACCAAGAAATGAAACACCAAAGATTCGAAAAAAAAAACTTCAATTAAATGAAACATCCTTTCACCTCTTTTCGACTCCTTTCGACTCTGAGTCGATAGAAGATTTGAAAAAAAAACTCCTATTAAATGAAACATCCTTTCAACTCTTTTCGGCTTCTTTCGACTCTGAGTCGATAGAAGATTCGAAAAACTAACGAATCTCAACGATCGTATACAATCACCGAAACAGAGCGAAACACTGAATCAGTAAAGATTCGTTGCTGCACATACTCAGTGACCAACTCACCCACACCCACTCAGTTACTGTTTCAAATCATCTATCGACTCAGAGTCGTAAAGAGTCGAAAAGAGTCGTAAAAAGTCGAAAAGAGTTGAAAGAGTAAGAGAAAATCTCTGGGAATGGCAAAGGGAAAATAAGTTTTCCTTCCCTTCGCACTTGGAATGTACTTGAGGGCGTGAGATTCGAATCAGTAGACAGTGAGTGTAAAGACTGAGCCACTCAGTAACAAGATTCGAATCACTGATTCGACTCATCGAATCATTGGCCATCTCTACTGCGAAGGTCACTCCTAAACCCGAAAAACTTAATAAATATGAAAACAGGAAAATACTAACAATAATTTCCGTAACCAGAAAGTTGTAAATGGCGTGTTCTAACATTTCCTGAGTAATTGTGGATTGAGCGCCAGGTAGTTCTAACCCTAATTGCTTAGAAAGTCGCGCCTCCTATTTCTTAGCAGCTTTTTTTTTTCTCTTGAGGTAGGAATTGTAGAGAACCACGTAGATAATTTTTTAAACTAATTTTGAAGTTGATAAATTGAATTTTTATTCTTTGTAAGAACATGCTTCTATTTCATTGATTTATCGATCTTCGTTTTTACGTTATTTAATGTTGAAACCAGGAAGTCCTTTTTTAGACAGTCTCAAGTATTTTCAATGAATAGGATGATGCTGAATCACCCTAACTTGAATAGCGATGCCAACTATTGTTTACGAAAATTCACTAAATTGAATTGAAGGAATCGTTAAACTTCCACAAAGTCATTAAACTTAGCCAAAAATAATTCTTCAATAATAAATTTGACTGTTACACACCCAAAATTATCTTTATTTACACTTAGAATGATAACATATTCTTTTTAACTCTAAATTGATTTAAAACCTCTTCACCTTGAGATGTAAATGATTTGAACTCATTGTCGGTAGTGCCAATCTTGCTGAATGTATAAAATTGTTAAAAGCTGTAGCCTGTCGATATTACGCCACCTTTGCCCAAAATATAAAATTGTTTTATATATTACCCCATTTAGCCATGTGTATGTTTTTCGTCTGAAGCTCGCTTCAGTAACTTCTGTACGGGTTAGGACCCCTTAGAAAGACCCCCACGGAGGGCGCCCCACCCATCGGCCTAGAGCCCCCGCGTAGCTAATCGGCCGTAACCCCACAAACAAACATCAGTAACTTCTGTCACAATTAATACCGTAAATTTAAAAAAAAAAAGTTAATTCCTATTAGCTTTCTAAGTATCAAAAGAAACGAGTGTTTAACGCAAGAGAAATAGCTCTCATTTTTGTGGAGGACAAAATCTCAAGAAACGGGGCTTCGTATTTACTAAATTAAACAACAAATATTTTAATAAAATATTTGGCTAATTGCTAAAGTCAAACTAGATTTGATTTGCAGAAATATATTTTAGAAATCTGAGAAAGCACATTGTAATATGCAGAAGGATGAAAAACAACCACAAAATATAAATAGTTTAGTTTTATTGATAAATTATATTCAGAGAAGCACTCAGGGTTAATGTTGACACTAGAGATAAGCGGTTCGACTCATTTTAATGATTCCAATCTTAACTCACTCACTACTTCGATGATTCGAATCTTGAATCAATAAAACAACTAAAGAAATTTTCCCTCTCTCTGCGCCGAATGCCGTACTATTTAAACACCCTTCACCCATTCATCGGGTTTCTTCTCCGCTGAGTTCTCGGGCAGCTAGCATCTCTCTCTCCTTGCTCGAGTAAAACTAGTATTTAAACTGCCCGAAATGAAAATACCGGGGAGCTTCGTATGACCCCCTGGGCTTGTAAGATTACAAGGTTAAGTTTGGTGTCAAAGTATTCGAAATTTTATGAATCGATGGGGGTATACGTCTAGGGGGGGTTCGAGAATCAATAAAAACGCGCTCCGATGGATAGTTTCCGAGATATACGTTAATTAATTATGGTAATTAGACTAATTAACCATGATTGAGGCTTAAAAGGACTGCAAACATGTAGAAATTGGCTCTGGGATGGTTTCCAGACTTTGGAGATGCCGCGGGAGGAGGATATGTTTAAAATGCCCAAATTGAAAATATAGGGGAGCTTCGTATGACCCCCTGGGCCTGTAAGATTAAAAGGTTAAGTTTGGTGTCAAAGCATTCGAAATTTTAAGTATCGGTGGGGTGTTGAGTCTAGGAGGGGCCGAGAATCAATAAAAACGCGCTCCGGTGGATAGTTTCCGAGATATAAGTTAATTAATTATGGTAATTAGTCTAATAAACCATGGAGCTGTTTTTTCCGCGATCCGGCATCGTCATCAACGAAGAGAAAGCAGTAGCAAAAGCATCACAAGTTGGTATTGATCTCAGGATTTTCTTATCGCCGGCCTCAGAGGCGTAGCCAAGGGGGGGTGTTAGGGGGGTCATAACCCCCCCATGAGGAATTTTTTGCCATACAAAATGTATATTCTTCACTACATTATCACACACAGGTATACATATATATGAGTTGCAGTAGTCATAACCCCCCCCTTGAAAAATTTCTGGCTACGCCCCTGACCGGCCTGTATTTTTGACCTTTATCGAATTCGAGATTTCACTGAAATGAAAATGGAAATATCGGATATTTGATGTTGAAATAAAACCGATATGTCGATATTTATCGATTTTTGGCCCAGTCCTACTGAGGGGCTGCTGCCCCCCCCCCAAGAAAAAATGGGACCCTTTACCTAGCTTACAATTGAACTTCATATTTAAATTTGATACCCAGCCCACCCCGAAATAAAATCCTGGCTACGCCACTGTCAATAACACTAACTACGCCCCTGCTTTAGACCCTATTTTGTATTTCTCTAAATTACGAAAGAAAATAAAAGCATTCCCCTTAAACGAAAAACAAGGTAAAAAAAAATATCTTAAACGAAATCTGCAGCAATAAAGCGAAATGTTATTTTGCTTACTACAAAGTCCTTTTGTGAGAGCGCTTAATACCGCCCCTGTATCCTTCATTAAAAGTGACAAGCACAATCCTAACTTTATTTCATTCTATTTACCTTCACATGAAAACCCGCCACCATTGAAACTTAACGTTCCGTTTTTTTTTTTTTTTGAGGCTGGGGGCAGGGGGACATATACTGAAGTTAAAAGTAGAAAAGGGATGTTTCATTAAATTTTAAACAAATATTAAATCAGCCAGACAAGTTGCAAGGAAGGAGCCCCCCCGAGGGAAAAAGGTTTAAACAACATTGTGACCCCCCCCCCGCGCTCCTCCACGAGCATTGGCGTAAATTGGCATGTAATATTTTGATGGGGTGACAAAATGTTTCCGGTTGTATAAAATATCATTAGTATAAATAGCTCTGATACTTGAATTTTCTTAATTTTTTTTCGGGGGGGGGGTTGACCCCTCTTGCCCTTAGGAAGTAACGCCTATGCCCCCCGCCGAAAGCAAACGATGTTCGACCCACTCCACACCCACAGGCAGATAAAACTTTAAATCCGACCACCAACCAAGAAATGAAACACCAAAGATTCGAAAAAAAAATTCAATTAAATGAAACATCCTTTCAACTCTTTTCGACTCCTTTCGACTCTGAGTCGATAGAAGATTCGAAAAAAAAAACTCCAATTAAATGAAACATCCTTTCAACTCTTTTCGGCTCCTTTCGACTCTGAGTCCATGGAAGATTCGAAAAACTAACGAATCTCAACGATCGTATACAATCACCGAAACAGAGCGAAACACTGAATCAGTAAAGATTCGTTGCTGCACCTACTCAGTGACCAACTCACCCACACCCACTCATTTACTGTTTCAAATCATCTATCGACTCAGAGTCGAAAAGAGTCGAAAAGAGTCGTAAAGAGTCGAAAAGAGTTGAAAGAGTAAGGGAAAATCTCTGGGAACGGCAAAGGGAAAATAAGTTTCCTTCCCTTCGCACTTGGAATGTATTTCCCTTGAGGGCTTGAGATTCGAATCAGTAGAGAGTGAGTGTAAAGACTGAGCCACTCAGTACCAAGATTCGAATCACTGATTCGACTCAGCGAATCATTGGCCATCACTAGTTGACACGGCTTAGTTAAATAAAGCTGCTTGCGCAAGCAGTAGCATATTTTAAGACATCTTTTTGCTCCTGTAGGAGGTGTAAATCTCCAGCGCTGTTGCACGAAATTGGCGGAATTTCCGTTTCCGAGATTGGTCACAAATGGCGTAGGCTTTTGTGCATGTAGTGAAGGGAACGTGACATGTTCACAAACATTTTACAGGGATTGAACTTTTTAATTATAAGGAGAACATTAACGTATTTCAGAGAAAAAAAATTCTAAGATTGGCGTTTATCATTCTATAAAAGACTGCATGTTTCAGACCTTACACAGGGGATGTAACTTGAACGGAGGTGTCTTAATCTGATTAAGGCGGACAGCACATTTACGTAATTCTAATGCGTCATAAGAGCTCCACATTAAATCTTCATATGAAAAAAAAAAAGTTTTACTGATGGCTTCATTGATAAGTGCGGAAAGAGATAATTTACGTTCGAGTCGGGATCAAGTGTTTCATTCCTGGCAAAAATCTTTACTTTTCATACAATCCAATACCTTTACACTTTTATCGGTTCTTTTCTAAAAACATTCAAAGTACATTTTAAAAGATATGTATAAATATTTTTTTCGAAGGAAAGATTTTCATAAAATATTGTATTACATGGAAATTAAAATTAAAACTGCAATTTCTGCACACTTCGTGCTTTTTTATATACAGGGTGGTTATTAATTAACGTGAGGGTTTGAGAGCCTTCTACCGAGTAAAGTATTGGACGAAACCTAACAAAATTTGATGAGCATGCACAGTAGACCATGGGATTTGGATTTAAAAAAAAAAGAAAAAAAGTTCCAAAATTTGCCACTGGGGTAATTTTGGCTCTGTAAACGTGCTCCAGTGGTACCCCGATCTCAATCCTTGCGATTTTTGGTTGTGGAAATTTCTTAAAGGTGTTGTTTATCAAGGACATGTCTCCGATATCGCAACGTTAAAGGATAGAATAACGTTACACGTGAGGCAAATCAACTCTGATATGCTGCGAGCGGCGGTAGAAAATGTCGTGCATCGTATGCAGTTCTTGGAATTTACCAATGGTGCGCATATTGAACCAAATTTGTAAGTAATATTGATTTTTGCTGTATTGTTTGTCAATTAACCATTTATTATTTACACACTATAATGCACTTTTGCAGCGCCAAAATTGCCCCAGTGGCAAATTTTGGAACTTTTTTTTTCGGGGGGGGGGGGAAATCAAAATCTCATGGTCTACTATGCATGCTCATCAAATTTAGGTTTCGTCCAATACTTTACTCGCTAGAGGGCTCTGAACACCTCACGTTAATTAATAACCACCCTGTACTTGTGCACAAACCGTGGAGCCTGAGGTGCTCCACGAAAAAGGCAGTTACGAAAAAAAAAAAAACATTATCGTTGCCTTAGCCCGCTTTTCCCAACCAGTGGGGCGCGACCCCTTGAGGAGCGTAGAACCTTTGCACAGGGGATGGGGGGGGACGAGATAAACAGACAATGAGTAAGTGACAATGCGCGTTAAAAATCAACTTATTTTTTCTCAAAAACATTACTATTTAAGGCGGGAACGCCACCGTAAGTTAGCCTTTGTCAAATGGAACGAACTTAAAAGGTTGGGAACCACAGCTTTAATCCATAACCCATTGTACTGGGAATTACACAACATGCTCTGCGAAACTACTCGGTGCTCCGACAGAGTTCAATACCTTGCAGAGCTCCACCACAGGAAAAATTTGAGAAAATTCTGGTAGGGACTTAATTGTGGATATTGAAAAGGAATAATTTTGTAGAAAGTGTTTTGTGTTTTATTATGTGAGTTTCCCCTACCAATATAACATATTCGTGTGGAGAAATGAGTATTTTCGTTCAGATCGATGTGATTTTCATATGACTGCGCTTTCAAGTTCATGGATTTTCTTCTTTTCTTATTTTACTTGACTGGCTGTATCTGTCCTGCCATAAGTTAGAATTCGGAAAGCGTCAATAAAATTTTCCTGAAGTTTTGAAGACTTCTAATTAGTTAACTATGCAGTATGCATTGCTACAAAGCTGCCAACAATTCCAGGATAAATAACCGTCTTTCTAATCAATAATTTTTGACTTAGGATTTAGCAAAATTACACACGGTGAAGGAACGTCTTTACTAGTCTAAAAAAATTAATTTTAAAAATGTGTTCTTTTGAAGTATTGATTAATCATATTCCGGAGTTGTTGAAAGCTACGCATTATGATTTTACGTTATGATAGAAATTTAGTAATTATAACAACAATAAATCTCTTAGTTTACTTAATGGTTTTATTAATTTTAAGAAACATATTTATGTTAAGAAATATGTAAGATGATGAACAGCTTTCATAAATTTCGTGAGCGTGCATGTACAGAGTCTCTGCGAATGATTGATCGCGAAGTAAACAAGCACAGTCAAACTGTAGAATGCCTAGTGGTTGAAACTCTGACGTCATCGCAAAGACAGTATTAAGTAATTTTTTAAAAAGTAGATGTGCATAGTTTTTAAAATAATGATTAAAATTAAAATTTTCCTGAAATTCAAGTAAAAAATTAAAATGCATTTTGTCATAAACTAATTATTTACACTATACAGGATACGAGAAACCGAGTCGACTTATTGCAAGCGTCTTTGTTTTTCTGAAAAAAAAAAAATGGCGCAATGCGCAGATAAAACTAAGGTGGTACGTTATTCTATCGTTTTAAAATCTATTTTCGCTTTCTTTCTTTTTATAATGGAAACCGAAACAGTAAGAAGCTTTTACTGGTATGATTGGAACAATATGGTTCAGTACAACCATCCATTTTCGCTCGTATGTTATATAGTACGGTGATGAAACACAAGCACGAATTGAATGGAACGCGGATTGATATAATGCTGAACAAATATTGATATATATGATTCAGCCTGGATTAAAATAGCTCTAACCACAATGTATAACATAGTAAAATGTAAAAATTGCTGTTTGATACAAATCCACGTTTTTTATTTGCGAAATTAACAAAATTATCTTTTTCTGGGCAAACTCACAGGAAAACTCATAAGGTTTCATTTTAAATAAAAAATCTTTCCCAGTAACGGTGCGTGCAAGGTCTAAACCAATGAAATTTTGTCATGTCGAGATGTGCACAAGTATATTTCTTGTCATTCTTTGCGTTGTATTATATTATTTCGTGACATAAATACGCTGAGGAAAACCTTAGTGCCCCTTTTGCATAGCACATTGCGCGAATGGAGGAGTGCGTTTGCCATATTTAAAGTTTATACGGAGGCGGTTGGGCAAATGATAAAATTTATGTATAATATGTTCACGCAATATTTTGCGAGAATTTGAGCGATAGTTCGTTCCATTGTTGCAAAAAATGAAATTATTCGCCAGTTTAGTGAAAATATTCTTGTAATACATCAGCAATCAATAGGAGATGAAAATAATATTATATTATTAATGAGGTGTATGCAAATATTCCCGAAAACACATAATCTCGGATAGCATATTAAAGTCAGTTATTTAATGCATTTTTGTAGACTGATTGACATTTTCTGATTTGTTTTGGGGAACAACGATGTTCTAGAAGTAGTCTTTTAAAGTCGCCAAGAAAAAAAAAATTGTTGCCGGGATTTGCGTCCTGCTAACCGAAAAGTACCATAGTTTGCCACCACATATGTTAGTGTTGAAAGTTAATTGCATAGTTTTACTGATCAGAAACTTAAGTAATACAAAGGGACGAGGGTCAATTACACCCGCGCCAACAGCTATCTATTAAATCGAGGGGCTTGTTGAACTGGAATCCATATCTTGCTCTCTCTCGAAAATATGCTACCGCTGCTCTTTGTGACATAAAAAAACAGTTAATTCCACAGTTTTACTGGTTAGAAACTTAAATACAAAGGAAGCATTAATCAATGGAATAAGAATACTAATCAAGTATATGCATCATAATGCTATTGATTGGAAAGTTTTTACTGGAGTCGCACTCCGTAGAAAATTTGGATTCCAAATAAATAATAATTCGGAATGTCCTACGTACAACATATTCCGGTGCTATTTTACCATTAACTTTCAAAAGAAACCAGTTTCCAATTAAACCTGCATTTGCGATGATAATAAATACGTCTCAAATATTCGGAAAAATTGGAATGCTATTGAAGCAGCCAGTTTTTATACATACTCATTTGTACGTTGCAGTAAGTAGTGTTCGATCATTCCATGGTTTGAGATTTTATATTAGTTTATATTTAAATTTTATGTACTTTAAAAAATTACAGATGGTATAACTGTGCAGCCTTGATAAAAACCTGGCCAGTATAGCAAAAATAAATACATAAATAAATAATAATAATAAAAAGAAATGACAAAGAACGCATTACCGTTTTTTAAATATGGTTTAGCCAAGTTAGACTTTATTTTTCCTGCGATTTACATTTTTCAAATAACTGGAAAATTGATACATAATGACGTATTTTAAACTCTCGCAGCTGATGAAATAGAACAAAAACAAGCAATGATTTTAGAGCTATGCTCTTTGACAAAAGAGCCTCAGTAACGTTTAAACTTAAAAATGTAATATATAACGATCGAATTCCGACCACTGGGCTACTACTAGTAATAACTGATTCTCTTCTTTTTCCATGATGATCAACAATGTGTAAAAAGGAAAATTATTTTAAGAATAAAGCGCAATATAAGGCACCGAGGATAAAGCTTGATGTAATCTCTCTAAATCGGATTAAATCCTTGTAAGCTCGCCAAATAGTCCTGTTTTGAAAAGAGGATTGAAAAATACATATATTTACAGAATATAATACGTTCAAATAGAGCGCTCTCTTAAAAAAGAAGTAAAATAGATAAATAAATATGTTAGAGTAGTGAATTTTTAGGCTATCGTCAGGCCATAATTTTATGTAGTATCGCTCCAGATACTTAAGTGTTAACAGTCGAAATCTGTATTATCTTTAAAGAACATACAATTTAAGGAACAAGACGAAGGTTGAAATATATTTACTAGTAAAAAAAAACCGAAAATAACTTTAATGTATTTTGCATTCTTCGCTAAAACCATTTATGCTGATTTATATGAGTTGCAAATAATATTTTATAAGAAAGAAAAAGGAGGATTTTTTTTCTTTGGCAAAAGCTCTTTTTATAAAAACTAAAGCTCAAAAAGCAAAAGCAGTACACCTTTTCTTTCTCTTCACTTTATAAATAGCAGAGTTTATGACTTTCTAGATCATTTGCTCTGAAATGTATTTCTGAAATCAAGTTTTTTTTATCTTTTTCTTTTCTTTTATCCAAATAGTAAAGTATTTGTCTTTTCTGCATAGATACACCTACTGGAAAAGAAAGGCAATGGAAATTCTTTTGTGTGATTTATTTTTGTTGCATATCGTTGTAATTTTCTAAGTAACTGAATATTCTAAACCCTTAAAGCTCAAAACTCATTTTAAGTTCGCGATTTCCTGATATGCAAGTCGTTTATTAAAAGACCTCACTAAAAATCAGTCATTGGAAAAAATAAATTTTTGCGATTGTTTATTATGCACATTGGAGGACACTAGTTCTACTGACAAACAAGGTCCCAAACTATTGCCTCTACAATGAAGTTATATATTTTGACAAGTTGCAGATACAATAATAATAGGAATAAGTGTACCTCAATTTTTATGCTTTATTAATAGTTTCTGCGTAATGTTGAAAAATAAACAACACTTCAGGTTTTAAAATTACTGTATCATCTTTATTTCTATACTTAGTGGATTTTCTTTTTTCTTTTACACCGGAATTAATTCCCATGACTCATGATGTGATATATTTAATTTCCCAATTTCCTTATGTCTATAGACATTTCTAGCCGGGTTTTATAATAACGGGCACTCTATGATAAAGGTGGTCATAGTGCTGGTCTCATAAGCGAATAGAGCGGCTCTATGAAAATAAAAATGTATGCATAAAGTATAATAAAACGTTACTACGAGCATTTACAGATTTTTCGGAAAATTACCCTTGCAATATTTTTTTTCTACAGAATTTTAAAATATTATAAATGTACATTCGCAATGCTCGTGAGAGATGTAAATAATCCCCCCCCCCTCAAAAAAAATAAATCTGAAATTCTTCCAGATTTTATTTACGCACTCGGCTGGAAGAATTTCAGATTAAAAAAAAATCTATTCAATCAATTCTGCCATATAGAGGAAAATGATAACTGTAAGTGCTCATATAGTCTCCTGTTCGCATAATTTTGTTGATGAAAATTGCATCAATTGTTGTTTGGCCCCTAGTGGTGAAATGTTTTGGATTAGTGCGTATTGGAAAATCTAAAGTATCCTTTTCAGTTGTGAAATCGGATCCTTGATCGGAATTTAATTCTATGTTAAAATCTCCTACTAAAACAGACTTACAATCATTCTCCTTCAGTAACGTTTCTAATATAGCATCTAATTTATCTTCATAAGAAATTTGAGGACTAGCGTATGTAACTACAAATCTCACTTTATCTTGAATATGCGCAATGACCATTTGAATACCATTGATCTGGCTCGTGTAAGCACGGGTAAAGTGTTTCATATTCTTTTTATAAAGTTTTCCTTTATAAAAATCATAACTCCTGATGGCTTTCTGTTTTGGAAACCACTATCTATCCGTTCGACCAAAGTGAATCCTGGTATTTGAAAATCATCTGAATGGGATAGTCCATGTTTCCGTTAGCAACATGACCCGTTAGCAACTCCAGATGGCTTTCTGTTTTGGAAACCACTGTCTATCCGTTCGACCAAAGTGAATCCCGGTATTTGAAAATCATCTAAAGGGATAGTCCATGTTTCCGTTAGCAATATCAAATCACTCTGCAGAAAACATGAATCAAACGGAAAAGTGACCACGGCGCGCCGCGTAGACAAACATCCCGTGCTTGAAAAAAAATAGCACACGAGTGCTAAAAGAAAAAATCCGTAACTGTTGGTAATTGCTCTTGACATCTAGGTTTCGAAAAGCAATTGACCTATTTAATTTCTTGGAATTTCAGAAAATTTACTATTTAACGCGGAAACATGTAACCCTTTGTTGTATACAAATAATCTGGAAAAATTAAAAGAAAATGTATATTTTCATTCCATTCAAAATAGCTTCAGAAATATAAAAAACATTCATAGAGATTTTGGTTTGCTTACTAAAATGTGCAGCATGTATATTAGGGTGGATCGAAAAAATTTTTTTTTCAAAATATTTATCTCCTGAGGTCTCAAAAGTTGTAAATTGATATAAATAAGACGTGTAAAATTTGAGTGTTCTACGACAACGTTTTGGGGTGCGCAGCGAGCTTGAAATTTAGAAATTTTTGAAACACATGACTTTTTAAAAATATCGACCAAAAAATTCTTTTCCGAATTATTAGAAAGATATTTTAGAAGTTGTATGCTATAATTAAGACGTATGCAAAATTGAAGGGGCGTTGGCAATTTCTAAGAGTTGTACATCGAACTTGAAATCTATAAATATCTGAAAAATATGCATTTTTTGATAGGCATTCAGCGTTTTCTTGGGTCTTTCGTACTTCTCTTTCGTCATTTTCACTTTCCAGATCAATGACTAAAGTTGGAGACTGGATTTTGAAACTTTTACCCCTTTCTACACCAATGTCGAAATTTCTCTTTTCAACTTTTCTCTCATTCTTTCTAAACTTCTCATCTTCATAATTCCATCGACTGTCACATATCTAGCTCCCCTCTGGTCTGCTAATGACCCCCGTTCTGTGTGAGGTATGTGAGGCTCATAGACACACCTGCTGGGGGGAAATCAGGACATTTGCAAGTGCAATATTCAAAGCTCGTTTTCCCACTTCCTTCATAAACAATTCCTTATGTCCGTCTCTAACGTACGATTTATTTAGCTTCTGAACTTGCTCATGAACGTTTCTAACTATCTCTTGAATTCCTTGGATTGACACAACAGGGAAACTGACCCCGATCCCTCCCATTTCCTGAACTTCGATCGCCAAAACTAAGGTTAATTCTCCTTCCGGTGGATCCTGCCCTTTATTCAGGAATTTTTCTTTTTAAGTACAAAATAGTAATATAGAAGTACGAGTATGTCTTCTCGGGTTGATAACTTGGTACAAGGTAATTCTTTCGATATTCCCAGCTCTTCTAAGAACACCGATTTTGTTCCATGTCCTGTTGCAGACAGTTTCACTCTATTCAGAATCGTAGTAGTGAAAGGCAACCACCTTTTACCACCACCTATTCATACGTTAAAGCACCATCTATTCATACGTTAAACTAAATGCCTGTTTCAACGAAATATTTCGTGCTTTGTTTAACCGAACGCATGTGCATCGCCATCACTCGGCAGGCGATCTGGCGCTAGTTCTCTAGAGCACAGCTTGTGTACTGCGCCCAAGACAAAACGACAGCATAACGTGTGCATAGTACCGAACTATTCGTTAAGCCATTTTTTGTGATTTACTGAGCTTCTCGGAACATTTTTTAGCATATAAAAGTATCAAATTATTTTTAACAAATAAAGTTTGCTTTCCACCTAATTTTTTCAGGAAACATAATTTTCGGATATTTAGGGATTTCAAGCTCGATGTGCAATCCCTAGAAATTTTCGTAGCCCCTCCACATTTTGCATACGTGTTATTCATAAAAATATACAACTCTTAGAACCTCGGGAGCCAAATAATTCGGAAAAGAATTTTTTCGGTCGATTTTGTAAAAAATCATATTTTTCAAAAATTTCTAAATTTCAAGCTCGATGCGCAACACCAAGACGTTGTCGTAGAACATTCAACTTTTACACACGTTTTATTCATATCAATACACAACTTTTGAGACCTCCGGAGATAAAGATTTCAAAAAAAAAAATTCCGATTCACCCTAATGTATGTACATAGTATATATAAATATACACCCCTTTCGTCCCATAGCCGCCAACCTTTCTAAAATACAACTAATCACTTTTCGTAAACAGTAAATTTTCCCCAAGTGTTATAAAAATTTACTTTACAGCTTACTGGGCTGAACCATCCTGCTATAATCAACACAGAAAATTATCGATTACAGAAAGTGGTTAATTGTATTTTGTAAAAGTTGGCAGCTGTTTTTGTCCACTGGAGTAGACGACGCTTCAACAATGGGTTAAGAAAACATTGACTCTATCAAAGAAATTTCTAAAAATAAAACTTTTAAAAGATGGTTAGCTTGCGGATGTTTTACTCTGTTAGTTGCTTAAAATGTGGTCAATAATTTGGCGGGTAATTCTCACACATTCAATTAAATGCTTCTAAAATGAACCGATGTCAGTAGTATTTTTCTAACAAACTTAATTATGGAATCAGACTCACAACAATATGAAGAAAAATCTTATAGAAGATATTTTCGCAATTTCCCCTTAGCACCTAAATGAGGACATCGAGATAAGTCATTCAAAACTCGATATTTAAGATTTAAAAAAAAAATCTGATTTGGTCTCCACGTGGCTTTTTTTAACATCCATTCAAACATTTATAATGGAATAGAGTTACACGATTTTCCTTGAGTTAATGTGCAGTACATCAACAGCATAAAGATTATGGAATTTCCTCGATAAATATTTAAAAATATAATGCAAATATACTTAAAGTACTTTCTATTTGTTCCGGAAAACATTCACCAATTTTATATCGATTACAGTACATTTAAAGACAATATTTCCTTTCCCGTAGATGAAGATATTTTAAGAAAGTATTGTATTCAAGAAAGGAAAGGATTAAAGTAATTTTTTTTGGCATTGTACTACTACAAATACCCTTCATATTTCACATGGACATTTGTATGGTGCAGGTTCACTATCGTAACCTTTTTTTTTTAATTGTTGTATGGTGAAACAATTCTGAAATATTGGTGTCATTTTTTTCTTACTTTTTTTTGAATGCTGGATCACCTTTCTCCTTAACGGTTCTTTGAAATGACATCACCCTGCACCCCGTACCAAGTTATAACTTTACTCCGTTACAAAGCTAACTCGTTGGAAGTTATAACATTGAAGAATTAGGTACCATTGAAGAAAGCTAACTGGTTTATTGAACTGAAATTTCTGAAACGAGAATGAAAAACTCAAAGTCATAAGTTAAAATTGTCAGAGACTCATGAACTCTGAAAAAAATTTACTTTATATTAAACTAAAATCAGAAATTTGGCAGTTCTGAATATGTCCTTCATATTACACAGTTTGACTCTTTTCACGAAATAAAAATTCATGAGCATAATGTTGAATATTTAGAATTATATAATGGCAGCATTAGATTAAGAATTTTAAAAATAGAAACCGTTTATTAGGAGGGTAACGCGGATTGAAGAATAATATATCATGTGAATAAATGTTTAATGATTATTAAGTTTAAAATGTTTGTTATATCCATTAATTTTGAATTTACGTTTCACTGTTAACTAAATGATAATATTCCGAGGTAGTTTCAAATGAAAATACTCTTTGATTTTTTTTCGCTAAAAATTAAACGGAAAAAAGAAACATCCACATTGAGAAGCAGTAGCTTTACAATTTGCTTAGAAAAAAATAAGCCCCACCAGTGGCCCAGCTCGTTTGGGCTCTTATTTGGGAAACAGAAGGTGCATGGTTCAAAACCAAGTCTCGTTCGTCGACCTAACCTTTTTCCTTTCTTTCCACCATAACACCGCGTAAATACGAGTTAGGACTCTTTAGAAAGTCCCCTACGGAGGTCAGTCTCTCCCCCCCCCTCCCCCGGCCTAGCTCTCTCGCGTAGATAGAAAGATAGCTTTGCCGTTAAAATACATTACATTACATTACCCAAAAAAATCTATCTAACACTCTGTTTTATTATGAATTCCGGCTAAAATCTGTTCAAGTAGGCGTTGATTTTATTTTTCAGTTTCAGCTTTCTGGACTATATCAGAGAGAAATCGGTTCAAGTAGGAGGCTACATTAACAGTAACCGCCCACAAAATAGCAATTTTGTCCTTGTTTTAGCTATGCTACATTAAATACTTATTATTTCAAACGTAATTTACCTATCACTCACCTATTTAACTGCTACGCATTATAGTTGAATATTTCATGATTAAACACGAATTCTTTTGGTCGGTGTAGCCACGAAAATCCACTGCCTTTTTTTTAAACTGCTTTACTGCTGGTTAGAAAGTTATGAAATGAAGTAAGTAATGCAATTCTAATTATTAAAATCCGTATGTGATTTTCTTTCCAATGAAATGCATCGAACAGTTTCGTAGAAAGACGATTTTGTAATGAATTGCAACCCATATTTCTTAATAAACGACGCTACGGGCCCGATAATTCGCTCTAAATTGTTTTCAACAACTAACAATAAAGGCACCAATGTCAGTGAAGACTGCAGTGCAAATTTCATATAAAAACTCGGTGGCTCGATAACTTAACTGGCTCGATAAATTTATCCGAAATAGTGATAATCTGTACATGATTCTCTTTCCTTTCCATTTTTTAGGAAACTCTTTTATTAGGAAACACTTTTATAGGAAACACAGCGCCAAAAATTTCATATCCTTTCATACCACTATTTTTGTCTTATAATATTAGGTTGTAACGAAAGTTTCCCGCCACCGCAAACATCGTCAGCACACAGTTCGCGTTGGCGTATTTGCTCATATTTTGTCAAAGGATTTTTGGCATTTGAAAGAAAGAGATTCACTTTATAACACTATGTTGTGATATCTGTAAGAAAACATCATTATCATTAAGTATAAGGTGTACCAAATGGAACTATCACTCTAGAGGATCAGAACCATCATTTACTTCCATTTGTGTTGCAAAAAGTCAGCTACATAATATCAACAAATTATGAGTACAGCTTTAAGTACTACTGTTGTATCATGTGACACTGTGCAGGATTGGTACCGAAAGTTCAAAATCAGTTATCTGAGGAGTTAGAAGCTAGTTTTTCAGGCAGATATGGCGGAAAACTTTCGTTACAACCTTATATATTATTGAAATTAAATTGAGGTTTTTCTACAGTAAGTTAAAATTGACTAAAATTGTAACCAGAAATCCAAACAAAGGGTTCAAAGATGACACCAATATGAGAATTCAATATCCTGTTTTTATGTAGAATCCTTTCAAACATGATATTATTTTCTTTCTTAGAGTGAAAAGTAATGAAGTTTATGTCTGTAAAGGCAGCAAAAATTCAATTTCCGCATTTGGTTTTTAAATGTCAGACTTCAGAACCAAATCGTAGCAAAATACAGGGGTTTACGCAAAGATGAATATTTCTTATCTAGAAAGAACACGCAAAGAAGGAAACCGTCAGCGGAATAAAAGAAACTGGTAGCACGGATATGCCTTAAAAGTGCTTTTAGATTTGCCTACAAAGACATCATGATATTTATATGGCTTGGATATTCTTGTAAAATAAATGCTCCTTTTCTTATGGAAGAAGGAATTTGCAAAAAATAAAACATTTAAGTCAGAAAAACGAAAGAGAAATGTACTTTCTTTTTCACACTCTATGACTACAAATGCTGTTTTTGAACTTATTTCCATCTATTGCAAAGTGAAGAACTCTACAAAGAAAATATTTTCAATGATAGATGAAGTGGTTCTACAAAATTTTATTTTTATATTTACTGGAAAGTAATGATAAGATGATAATTTTTAAACTTAAGTGCAATGATAATAAACTCTTTGCTTGCATTTAATATTTAACACATGGCAATACTTATGGAATCCTGAACTGGAGATTTTAAGGTATAAGCCTATCTTCGTTGGCTTATACTTTAAAAACTCCTGTTCGTTAAACGTTAAACTCCTTAAACGTTATATTGCCTTTTCTTAACTAAAATTTTAATGAAAAATCTAGGTTTGTAATTAAAAGGGGGTATAAATTTGCTAATTTAAATTCAGTTTTGTGTGTGTGTGATATTGGCAACGCTACACTAGGGGGATCTGCCAAGGGGGCGTCCTTGGAAGAAGGACTTTCTAAGGGATTCTAACGCGTATTCACGTTATATCTGGAGAAAACCAACCAAAATCCCAGACCGTTAGATCGACAGCCATTCTATGGGTTCCGAACCCGGGACCTTCTCACTTCGGCCATCTGCAATTTTCATTGGCATATCCACTGTGCCATGGTGAGGCCTTAAATTCAGTTTTAATGAAATTATGCAAATTTTGAAACATTGTGAAATTATATAATTTTGCTAAAAATATTGCATTTTCACCAAACCTCCTGCAAGCAATTCTAATAAATATTTTTTAATATTATACATAAAGCTCATAATTGTCGTATTTATGCATGCTATTAAACAAAAGGTTAGCAAAAGTTCTAATGGTAATGAAAACGTATCATTTTTTACATCAAAACTCAGTATTTTTTTAAAAAGTTTTTTAAGAAAGACAAACATGATCATAAAAGGAAGAAATAAGTATAGAAATATTATATTCTGCTTCATAACACAGCTACTAACGAACAAAAGATAGCGCCGAAATTATAATATCTCAAGCACATTAACGGATATGACAGCTATCGAAAAGAAAATTTGCGAGAAGCATGCTTTATCAGTCAATTCGTTTGAAAATTTTATTCCTGCATAAAATACTTTACTTACAGTTCATTATTTCCTATATAAAAATTTTAGCTGTGTTAGAAACAAGAATAAAACTGATTCCGAATCCTAATCGTGTGGCCTATAAAATAAGAAAAAAAATTCACAAAACAAGCATTTTTTGGACAGTTTCATACTTTAAATAGAAATTATTTTCTATAAACTAAATTTGTTTGTTAAATTCCATGTTTAAATTGAATTGAAGAAATTTACATACACTAAAAATAATCTAGTACGGTTTTCTTATTAAGTGTTACGAAATATAAATGTAACATCCTTAATAGTTGTAATTTAGTGCATATTTCAGTTGTATATTTAAAATTATGTAAAATCTAAACGTTTGAAGAACACAAACAACCACATTTTACAAATAGTAAAGTTTTATACTACAAAATAACTAGGTATGAATTGTTAGCTTGACTATAACATTTAAAATAAGTATTCAATTAAATTACTGCTGAAATGGTGGTAACTGTGTAACGGTATTGCTGAAATATAAATTTTCGAACTGAGAGAAAAAAATTAAATGCGCTTTTGTGATGTATAAGTATGTTGCTATGTGTTCCTTTGTTCTGCTATATGAATGAACTACTGCTCTTTTTTGGAATTAATTATTTTGAGTAGTCTTTACACTAGATTATATCGAAGTATGAATATAAGACATGGTCCTCCAGTCTAGGCGATGCTGTAAAAATTCGATCAATTAATAAGTGACGGTGATTAGCTGCCTATGTTTTGTATGGAATTAATATTGATTATTTATGCTAAATATCAGAAAAAACTGCAAAAATCGCAGACTTGGGTGATTTCTATAAAGAATTGATCTTTCTAACTTTTAAAGGCGAGTATTATTTTCTAAATCCAGAGATAGAGCAAAATAGAGTAAGAATGTCCTTGGAAAAAATAAAAAATTGAAGTCAGAAAGCGATTGAGAAAAATATTCTTTTCATCTTTATTGAATGAAAAGAATATTTTTCTTAATCGCTTTCGGATTTTTTATATTTTTACAAGGACATTTTTACTCTATTTCTCTCTATCGCGTTATTGGAAATATAATATTCGCCTTTAAAAGTTAGAAAGATGAATTCTTTATAGGAATCACCAAAATCTGTATTTTTTGCAGTTTTTTTCTCACAATGTGGATAATACATTAAATATTGGTAGACAGCTGAAGTGTACAGGTCTGGGTTTCTGGCCTCTCTTCAGCTGCAGATCTAACGGTCTGGAGTGTTAAAAGATTTTATCCAGATGTTACGTAAGTTTTGTAATCAAACTGCTTAAAACGTCCATATACCAAATCATTTCCCCCAAAGGCAGATACTCCCCGTGTATACCGTGTTGTTTTGCCTTAACTAGTAACTATTAGTGATAGTTACATTAGAGATGGTTACATGCTTTATGGAACTTGAAATGTTACAAATAACTTTATAAGCAAGCATTTATTGAGCTTTAACAACTTATAAAAATGTGATGTTAAAATAATCATTAGCTTCGTACCTTCAAATCAGTATTAAAATATGTACATGAGGCCATTTTAAGCCACAGATCGATCCACCATGGCAGAGTGGATAAGACACACAACATAATAGACGGCTGAAGTGTGAAAGTATCGATTCGGGCCCCATCTTATTTTGGCGATCTGGCGTTTTAGTTGGTTTGCTCTAGATGTTATGTGATTACCCGTTAGAATCCCCCAGAAAGTCCTCCAGCTAAAGCACCCCCACCCAATCAGATCGCCAATGCGTAGTGTGGCCGTAAGAACAGTAAATCACGTCTAAGATCTAACAAAGACAGGAAAGTTAATTCGCTATGACGGAAGCAGAAGAAGTACAATTAACAGTGATTATAACTATTTTATTTTTACTGAAAGTAATTCTTTAATTATCTGAGCAGAAAAGAAAAGCATATTTTTTCTTAACGGGAGAAACTGAAAGGAAAAATCAGCACGTGTTTTTTCCCAGTGGTGAGAAAAAGCACTTTCAAATAGTTCTTCTGAAAAATAATGCCATAAAATTTATTTTATTTTTTATGTCTGGAAGAAATAGAATCTGCTTCTTTTTCCGAAATAAAGCCATTTCAAAGAAACATTGAAGTTCCCATGCAGAAAAACTGTACAGTTTTGTTTTTCTTCTCTCTACATCATCAGCCAAGCGACTTGCAATACATATATACTATTTATTATTTGCTGTGAGATTTTTTTCTTTACTCCTTTTTTTTTCGGGAGGCAATTTTTGGAAACTTTTGATATGTCTGTTAGGGAAAAATCCAGCTTTTTGTACCCAGTTTACATCAGAATTCTGAATTTAGAATTATTATTATCATTTTTTTAAACATATGAGTTTTTTTTTTTAAATTTATTTTTTGTATTCAAAACCATGCCACGTTTTACGTATTATTTACATACAAAAAATATGTAATAAATATGCGTAGGAATACCTGAAAGCCACCGATGACAGTAATTTCTAATGCAGCTTTATACGTTAAAATATTTTTTAATATTAAAAGAATATTTGAAATCAATAAGAAATTTATTCAACACAGCAAGGCAAAACGAATACACACACATGTATACAGGGAAGGGGCGTAGCCAAGGGGAAGTTAGGGGGGTCATAACCGTAGGGGAGTGCAGAGACAGTTCAGAATCACATAGCAATGAGGGGTCAGAAGCGTCGCCTTCATGTACCTATTAATAGTTTTATCACTTTGGGCGTCTAATTTGTTAACCAAGTTTCATATACAATGGGCTTTCCTGAGACAATTTCATAAATGTAATGAAAGAAACAATTCTGAAATAACAATTTTTATCGAGTGAAATCGGTGAAAGGCGGATTATTTTTTTCAAAATCATGGTCGGAAAATTTATTATCACTTCAACACTTCTTCTAAAGTGATTATTAATAGGTATATGAAGACGACGTTTCCGACCCCACATTGCTGTGTGATTTTGAACCGTCTCTGTACCCACAACACTCCCTTCAAGTTTGTCAATCTGGTAGCGAAAACATCTATCTATCTATCTATCTATATGTGTGTATGTATATATTTAGAAGTACAAACTTTAAGAAACGATAGGGCACATCATAAGGTTTCAGAATCACATAGCAGTGTGAGGTCAAATACGTCGGTTTCACTTGTTGATAATGACTTTGGGAAAAGTGTTGAAGTGTTGGTCTAATTTCTTAAGCAAATTTTACATACATTCGGGGGTCTCTAAAATTTTCATCAATGAAATGAAATGGAATTTTTAAACTGTCAATATTTGTCCCATCTTTCTGTAAAAAATAGTTTCCGGTGAACAATGGTCGGTGAGTTCACTATTATTTCAGCACGTGTTCCAAATTAATTATTAACAACTAAATGAAGGTAACGTTTCTAACGCAACATTCCAATGTGATTCTTATTCCATATTATGTGTCTTACCTCACATTAAAGTTTGTATCTCTACTTTTAATACATCCTGTGTATACAGAATAGCCACTAAAGTCCCATGTCGCCCCAGTAACACCTGAGCGGTAAATGCTGTGCTTATTTTGGATTTTCATAAAGCCAACCATCAACCGATGAGATATAATTCTATAAAAGTTTAAAAGGTCCTCAAAAGCTCTTTCCTTATGTGCTTTCTAATGAAATGTAATTCTATAAAAGCTAAAATCATCAGCCATCCAGGTCTTTTAACTCATATCAGCATCTAAAACAAAACGAATTATTGTGTTTTTAATTGTCCTTTATTCAGAGCTTTAAATCTGTGAACAAATTTAAACACATTCTCAATGTCCTTTTTCACTATATGTAAAATATTTTGTATCACTAAGAAATATTTACAAGAAATCAACATTTTTACAAAATATTCTCGCAGAATTGTCTCTCCCTTAAAAAAAAAAGAGATCCGTCAGTTAAAAAGAAAAAGCTTGCTAAGTACTCTCAACGCTGGCTTTCACGAACCTTTCCACCTGTCACTTGCGATTTTGTGAATTAGCCAATTGTCCCAAATACATTTTCACGGATGATTTTACTACAAGAACTACTTGAGTCATCACTACAGGTTCATAAAATCTAGCGACGTCTGAAATAGCTACTACATTTATCTACAAATTAATAATATGTGTTCATCTACAGAAATAACAGCAACAAAGAACTGTGAAAACATAGAGCAATTTCGGGTAGTGTTACTTACTCCAGGCCGTTAGATCTGCGTCGTGGGTAAGGATCCTCACTGTTTACCATGGGCGTTAGAGATGAGTTCGGGCTCATTTTTTGAAGCCCGAGCCCGCCCGAGCCCGAGGACTTTTAAAGTTCCGAGCCCGAGCAATATTATTAAAGTTGGAGCCCGAGCCCGAAATTTCAGCTAAAGACAAATAAATTTAACTACTTCATTAATAGGATACAATAAATTTTGGAGCTTCACACACCTTCTAGTCCCCCGTGCCGCTATTTTTTTTAAATAAGTACGTCTATTTATCCCACGAATCACTTTTTAAAATCTGTTTAAAGGAGTATGTTCAACAAAGGAGAAATTTTTCACGAGCCCGGGCCCGAGTCGGGCCCGGGCTCGGGCTTTCGGGCTCGGGTTGAGCCCGTCTCATCTCTAATTGACGTTCAGCGTCTACATCCAGTCAGCCATGGTTGGTTCCAAAATCTTCTTAAAATAAATTTTAATCAGTAATAAAGTTATGGTTAGTTTCTGTTATAGTACTATAACTGCAATTATCAGAAAGATAACGTATAATGTGTTAGCGACCAAAATAACGTTTAATGTGTTACGAGTCGTATTCGGAAAGTAAGTTCCGTTTTGAAAAAATAAATTGTTCTAGCCAATTGTATTTTTACATGAATGAGTATACCTTAAGCTATTTTTCTACATAATTTCCGCCAATGTTCAAACACTGGTCGTAGCGGTTTACCAGCTTTTCTATACCTTCTTCATAGCAACTTCCCGCCAATGACGATAACCAGAACTCCACAGCATTTTATATTTCATCGTCGGATTCAAAGAGCTTGCCGTCTCACTCGCGCTTCATGTCTAGGAGCTAGTTGTAGTCGCTTAGCACCAAGTCTAGACTGTACGGTGGGTAATCGAACTGCTCCCAACGAAACTGTCGAATCATCTTTTGACTGTCACCAGCAGTACGAGGCCGAGAATTGTCGTGGAGCAACACAATTACTTTACTGAGCATTCCTCTAAGTGTGTTTTGAATTGCACGCCGCAGTTTTCTTTACCGTAGTCGTGGTTATCGTCATTGGCGGGGAGTTTCTATGAAGAAGGTATAGAAAAGGTGGTAACCCGCAACGACAAGTGTTCGAACATTGGCGGAAACTATGTAGAAAAATAATTTTATGCTCTTTCATGTAAAAATAAAATTTGCTTGAAAATTTTTTTTTACCAATTTTTTTGAAAACGGAACTTACTTTCCGAATACGCCCGTATATCTTTTCCTCGTGCATCATACTATGCCTCGTTTAAAAAAAATAATAATCTGACATAAAATTGCATGTTTTATAAAGTACCTTTTGTTATTCTCAAAGCTTTCATTATTTTATATGGCCCGAATTCCGCAAACCATTACTTTTGAAAAGACCTTATAGTATCGCAGCAGTAAACTCTGAATTTCAATATAGCGAATGAAATACGCTTTTTCATCTTAAAAAAAATAAATAAAAAATCTTGTGTCTTTTTCATATCATTTTGTCGGACAAAACACCAAATTCCCTTTTAAAAGGTTGTTTTCCAAAGTCACCGAGTATCATAGAGACTGAAGAAGTAAGCGCCTTATATTTTTTATTCATGCAAAAACATGTTCCATTATTTCGAAGCGCGCAGAGCTGAAGCAAATAAAACCTTAAGTAGCATACTACTAAAAAATTCTGTTAAAATTTATTTTGGAAATCGTGTTTATGTAATCGCGTTTATGTTAACCTATTTTGTATCGACATATTTTTAGAAAAATATGGTGATTGAAACCTATTTGTATTGTAAAATAACTTACTTGATAGAAAATTATGGAAGAATTTTCATCTGATGTGAAAATTATATTTGTAAACTCTTCATTACTGGATAAAAATTTGTTATTAGTTCAAATCAGTTTCTTTTAAAACAAAGGCACTCTATTAAATTTTTACTGTATAATATTGAAAACGTCTGCTTATAAATGAATCAGAGATAAGATTCGTATTTATTACACGTGTCACGTGCTGAGGACATGTTTTAAATAAAACATTGTTCTGAAAATTATGTTTTAGTTGAACGAACTGCTATTACAATGAAATATCATGTCCTATCCTAGTTTCAAAGTTCTGCAGCATTTCTGCAGTTACAATATTTTAAAAATTTAATGAAATAAATTTGTCTTCATAGATTTAACCTATTCAGTGACAATGTGCATTAAGTTTGTTTCATAAATTTAATTTTATCATTGTCAGTATCCTATTGTGCAGTTTTTTTAATAGCCTACGGATTCAATGATTTTACTACGTGGAATAATATTTAAAAACTAGGGATCGACCGATAGTATCGGCGCCGATACCTCCTACTTTTTTAGGTATTGGTATCGGTACTTTCGATTCTAAAAGTATCGAGAAAGTATCGGTTTCTGTTGCTTTCATCCATTTTCACCGATACTTTTCAACCGATACTTCGCTTTTCCGAAGAAAACCACGCAGGCGCAACACCATTCTAGAATCTTTATTTTGGTAATGAGATGAGAGGCGCCGTTTCATTGGCACATTTGTTTGCGCGAGTGTTTTAGAACTGTGTTTTTGTTTTAATTCTAACCATCGCTGAATGGATGTCGTATCACCAAGTGTGGTCGAAATTATGGACCAAGAATCGTTAGATGACAGTTTAACAGTACAATCGTCTATTCTTCTAAATTATTTTGATGTGATGCCCAACACTAAATACGCTATCAGCAACGATTGCAAAAACAAATGTCGAAAGGTAGGCTATAATTTTACTTCAGTTTTATAGACGTTTATTTTCTCACTGTGTGGACTCGAAGAGGAGTTCATTTATATAAATATATATATACACACAATTGAATCTCCCTGTAACGAACTCGCTCGGTTCCAGTTAAAAAATTCGCTATAGAGAAAATTTCGTTGTACAGAGATTTTTACAGTTATTTCAGCAAATATTAGAAACTTTTTAATTATTTCGATGCTTAAAAGTACTAAATTATGACTTTCAATTAAAAATAAATTGGTATTTACTATAAATTTGTTAAACTTACGGTTTCTTATTTTTCATTGTATAAATGAAATGTTCAAAAGTAAAGACAATCACGAATTTTAGGGAATAAATTATGTAACACAGCGGTTCTCAACCTTTTAAGGTCGCGCCCCCCAACAAAGGCTAACTTACGGTGGCGCGCTCACATTTTTCAGCATACATTTAGTGTTTTAATCTTTAACAACGAACATTTAGTCGAATTTTCTACAAAATAATGTTATTGGTAAAGTTTCAATTAACATTTTTGAACGAAAATGGATATATTTTTAGAAAAATGAGAATAAATAAGATGATTTTTCAAAAGCATGCACCACAACTTGCACTTTGGTTTTTCTCTCGCCCCCTTGGGGGTCGCGCCCCACAGTTCAGTGGAGGATTATTGCAAGTTTGTTGGGGGGGGGGGTTAGTTAGAAGATTGGGAAGTAAATTCCATTTTATGGAAGTAAAATAGGATCTTTTACATTAATTTCTTTCTTCTCGCGGGAGTGGTTGCCCCCTCCGCACCCCCTTTAATCCGCCTTTGTCACAGGTTGAGAACGCTGATGTAATGCACTTACGTTTATTTTACTTCAAAATTCCGTTATTTTACATTGTTTTGCATTCTGTGACTTTAACTTTTCATAAAAATATTCACATCTTAAAAGTGCGCTGAAAATAGAGTGAGGCACATTTTCTTCCATTTTGAAACCTCTTTTTGAAAGGTTGAAGAATTTCGGTATGATCTGGTTTTGGTCGTGAAGCGCAGTGCCTTAATTTTATATCGGTAAAAGGAGACTTTGCCCAGGGCCCCGACTTGATAGGGCCCGCAATTTTAAATGTTTTTTTCTGAAATATTCTTTTTTATGTCAAAATTTTATCAAAAATATAACAAATTTCATAGATGGGGGCCCGTAAATGCATCAATGTCCGGTGCCCCTGTTGGTCATAATCGGGCGCTGGTGAAGTGCCTTCATTATCGGAGTCCGTTTCTCTTTCCTAGCCTCCATTTTTATCATCTGTTACTCTTCCACTAAGTGGTCTGTTCAAAAATTTAAATTTTTTTTCAAAACTAACAAAAAAAAAAAAATCAAAGGTAAATCTGAAATATTCGCTATGGGAAGATAAGCGCTTCGTTATATGGAGAATGTTTATAGTGTTATTTAAGCCTTAAAAAGTTACGTCTCCATGAAGAATTTCGTTATAGGAGGAAATTCGTTGTTAGGAGACTTCGTTATCGGGCGATTCTACTGCATATATAGGCTTTTGATATCGTTGGAGAAAGTCTAGCTCTTGATATAGATTTCACGCTTATGAATTGAGGCATAATTTAATTTTTATTTTAAAAAATTGGCGCAAGGACATCTGATTCGGCTTGGGTATGATATAGATATCAAAATTGATGGGGGAGACTTAAGTATTTTATATATATATAGTAAACTATACTATTTTATATAGCCTATATTGGTTATCGTTATGTAGTAGTGTGTCTCGAAAAAAAAATCTAGTTAAAGATTTTTTGAAGAGAAGGACAAAAAGTTTGGGAACCACTGCTCTAGATCAAGATTTTCTCAGTTTTAGTTCGAAATGCCCCCCCCCTTTCGACGATGGCACCCAGACCTTGCTTACCGTGCTACGCCGCCCCTGCTCAGAGCTTAGAATTAAAACAGATAATATTTGTTCATATCAATCACATAAAAACATGTTAAAAGTGATCATAAAAACAAAAACACTGAAGAGCAATTTCATTAAATATGGATACTTTAAGTAGCAACTTTTTTTTAAGACTTGAAAACTGAATTTAGTTTATCATTTTTGGATTTTCTTTAACCTTCATATATCTCGTCATTTTTAAGTATCTTTTATTTAGACCCTCCAAGGCGTAGCTTGAAAACGAGCAAAAATATTTTTCTTCATATTGCAGCTCTTTCAATGACAAAATTAATGATACTAAAATTATAAACGATACCTATATGTAAAAACAATTTATTCCTTTTTTGTGTCGCAAAGAAGTTAACTTTTTCGCAGTGACTTCAAAAATAGCGACTCACGTGAACTTTAGTTATGTTGGTCCAGAAGTTAAATGATTCATTTTTAAAACATTACACACTATCAAAAGTACGAATTATCAAACATTTAATGATTTTATTATCTAGCAGATTAATGAGAGAACGTAGGATTTGTGTATCATTCTGCTTTGAGAAGTGTAATAATTATCAATATCTAATAATTATTTATATTGTTAATTTAAAAAGTTGAAGCTGTATTAGTATAATTTGTAATACTAATTATTATTCAGTTTATTTCAAATTTTAGGGTAAAAAGCATATTTCTTGTGAATAGTATTTGGTTTATATATAAGGAAAACACAGGAATAATCGGAGTGTACCTGTTCTTCGTACGGAAAGATCAAATACATGGCTCATCCGGATTAATTGTGACTTAACCCTGTCCGGAGAATCAAAATATTCGGATTTTCAAAAAGAACTTAAAAATGATCATATGAGTTCATATTAAAAAGAAATCTTGCTAAAATATTTAATAATTCACTTGGTGGTTAAATAACTGGAGCAGATAAACAAAACCATTAATTAATGTGAACTTATTATGCATTTTAAGGGAAGAATTTACATACGTATCTAATGAATAATATCTAAATACATATGTACTTGCATAATACTGTACAGTTTATAAAGTATCACAATTTAATGCAGTTTAAGTAATCTAAAAAAATATTTTCATATGTGAAGGAATTATAATTAAAGAAATTCTAAATGAAACTTGCAAGCTTTGAAGTTGAATAAATTTCATGTGTTTACTTTTGTAAGCACAAAATCGAGGCATGAACCAAAAACAAAGACACATATAGTAAGAGCAAGCAGGAAGCTGTTTTGGGTCTAATATGGAAACCTTTTATCTGGCTCATAGCAACAATTAGGCGACAAAATAGAGGTTGAGAAAAATTGATTTAAATATTTGCACTAGTCGGCACTGGAAATGGATTCTCTTATTAATATATCCCTTTAACACCCCCCCCCCGTGTTTGTGTTCTGTCAAGCCTAAATGTCGGGCATCTACCTATAGGGGGGGGTGGGGCTGGGCGGAGGACTTTTTAAGGGAGTCTAACGCATAATCACGTAACATCTGGAGAAAATCGCCCAAAACTCTAGACCACTAGATCGACAGCCACGCGAGGAGAAAAAATTCCGAGCCTGCACACTAAGACGCTTCCCAGTGCTCAGCTTTTTATAAATTCGGCCATTCGTCGGCATGATTGAATAGAAAAGAAACACTAGAACTACTGTAAATTCACACTTCAATGTATCCACTGCTCTTCTTTTTAATGCTTTCTACTAGGATCAAATTTCATCATGATGTTATTCATCATGTTCTCGTAACGAGAACTACACTCTCGTTATAAAAACTGCCCAGAATACAGATGTAGGTTTAAATGACATTAAATTATGCAAAGTATCGGTATCGGCCGATACCATAACTTAAAATATCGGTATCTGCTATTTCTGAAAATGAATTAATAGATAAAGTATCGGTATCGGTCGATCCCTATTATAAACTTAACTGCCAACATTTACGGAACATAACCAACTATTTTTTTTTTCTAAACCGTACACTTTTTAAACCACTTTGAAATAGAGATGGCCAATGATTCGATGAGTCGAATCAGTGATTCGAATCTTGATACTGAGTGGCTCAGTCTTTACACTCACTCTCTACTGATTCGAATCTCAAGCCCTCAAGGAAAATACATTCCAAGTGCGAAGGGAAGGAAAACTTATTTTCCCTTTGCCGTTCCCAGAGATTTTCCCTTACTCTTTCAACTCTTTTCGACTCTTTACGACTCTGAGTCAATAGATGATTTGAAACAGTAAATGAGTGAGTGTGGGTGAGTTGGTCACTGAGTTGGTGCAGCAAAGAATCTTTACTGATTCAGTGTTTCGCTCTGTTTCGGTGATTGTATACTATCGTTGAGATTCGTTAGTTTTTCGAATCTTCTATCGACTCAGAGTCGAAAGGAGCCGAAAAGAGTTGAAAGGATGTTTCATTTAATTGGAGTTTTTTTTTCGAATCTTCTATCGACTCAGAGTCGAAAGGAGTCGAAAAGAGTTGAAAGGATGTTTCATTTAATTGAAGTTTTTTTTTTCGAATCTTTGGTGTTTCATTTCTTGGTTGGTGGTCGGATTTAAAGTTTTATTTGTCTGTGGGTGTGGAGTGGGTCGAACATCGTTTACTTTTGGCGGGGGGCATAGGCGTTACTTCCTAAGGGCAAGAGGGGTCAATCCCCCCCCCCCCGAAAAAAAATTAAGAAAATTCAAGTATCAGAGCTATTTATAATAATGATATTTTATACAATCGGAAACATTTTGTCACCCCATCCAAATATTACATGCCAATTTACGCCAATGCTCGTGGAAGAGCGGGGGGGGTGTCTCAAAGTTGTTTAAACCTTTTTCCCTTGGGGGTACTCCCTCCTTCCAACTTGTCTGGCTGGTTTAATATTTGTTTAAAATTTTTCTGAAACATCCCTTTTCTACTTTTAACTTCAATATATGTCCCCCTGCCCCCACCCTCAAAAAAAAAAAAAAAAAAAAAAAAAAAAAAAAAAAAAACAGAACGTTAAGTTTATATGGTGAAGGGTTTTCATGTGAAGGGAAATAGAATGAAATAAAGTTAGGATTGTGCTTGTCACTTTTAATGAAAGATACAGGGGCGGTATTAAGCGCTCCCACAAAAGGACTTTGTAGTAAGCAAAATAACATTTCGCTTTATTGCTGCAGATTTCGTTTAAGATATTTTTTTTACCTTGTTTTTCGTTTAAGGGGAATGATTTTATTTTCTTTCGTAATTCAGAGAAATACAAAATAGGGTCTAAAGCAGTGGCGTAGTTAGTGTTATTGACAGTGGCGTAGCCAGGATTTTATTTCGGGGTGGGCTGGGTATCAAATTTAAAGATAAAGTTCAATTGTAAGCTAAGTAAAGGGTCCCATTTTTTTGGTGGGGGGGGCAGCAGCCCCTCAGTAGGACTGCGCCAAAAATCGATAAATATCGACATATCGGTTTTATTTCAACAAATATCCGATATTCCCATTTTCATTTCAGTGAAATCTCGAATTCGATAAAGGTCAAAAATACAGGCCGGTCAGGGGCGTAGCCAGAAATTTTTCATGGGGGGGGTTATGACTACTGCAACTCATATATATGTATACGTGTGTGTGATAATGTAGTGAAGAATGTACATTTTGTACGGCAAAAAATTCCTCATGGGGGGGTTATGACCACCCCTACCCCACCCCCCTTGGCTACGCCTCTGAGGCCGGCTATAAGAAAATCCTGAGATCAATACCAGCTTATGATGCTTTTGCTACTGCTTTCTCTCCGTTGATGACGATGCCGGATCGCGGAAAAAACAGCTCCATGGTTTATTAGTCTAATTACCATAATTAATTAACGTATATCTCGGAAACTATCCACCGGAGCGCGTTTTTATTGATTCTCGACCCCCCCCTAGACTCAACACCCCACCGATACTTAAAATTTCGAATGCTTTGACACCAAACTAATGTACCTTTTAATCTTACACGCCCAGGGGGTCATACGAAGCTCCCCTATATTTTCAATTTGGGCATTTTAAACACTAGCCTCCTCCGGCGGCATCTCCAAAGTCTGGAAACCATCCCAGAGCCAATTTCTACATGTTTGCAGTCCTTTTAAGCCTCGATCATGGTTAATTAGTCTATTTACCATAATTAATTAACGTATATCTCGGAAACTATCTATCGGAGCGCGTTTTTATTGATTCTCGACCCCCCCTAGACGTAAACCCCCATCGATACATAAAATTTCGAATACTTTGACACCAAACTTAACCTTTTAATCTTACAGGCCCAGGGGGTCAGTCGAAGCTCCCCTGTATTTTCATTTCGGGCAGTTTAAACACTAGTTTTACTCGAGCAAGGAGAGAGAGATGCTAGCTGCCCGAGAACTCAGCGGAGAAGAAACCCGATGAATGGGTGAAGGGTGTTTAAATAGTACGGCTTTCGGCGCAGAGAGAGGGAAAATTTCTTTAGTTGTTTTACTGATTCAAGATTCGAATCACTGATTCCAGTCATCGAAGTAGTGAGTGAGTTTGAGATTCGAATCAGTAAAAGGAGTGGAACCGCCCATCTCTACTTTCAAATCAAGTCCCCTACCTCAATGTTTTAGTAGAAATAAATATTATTTGTAAAAAGTGGTTGTTACATTCCATTATGTTTGTTACATTCTCTAAAATTTTGAAAAAAAAAATGTTCAATATTATTACTGTAAGTGAAAGGACAATTTGTTTTTTAAATTTATAGTTTTTTTTTTTTTCGAAATGGTCAAACATTCTCATTTTAAAGAAACTAGAGAAACTAATAAAATGCAGTATAAACTGGTAAAGCTCAGGAGAACTGAAGGAAATACTAAGCGATGATTTTAATATAGTGTTCGACAATGATTACATTTATTTTTCGTACTGTCGGTTAACTTTCTTCTTTTTTTTTTTCGAATTAATCCTGATTCTGTGAATCATAAGTGACCCATTTGTGGAGAGTTCAATAATATTTCTAATCTGAATAAAGTTTAGAAATGTCTCTATGGAATGTAACTTGATAGACTATAGAGATATTATATACGAACTGATATCACATGAATTGCGAAATCGGCCCAAGCCATACAACCAACTGTAATGTCTTATACAGCTACGTCATTTAAGGGAGTATGATTG
This sequence comes from Cheiracanthium punctorium, assembly GCA_038373885.1. Classification (NCBI taxonomy): domain Eukaryota; kingdom Metazoa; phylum Arthropoda; class Arachnida; order Araneae; family Cheiracanthiidae; genus Cheiracanthium; species Cheiracanthium punctorium. The sequence goes on from JAWZYV010000367.1 coordinate 275,479, forward strand.
AGCTACCATTTGCGTTAGTTTAGAGCAAGTAACTTTTGCAAATTTACTGTTCAAGCTTTAGTATGTTAGCGATGTTGTGGGCCGTATAATTGGGATTTATAAGGGATTTTCATTGGATTGTATGGTATTTTATGCAGGGTATTGATATCTTCTGCGAGCCGGAGCAAAAGCTGAGGTAGGCCAAACCCGAACCGTGGCCCAGGGTTTGCCCACATGTGGTTTAAGAGATTGGAAGATTAATGCATACATAGTAAACATGTATAAAATCCAACCACTTTTCGTGAACAGAAATGTTTTATTATAAAATAGCAATGAGCTGACGGCGTTCTTGGGTTACTTCAAAGAGTTATTTAAAAAAACCGTTGCAATTTGCAGTCCGTACATGGCGCTGTTTGTATACTGTAAAAGCACTTATTTTTGCGAGGCTGATTTTCCGGAGCCCGTCTTAATCGCAAAAATTAAATCCTTGAGAAATATTTTTTTTTTTACGCTTGAAATAATAATAAAAGATCAGAAATTTTTAACACCAAAATTTAGTGATTTATTGCACAAGTACAAACACTTCAATGGAAACTTTCTTACAACTACTTCTTGTATTGTACAACTATTTCTTAAACACAGCCAACTCGCGATTTAACGACCCTCTTATGAAGTCCTGACCGGTTTCCAATACCTTTCATAAGGTTTCGATTGAAAGACCTGTTTATTTAACGCCCTACCCACCGAGGTCCCGTGAAGGTCGTTAAATCGCGAGTCGATTGTAGAACTAATAGAATGCAACTCATTCACTGTTCATACCAGCTTCTTTAGAGCCATTCAAAATGAGAAAAGGGGGGAGCGAACTTTTCGGGCAAAAGGAAGTTTCTTAAAACACCTTATGCAAAAGTGTTGTACGTTTAGGTACTTTCGAGATTTTTCAACATTCGGCTCTATTCATATAAAATTCGCGAAAATAAGTGATTTAACAGTACTTAACACATGGTAGCTCACGTGTATGATTCAATTTGCCAGCTGATCAAAAAGAGTCAAATCAAGCTGTAAGCATTATGAGAATTTCTAGAACCGACAACCAGAGCGATTTTAAACGTCAGTGGAAAAGTCAGAATCGTATCAGTGTACAAAGTCAGAATCGTATGCTTACTTTCACAATAAAAACTAGAAGACCTGCATTTAATACAGTACACGCTTAAACCCAAAGAGCGAAAAAACAATACATTGCGGAGCGATCCTTTTCCATGGAAACCTACCGGTATTTCCGCAGAAGTGCTCTTTAAGTAGTCTTTTTTCTGGGAATTCCCCTCCTCGCTTCTTCTTTTTTCTGAGAATTCCCCTACTCGCTTATTGTTATATTTCCGCTCCGCTCTTGTGATCGAAAAACGCTCTTAAAGGAGAAGCGCACTTTTGAAAACTGAGCCAAAAATCGCTCCGACTGATCGAATTTCGCTCGTTTGATTTAAGCGTGTAATTTCATCTGTTTGGTCATTCTTTTAACTTTTTCCAAAAGGGAAAGCATTTTTCACTTTGTGGTCTATAATGAAAGCAACATGTAATACTTGATTTGCCAGTTTTACACCTCTTCGCGTGACACTGCAATTTTTTAAAAACTTATAAAAAATTCACACTTTTCCACCCGTGAAGCAATGGTTAATTGATACTGACGTCTCTTCCCTCAACGTAGATAATTTTCAAGTGAAGTCTAGAGATAATAACCGTAATTATACTCTATAGCTTATATTTATAAAATATATATATATATATATTCTATATTAAACGTGGAAACAAATAAAAAACAGTGAAGCATACTTTTATCATGCACAATCCTAGCTAGTAATACTATACCGGGTGATCCAAAAGTCAGGACAAAATTTAAAAATTCATTAAAAAAGAGCAAATAATGATAGAAAATTGCGGGTTGCACAGATAGGTTTAGGGTATGATGGGATTTTTTTTAATGACAAGAAAGTTTGTAGTTCCAAATCTTATCGGTAGGTGGCGCTGACATGCACAATGGGAACCAAATTTCCAATTTAAAAATAAATCCGAAATCTCTGTAATACTTTCTATGCGAACCACAATTTTGTATCATGATTTTTTCTTTTTTAATGAATTTTTGAACTTTTCACTAGCTTTTGATGCATCCCGGGTGCACCAAAGTTTAAAATTTCATTAAAAAAGAACAAATAATGATTAAAAAAACGCAGTTTGCATAGAAAGCATTACAGAGATTTCGGATTTTTTTAAAATTGGAAATTTGGCTCCCATTGTGCATGTCAGCGCCACCTACCGGTAACATTTGGAACTAGAAACTTTCTTGTCAGTCAAAAAAAAAAAAAAAAAAAAAAAAAAAAACATTATACCCTAAACCTATTTGTGCAAACCGCAATTCTCTATCATTATTTGCTCTTTTTTTAATGAATTTTTAAAGTTTGTCCTCACTTTTGGATCACCCGGTATATTTTTTCCATTTAATCCTAAAAACATGTATATATTCTTAAACTTTTAGCAAATAGTTTTAAAATAATGAATAAAAGACGAAGCCCTTTTGAAGAACTACAAAAGATGGTATTTTACTTATGCATTTAGCTAGCCATTAAAGATCTAAAGATCAGGAAAGAGAGAGGGGAAAAAAATCATTTAGAAAGAAAAACATTCATTGCTGGGGGCGTTGGCAAAATGATACCCAAATGAAGAAAAGGAGGTACCGTAAGGTATTTTTTTTATGTTCAAAAAAAGTTTCACGAATTTTATATTTTCTGCAACTCTAAAGAAAAGTTAAAAAGATTTTTATTTTCTCTTCTACCTCTCATGTTTGAAGCTATTTGAAGCAAACAAAAATTCAGAAAGGCAAAATGTGTGCATACATTTTCTTCTCACTTCTAGCCAGAGGACGTGGCTTATATGTTTCGCTCGTGAATTTTACTGAGTAAAATGGAATTTCTTTGAAAAGGGGTTTTAGAAGTTTCAAGTACTGAAAAATAGAATATGGGGAGAAATAAAAATCTATGTGTATTTTATTTGTCAAGTATAATAAGAAGCTCAATTTTCAATGCAAAGTTTTAAATGTTAAAACATCTGCATTGCTTCCAATTTTAAAAATGCACCATGTTTTTCCCGTTCAAAATCTGCATACTTGTAAACCTTTACAAAATATAATCAACCACTTTTTTTTTAAAAAAACAGTTTTTATCAAACTTTTAAGGATAGATAACTGTAGAGGTTGAGGTACAATAAATGGTACAGAAATATTTACTGTCTAGAAAAATTAACCGGTTGTATTTCTTAACCTGCTTAGGGGCAACCCCCGGCCCACAACATCTTTTGATCCGGTCCGCAGGGCATTTCAAATTCCCTTAGACAATCCATATACACGAAATCAAAATCCTATTTCAATCCACTTATACGGCCCTTGACTTTGATAACGTTCTGAATTATGGCCCGCAACTTTACAAAGGTTGCCCATACCTGACGTAAAAGATGGCAGCTATGAAATTGGGATTAAAAGAAAACACGGGCGTTAAATCATGTCAAATACAGTGGTTATTAATACATTTTTGACAGAAAATTCTACGCGAACACACTACTGTTTAACAAGAGGCTTTATCTTTGCAAACATGTGAGATTCTGTCTCTCGTGTTTGCAAAGACGTAAGGGGTCTCATGATGGTACAGTGGTTATGTCACTGAAAATAGTTGACGGCCAAAGTGTGAAGGTCCCGGTTTTGGTCCCATCGCACGGCTGTCGGTCTAACTGTCTGGAGTTGTGGTAGGTTTTCTCTAGATGTATCGTGAATACGCCTTAGAACCCCTTAGAACAGGGATGGGCAAACATTTTTGGTCGCGAGCCAAACATCGAAAAAAAAGTTTGGCGGGGATAAAGGTTTCTAAAATTTCAAGAACATTATACAAGTATTACAATTTAAATGTGTTAATGAGATGAATGGAATTCCGATTTCATTTTTAAAAGTTCCTTATATTGAGGTTCGAAGCGAGATGCGCTGATTCTAAGGAACGAGGCTAAATGCTCATCTGTCAGTGTACTTCTGAAAGAATTCTCTCTAAGGTTCATAGTTGAAAACACTTGTTCTCGTATATAAGATGAAGCAAACATAGCACTGATTTTCTGGGCGTGAGATATTAAATTTGGGAAACTTACTTTCGATAATGATTTAGAAACAACTGCTTGAGATGATTATAAGATTGCAATTCAATTAATTCAAGCTGCAAATCTGACCTCACTGCTTCACAATTTACGTTGAAAGGCATGGTAAAAATATCCAATTCTCTTTGAATGGCACTGAAATCTTGAAATCTGCGTTCAAACTCAAAATGCACCTTTTTCAAGCCATCTTCACAATTCTTAATATGGATATATAATATATAAATATGTATATTCTTTCAATTTCCGTCGGACCGGCTAATTAAAATTCCACCCGCGGGAGGGAGAAAACATTCCGGCGAGTCCGGGATTTGGTCCGCGGGCCGTAGTTTGCCCATCCCTGAGTCAGGCCAAGAGAGGCGTCACAAAGTGTTATTTTCTTTTTCTGAGTTGAGGCGTCACAAAGAGTTTTTTTTTCTTTTTCTGTATTGCCTGATTAGGTTTACCTCGATGCGTTCAGTTAATTGAATGGGAGAAGTGGATTGAACGGGTTACTTGTTTACGAGGAAATATATACGTATATAGATGTAATTATAAGGAACAGTAAAAGAGTACAACACACGTTTTTCCTCTCAAAGAGAATATTTTCACTCCGTACAGAAGTTTTTGTAGGACCTTATATTGAGACTGTTGTTTCAAAAATCAAAATGGTCCCACCGGGTTATCATATTAAATCTACACTGGCGTCTTTTTTATCATCTGTGCTTTAACATCGGTGCAGTTAACGATTTAGTTTGCTCCATCGTATTCCTCTGATAATTTTATTACAGAAGGAAGAAATGGGTTTCAGATTCGCAAACAGATCATAGCACATGTCGGTAAACCCCGAGTGATTTATTTATGTGTAAGAACGATGTTAATAAGTAGATCAGTTGAAAGCAGCAATAAAAATCTGCAAATTGTATTAATGGTATTATTAGAAAAATAAGGAAATTTTATTAGTATCAATTGTGATTGGATTGTGAGTCAAACGACACCTCCTGTTATCCTGCGAATATTATAAATGCGAAAGTTAGTGAATGAGTATATTACTTTTCACATTGAAACAACTGGTCGGATTTGGATAATATTTGGAATGGAAATCGCTTATACCCAGATTTAATATGTTTATTACATTTTGTCCAGAATCCCTCCCCCCCCCCCCCAAAAAAAAAGGAAAGTCAAATAAATTGTTAGGTAAACGCGACATGAAGAAAAAATGTTCTTTTTTTTCATAGAATTCTAACAATTAAATTTTTAACAAATATTTAATTACAAACAAGCTGTGTCCAAGTATAAGTCTCGTATTTATTAAATTTTAAAGCCGGAATTTTATAGGTAATATTTTTTTTCCTCTCCCTTTTTCTCACTTGTACCCTCCTTGCAGGATTGTAATCGAAATGTTCTGAAATCGATTTTTATGTATTCGTGAGAGTTGTATTTTACATCAGGAATTTTACAGATATATCTATTCTTTTTTGAAATCACGCAGGATATTTGAAAAGAGCGCTTTGATCACCTAGCCCCCATAGGTTACGAATTTCGGAAAATGCACTCCAGTCAGGCACCAACGCTAAAAAACTCACATATGTAAAAATTTCGTAATATTAGCTTCAGTAGTTTGGGCTAGATATTAAATTGATATAAAAGAAATGGACAGAACTTTCCGGTAGACATAATATTGAATTACTGTAAAATTAATACCTAAGCCATTTCAAAGCTTACAAGACGTGTGAACGACCGCAGATTTCTTAAACCGAACTTTACAGCATACCACAGTATCCTACAGCGTTGCCCAATAATTTCTCTTACAAAACCTGCTACTTGCCAGCAAGTAGCATATTATAAAACTCAAGCATTCCCGAAGAATTAACTGTTCAGCGCCTTTTTTTCTATTTTTGATATAAAAATGTACTCTTAGAAAATTATGGTAGTTTTAATTAGATCACCAGGCAGCTCAGTTTCGCGTGTTTTTATTACATTATTCTGTTCGTAATTTCTGGTGGGATACGTTAGACATTGTTCGCTATACCAGAAATTGCAGGAATTGTACGTTAGAAATCAGTGTCTTCGATTTAGTAATTTGTCTCTCAATTTATTGCGCTTTCAAACAACACATATTTTTTTTCCTTGTGTGTAATAACGAAGAGATTGAAATGCTTCACTTTGTTACGAGGCTAAATGCTCATCTGTCAGTCTACTTCTGCAAGAATTCTCTCTAAGGTTCATAGTTGAAAACACTTGTTCTGGTATATAAGATGAAGCAAACATAGCACTGATTTTCTGGTCGTGAGATATTAAATTTGGGAAACTTACTTTCGAAACTACGACTATGATTTAGAAACAACTGCTTGAGATGATTGTTAGATTGCAACTCAATTATTCAAGCTGCTAATCTGACCTCACTGCTTCACAATTTACGTTGAAAGGCATGGTAAAAATGTCCAATTCTGTTTGAATGACACTGAAATCTTGAAATCTGCGTTCGAACTCAAAATGCGCATTTTTCAAGCCATCTTCATAATTCTTAATATGGATATATAATATATAAATATATATATTCTTTCAATTTCCGTCGGACCGGCTAATTAAAATTCCACCCGCGTGCCGTAGTTTGCTCATCCCTGCCTTATAAAGTCTTTCTACCAAGCCCCCCCGCATCCTTGGCAGATCGCTCTAGCGTAGCTTTGCCATAATCAATCACACAAAGACGTAAGAATAGTGATTTGTTACCATTTTGCATTCTATCCTTTGCGTATCACAATGCCTCTCTGTGGCGTAGATATTCACAAAATGCTAGCTTCTGCTCTCGCAATGGAGAGGGCAAGTTGAGGCACCGCTGCCTGTCAGATTGGGAAGAATTCAATAGGAGAGGTGAAACCTTTGATGACGCTACTTACGCACCCTATTTATGCTAAGTTTAAATTAATTTTCTCTTTTACGAAAACTCTTAACAAATACTGGTGTTGGAATGTAAAATTGATAAAAACTCTGTATAATAGCACACACATATAATAACACTTTTCACATGAAAAACCAAATCTACTAAATTTAGAACTCATGATAAGGGTGCATGAAAAACTTAAAATGATGCTTTCTTTTTAAATATAATATATTGGAAATGTTAATGTGCATGTTTTTATGGCAAGCGTATAAAGTAACTGATGTATTCATAGTCACCTGTTAATTTATAATAAGTGTTAGGTAAATTTATTAGCTTTGTTTTCTTATTTGAAATTTATAAAGAACTAAAGTTCTGGATATATATATATATATATTATTCTTTTTAAAAAGGTGGAGAAGGCTTGAATTGAAAACAAACTATTTTCGAAATAGAGTCATTAGTTTTTTTAGATTATTTTTAAAACGATCTAGAAGAGGAAAGCATGTGAAACACACATAAGAAGTAAAAGGAAGTCTTTCCTTTTACTTCTTATGTGTGTTTTTTACAAAGTTTTTTAATTACTTAATCGTTTAACACCAGTATTTTAAGTGTTTTTTCACATGTGAAACAACCATAAATGGTACTTATTAACAATGTGTATTATTACAAAAATTTTTATCAATTTTACATTACAAAACCAGTATTTATTAAGAGTTCTTGTAATAAACTATATTAATTTATGCTTCTACTAATATGGTACTGTAGTAGTGCCAGCAAGCATTCCACCTCTCCTATTGAATTCTTCCCAATCTGACAGGTAGTGACAAAAATGCTATCGAAATAGGTTCAAACCACCATCTTTAGGTTGCTCTGTTCGTGAGCTGTAACAACACCTCCTAGACATGGAAATCCTAACTGAAACTTTGACGTCATGACTAGGTCTTCAAGTAATGACGTCATCACAGTTTTACTTTCACACAGTAAAACTTTTTAAAATTTCTGGTGAATGCTACAAATATTAGAAAATATCTTAACTCATACAAAAATATTCATTCCGATCTATTTCCTTATCATATCTAATTAGTCATGGTTAAAAACTGCTATTTGTCGTAAAATTATATTTTTTATCTCAAATTATTAAAATATTGTTATTCATGAGTAAATTCACCAGAAACTTTCTATAGATTTATTTTATGAAAATAAAACATTTATGTGTAGGATATATAATGACTGCAAAGCTTGGTGACATTGGAGTTGTCTGTAAACGTGCTGACGATGCTAAATGTACTATTTTAAATGGATGCTTCTGAAATACATGTTGTAATAAAATGGTTTAATTCTTTTGAGCACTCTTTAAAAGAATTCCTCACACCTTTTTTTTTTTCTTTCTAGGAATGCTACTCTAGTAGGGAGAAATGGATTAAGTGGTAAGTTTAACCTCAGGGTTTTCTCATTTAATATTCTAACATCTTGGCTTTTCCGCTTGAAAGTATGACAATCATTTGTGTATGGGTATGAGTAACTGAATCAGTAATTTTTAAAACCACGTTAGTCGTGACTTTTTTAAAAACACACTCAAGTATAGATTTTTTTTAACATCAATATAAATAAGATTAAAGTTTTGCACACTTGGTGCTTAAACACAGTAATGTACCCAAGGGAGTCTTCACTTACACCTTTTTTGGTCCCTCAAAAGTTGAGACAGAAATGGATTTTGAAATGACCTTTTGAATTAAAAACTTGAGAAGAAATAAAACTACGAAATATTGTTTTATTTACATATTTATAAATAAGTACTGTGTGTCTGGAATTAAATGACCCTATTTTAAAGTTATCTACAGACGAAACTATTGTTGAAAAAGTTATGAAATTTTGTATAAAACATAATGATGGTACGGGAATTTGTTTGAGCGAATAAAAAAAATAATTCAAATATTCACTACCAGAAGGCGTATTTCCTGATCTATCTCTTCCCCGATCCCCAGGCCTTAATCCGTACAAATTTTGGCTTTGGGGAGTTTGAAAACATTTGGTAAGTCTTGATAATATAAGAACTTTACCTGATCTTAAAGACAGCATTTCAAATCATGCTTCTAACATTTCCCCGAACACATTGTGGTCAGCTGTGGAACATGCTCTCTTACGATTCCAGGTGGTAGCTGACGCTGACGATGACTGTCATGTTGAACATGTTCTATTGTAATAATATTTGTAAACTATCATAAATGCATAACAACCAACAGTTCTGTTTTTATCGGAAGATTTTCCACCACTTTTTTTGTACAGCTTCATTTTAAATAAAAGTATATAATCATTTTAAGTCTAAACTGCTCCTTAAGTATTAGTGGTAAAAAATGTTCCAGTAAAAACGGAACGGTTGGCAGTTATGTGAATGTATTCTAAATGTGAAATTCATTAAAAAAATGCTCGCCGGTGGTGAACATTTGAACTAATTTTTTAAATTCGTTTTAATTCAAATACCGTCATTATGTCCTGCACAAAATTTCAAAACTTGCACAACAATTTTCAAATTATTCAGGTTCGGCTTGCTAGAAATTTTGGGTGTCGTCATAAACGCTGATGGGGGCCATATCAAGCTCTGATATTGCAAAATGTGTGACAAACATAATCAGTGTCATTTCCATTCATATAATGATTATAAAAATATTTTTGTAGGGTGATTAGGTGTTATGAATATTCCGACATGATGTTATATTTCTAAATTAAAGCAGCTTCAGGCATTCTGAAATTAGTGTTGAGTGAGCTGCAGACCTCTTTGTGAGCTCATTGGTTCCCTTAATAGGTAATTTTCCGCTTAATAACACTGTTACAAACTGCTAATGTGCCAAAATTACATCCATAATTAGCAACTTCCTTTGTATTTCATCTATCGTTATACAGGGTGATCAAAATGTCCGCAAAAACTTTAAAAATTCATCAAAAAAAGGAGCAAATGGTGGAAAATTGCAGTTTGTACGAATAGGAATAGACGGTGATCGGATTTTTTTAATGCCAAGAAAATCTGTAGTTCCACATGTTACCTATAGGAGTCGCTGATATGCACAATGTGAAGCAAGTTTCCGATTTTAAAAATTCGAAAATTCGCCAATCCTTTTCATGCAAACAGCAGTTTTGTATCGGTATTTGTTCTTTTATAATGAATTTTTGAAACTTTCACGAGATTTTGACGCTTCCTGGGTGCATCAAAGTTTAAAAAATCATTAAAGAAGAACAAATAGCGATACAAAATTGCGGTTTGCTTGAATAAGATAAGACGGACTTCGGATTTTTTTTCTTTTTAATTTGATTCACAATGTGCATGCCAGAGCCATCTGTCGGAACATTTGTAACTCCAACCTTTCCGTTCTAATCCGATTCGTGCAAACTGCAATTTTCTATTATTATTTGTTCTTTTTTAATGATTTTTTTGAAGTTTTTACGGACTTTTCGATCACCTTGTAGTTAATAAAATATATTAAAATTTGCCTAAAATTTGATAGCAGCCTCGTATCCACTTTTTGTGTTTATTACTTACTTCGTTTTCTTCGTTTATTTTAATGGGATTACTTCGTTTATTTTTATGGAAATAGATGTAAATGCAATCAACCCGCCGGCGATAAGTGGTGTTCACTGAGTAGGAATCGAAACGGAAAAGTACCAGCTAATGATTACATCTAATTGTATCCATCCGTTGCATAGAAATAGCATAGATTTTGGTACCGCATACGTTAGTGTTACATATAAAAAGATGGGTGTGTATGGAACGCCCATAATACGTTCATCAAAAATGTATTTAATGGGACGTTACCTATAAAGCTGCGGCTGCTTATTTCGAAGTATAGAGTAACAGATCAAGAACTGTAACTGTCCAAAAAATGATAAAGCTTTTATCGGCACATTCTCAATGAAATGTGCGGCATTTTGAAGCAAGAAGATTTTCTTGAAACGAGTACAACACATATGGAACAGATGGCTGACATAAGAATTTTCTTCAGATTGGGCAAAACATTGAGAGGAATCTTCGAAATGGGCCAACAGGTATTGAAGATTGCCATCGCTGACAAAATTTACTCAAGAGTACATTATTTGGGGATATCGAAGATAGAACCTTTAAACTATTCAGGTCGACACAAGCTGTACTTTGTAAACTATTAGTCTTAAAAGCAGAAAGTTATAGTCGGCTATTGTCAGCTTTTATAGTCAGCTCGCTGTTATGACCTTAAGTTTGCGTCGAGGACAGGGGAGTCTTGGGAGGGACATTGTGCCAAAATGACCGAATTTGGCGCTCTCGCTCCTTTCTATTCGGTGTAACTCACAATTCGGACGTGATCGCGCAGTGATGCTTTCATATGTTTAAAGAGTTTATTTAGACCACCCAATTCACATAAAATTAAGTGTAATTTGGACAATAGTTACAGGTTAAAAACAATCAGCAAGTGTTCAAAAAATTTAAAAAAATCAATATATCGGCTTCAACTCATGTGATAATCAGTCAAAATATAAATTACTGTTGTCATTGGAAAGAAAGAGTTATGGGCCATGCCGTGTCTAGCATTTTGGTCACACCCTTTCGCCAACTAAGTCATGTTACGGAAGAGGTGTGGCCATCTTAGTCCGAGACAGCCTCAGTAAGATGGCCATACCCTCTTGGTCACATGATTCTTAGTTACCAAAAGGGTGTGACAATAACGTCATCACCGCAGTCTAACAACTTTCTCGTCTGTCACGGTCACCAGAGGCCGACTAAGACATTCGGAGGCCCTAGCCCTAGCACTTTTATGGTGCCCCTGTGCAGTCATTTCTTGTTGGTCATACCAGTGATATCAGTATTTCTTTCGCAATTTCACACATAAGAGGTAGGGGAGGGTGCTTTAGCTGCAAACTCTCTCCTGTACAAAAATATTTAACTTAAAGTTCACAAATTTTTAGCATTTTATGTAGAAGTTATGCTTCAGAATCAAATGACGTCACGTCAGTGTATACTTCATGGTGGAATTCTTAGGATGTTAATACTGACGTTTCTTTTATGCCTGAATATAGTGTAAACAAACCCTTTTGCTCAGCGGAATGTGTTGTCAAAGTGATCGCTTTATCTGTTCTCATTTCTGTTAAAAATTTAGAGCATAACGCAATTTTTTAGGAATAGAACTTAAACTGTTTTAATAATTTTGGGCCCCTTAAGCTTGGCGACCCTAGGCTGTGGCCTAATTGGCGTGTGCGGTAATCAGGGCCTGATTAGTCAAGCACAGGTACCCCAACGTCCGGCGCCAAGAAAGCGTTTCAGAATCGTTTCAAAAGTGCCAAGGTACGCTTAGTAAACAACGCCGACTCTCAGAGCACCTTCACTGCTGCAGCTGCCGACTCCACGAGCACCTCTATCGCTGCTGCACCTGCACTAATGGACATAACGAGTGACGAAAGAACCCATACATCTGTTGAATCCGCCACCGAAGTGAGAAACTTGAACATCAGTCGAAGTGAAGCAGTGGAAAATCCTTATTTTCAGCGCACAAATTCTTCAAAACCATATTCAAAGCCAATCAATTTGGTCTGTCTTGCAGGGTGTGTGATCGACTTTATTCGAGAGAATTTAAGGACGGCGAAAACTGCAATAGTTATTTTTTTTTGGCAAAATTCCTCATCGAAAATGTGGGAATTTCGCTTATATACCATACGTATGAAGACAATAGATGTCAATAAAATCTCGACCTTTCGTGCTAAAACAGATTTGGACATTGCCAAAGCCGGACGGACTGACGGTTTTGACTCGATCATCATTTCGTTGATTTCGCCATGCTTACCATTTATGCAAATTCATCTTCTACGCTACTAAGGTAGTCTTGTTGACTCAACTAAGGTACTAGGTAGTCTTGTACTAAGGTAGTCTTGTTGGCCTCAACTGCGTCACGGAGCATTGATAACACTGGGCAATACCACTACAGGTTGTACGTTTTCCAGAAATATTAGTGTTGGCATTATGTATTATGTTCCCTATTTCTACTTTTACAGACGATTTTAAGCAAGATTGTTGTCGATTATTATTCCTAGTGTTTTTATGTACTACTTATTCAGCGTCAGTATTGTATCCAATTATTTAAAACGAAATCATTTTTTTTTGTTACTTCTATCTTTAACGATAAAAGCGACTCGCAGATTTAGACGTTTTAGGTTAAACCAACGGTCGTGTGCCCCGTACAGCCCCCTCTGGATTTTTAAAATAATAGGCAGATAATGTTATTTTTTAGGAAAAATAAGGGAATTACTGATACATTTGCGTCTTATTATATGAATTATTTTAAAGAATGTCTGCTGAATTAATCTTGAAAAAGTTCACTTGGAGTTGTAATAGGAAATACATTATCACTTTCTGAGATGCCTTTATATTCAAGCTCTGTAACTTTGCTGAAAATTTGCTATAACGTAAATATGAATGACTTAATTTGATTTCCGAATGATACCCTGATTGACGAGTCTTGGGATCTCAAAAAAGAGGATAAGTGCATAGTGTTGATATTATTTTAAATTATTTCAAGTTTTAAAATCCGATTGTTGATTAAGTATATATATTAGGTCTTTCATTCTTTCTTAACCAAATTGATAATTTTAGCGTGTATCGAAAAGGTGTTAATTCTGGTAAAATACTTCCTCAAAAATGTAATTAACAGTCCTGCAATCTGAACACCATTCATGCATGATAGATATCCTAATGCAGCACATATTACCTAGTTCTCTTAAAAAATAATCTATTCAGCTAACTTGAACTTTTTTATGGCGTTTTAAATGTTGAAGTTCAATGTTTTTGTATTATAAAATTAATTTTAAAAAACGATAGATTTATATATAAATACAAACATTTTTTAATTAAGTGGACGATATGTATCAAATTTTTTTTGAGTACGGTATATGCCATTTACGACCTACTAAATTTACACGTTTCCTACGAATCAAATTTTAAAATAAATTGTGTCACGAACATTATTTATGATTATCTCCATCCTAGGTCAAACATAGGCACACTTATTAAACGGTTTATTTTCTTTCATACTTCTCATGTACATAACTCATTTTATTTATCTTTACTGATAATGAAAAAGGAATGACTTAATCGGAAGACGTATTTTCACTGAAAATCTGGAGGTTTTTTACGCCTACATGTCTTATAGTCTACATGTACGGACTACCGTATTAACTCGAATATAGCGTGACCTCGAAATTTTTCGTCCAAATAATTAGAAAAATTCTATACTTAGGCCTCAAATTTAGCGCAAGTCAGGTTCTTAACAGGAAATGATGTCAAAAAATATTGCGTTAGGCAGTTCGATATAATAAAACACTTTGTTAACTGAGAAAAAACATCTGTAGCGACAGAGAGTTTTACGAAGCAATATGCTGATAGAAGAAAACGGTTTACAAAAAGTGGTAAGTTTTATTCTGTACATGTTGGTAACTATGCATATTTGAGTTAGAAAAACATAAGCCTGGTCTAACGAGGACGTTGTTTTTACTGTTATCGTTAAAACGAAATTCTCTTTCCTTGATGCAAAAGTGTTAGCCGTGCAAAATGGAGACCACTTTAATAATAAACTAAGGTTATACAAAAAACAGCAAAATACTGTTCCTTTCTGTAAAGTCGGCTCTAGGCATGCCAAAATGGCGCTTTTTAAATCAGTTACAATTAGTTATACTGTTTTGGGAAAACGAATTATCGGTAATTCTAAACTCCTGTTATCTAATAGAACTATATAAAAATCGTCAACTTTGTGTAATACACTTTGACTTATTTATTTCACATACGTTTTAAATTGGCGTTGATTGGTGTATTTCTACTTCATGTTTGTCAGTTTCACGGGTTTTCTACATACTTGGAATAGCTTTGTTGGAAAGGCATGAATGATTTTATGCTGGCGAAAATTGCCAAACCTGGCAACCATTATGCTTAGTTTTTCAGTATTTTATTAATATCTTCTAAAATAATTAGAGTTTCGAAATTTAAGTCTGCTTATCGGCTCCACGGAATTTTCCGAATCCTACGTGGAAACTCAAATCTCCATGGTTTCGGAGAAGATAGCAGAACAAGTTGTTGACAGCGGTTACGCCTTTCTATAAAGCTTTCACAGAATAATCAAAAAAATTCCCACCTGAGAAAATCTTTGCTTTTTATGCAATATTTAATTTTAAGGAAAAACTTATTTTCTCACTGCAGAAATTGATTGCATATATATACAAAAAATAAAATTGTTTCAAATAAACATATGGAAAAAAGAAAAAGAGTCACATAGGAAAAGATTTTGTTAAAATTAGTTTGAAAAATTAGTTTTATTAAAATTTTAATAAAATATAATGCAAATCAAAAAATCACTGCCTTTTAAAAAATTTCGACAATAGATCCCTGAAAAAAACCCTAATTGTCTCACACATTAATAAAACTTATACATACTACATGCATTAAACCTACCTGTACTGAAAATTAACTGTGGTTTAAATCATGGGTGATACAGAAACATAGTCAAATTTCAGTACTTTCATAACACTCAAGTGTTATTAAGCTTTTCTGCTTAAAATCTGCATCTGAACAAAACATACCTAGAATTAATACTTTTGGTTATATTTAATACCGGTTCTGGTGATACCTGTTGATGTACTAGAGAAATGTACTTTTCAGTAATAGCATGTAAAAATTTTTAGCTTTTGCGGCTGAGGGTAAACCACCATATAACAAAGCTTATCTTTTGTAAAGAGGTTGTTACAATTGTAGCCTTGGCTGATGTTCTGTATACATTAGCTGCCAACTTTTTCGATGTTATCGCAATAATGCCCACCACTAATTCCTACTTGACAATTTAAGTTTAAGTGGCAATTTAAGTCCAAGTTATTGTTCGGAAGATCCGTTGTATGTCCTCTGATTAAATTGAAAAAGACGGTAGCGATGCTCTATGTAACGGCTTGTGAACTTTCTCAAGTGCATCAAAGGTTATTCCCAGCTGATGATCGCTAATAAGCGTGAAACCGGTACATCGAGACTGTGTGAAGTACTGGTAAAATGCGAAAAGCTGAGTTTCCCAAGATTCAACACACAATAATGCACATTACTGTGGAGCGAGAAAAAAACTTTCGAAATTCACATTGCCTGGGTCATTAAATCGTGCAAAACTGATTAAAACTAATTGTCTCCAACTTTCAACACAATATATGGTCATATTCGGGTTGCACACTTGAAGCCATCATTTTACTAGTGTATTTCTATTAAAGTAATAATTATTAACAAATTAATTCAGTAATTCATTATGTCTGTATTTACTAAATTGCTTTATTAATTAAGTTGTTGTCACATGTCAGTGCTGGAAATTGTAGATTTAGAAGCAAACGTCGTTTTAGGATCTGAATCCGAATTCGAAGATACTTCTGAAAATGATGACAATGTCTTTAGTCAGGAAGCCAAAACGATTGAGGATGAGATTCCCTAAACCTCCAAGACAGACCAAATGAGAATATCTTTGGCAAAACAAACCGTTGTTTTTGATAGAACGGGAGTATCGGAGTATTAATTAATTAAACGTTACTAGTTTAATAGCTAAACATTAAAGACTTTAAACAAGACACTACGAATATATTCGCTCGAGGTGTGGAACCTAAACATGACAATATTTTGAGCTTAAATGTGGTGAGAATTTGTTTTAATCAGTTTCTAACCATTTAATGACTCAGGCAATGGGAATTTTAAAATAAGTTTTTATCGCTGCACCCAAATGCACATACATAAATTAAATATAAACGTTTGTAATTTAGATTTTATAAAAATGAATTAAAATTTGCAAATTCTTCAATTTATCAGAAAGACCGACATTCTGTCTAGCGTTACAATGGGAATCTACTGTTCAATCCCATCAAATTTAAAATATCGATACATGTACGTTAGACGCTTATCACTCTCTGGCGCTTTCGAGATCGAACTGTGATATCAAAGTCCATATTGTTATAGAGTATCCTTTCTCAATGCAAACTGGCTCTGGGGCGTGATGAAATTTAAGACCCCGATTCTAATTGCCTGACTGACTGACTGAAAATATCAGGTTGTAACGAAAGTTTTCCGCCATATCTGCCTGAAAAACTAACTTCTAACTTCTTAGATAACTGCTTTTGAACTTTCGGTACCAAACCTGCACAGTGTCACATGATACAACAATAGTACTTAAAGCTATACTCATAATTTGTTGATATTATGTAGCTGACTTTTTGCAACACAAGTGGAAGTAAATGATGGTTCTAATCCTCTAGAGTGATAGTTCCATTTGGGACACCTTATACTTAATGATAACTATATTTTTTACAGATTTCACAACACAGTGTTATAAAGTAAACCTCTTTCTTTCAAATGCCAAAAATCATTTGACAAAATATGAGCAAATACGCCACCGCGAACTGTGTGCTCACGATGTTTGCGATGGCGGGAAACTTTCGTTACAACCTAATAAGTTTTAATGGAGTACCTAATCAAAGTGCTATTTACCTCCAGTGTGGCATAAGAAGTTGTTGGTCAATTCTTACATAAATGTGTGGCGAGAAAAAATGTGAAGAGAACTACACAGTCAGTGATTTAGGGTAATTACCCTATGTATATATTCAGTGCAAGTCAGTTAGCATTGTACATGTCGTGGAGAGGGGGTGGCAAGTTCTCCATGGTCGACCCTGTTTGCCCTCACAGACAAGCGTTGAACTTCCTCAGGGTTACTCGACTGAGAACAAGCCGTGTACGGTGCTTACGTGTTACCCAGGCAGAGGACAGCCTTAGGCCTTTTGAGGAATCTGGGATCAGTGTAGTCAAAATCGGGTAGCTCTACAATAACCTCATCAGGAAGGTTGCGAAGCTTATCATGGTATCTTTTGGTAATCTTTTTAACCTGGGTGGCCAATGTATTGATAAAGATACTTTCTGATGATCTTATTCATCAATGTAGGCGGGCCGAAGCGAATTCGTCCAAGTTCCTTAGATTCCAGCTCACAGGCTCTTTTGAAATTAGTTTTGGCTGCATAATCCCAAACCGGTGCAGCGTAGAGGGTGATCGGCTTGACGAGTGCTTTGTAAATAATAATCTTGCTTTGAATATTGATTTTTCTTTTGAAAATAAGGCTGCTGACGCTTTGAAAAGTGGCAGACATTTTGACTCGCATACTATTAATGTGTTTCTTCCTAGTGAGGTTACGGTCCAGCGTAACCTTTAAGTAAGTTGCAGTAGTGTCCCAATCCATAGTGGTGTTAATAGTGAGTTTGGGAGGCGGAGATTTCATTCCGATAGAGATGGTAGTGCACTTTTGTGCATTCAGTTTGATTTCCCATTTCCTCACCCAGAGGTCAAGTCCTTCAATACGATCCTGAAATGCATTTTTCATGAATCGTCCATTGGGGTGCTTAGAGACAACCGCAGCCGCATAAAGAGCAATGCTTGAGTGTCTATATCTTGGAATGCCGTTGACAAACAACTTGTACAAGGTGGGGCCAAGGATCGAGCCTTGAGGGACCCCACTATGGATGTGGTGCCTTGAGGAATGAGTTTCCTCAAACGTACCGTGTATATTCAATTTTAAGGGTAACTTTTAAAAAGGTGTATGAATGAACCTGGAATGTTTATATTTATCTGTTTATAAAGAAATCCCTGGAGCCACACTTTGTCGAATGCCTTAGAAACGTCAGGCAATAAGATGCCAGTGTCCTTATGTTGTAAACACTCAGTAAATTGATCCACAACTCAGTAGCGCTGCTGAGTTGTACTGTGCATCTTCCTGAAGCCGAACTGCTCTGAGATAATGATGTTTCTATCAATTGGTGACACTAATTGAGAGAAACATCATTAGTCTTGGAGCTTCTAATTGCTTGAACTTTTGCACAGGTGTGAGAACACTTGATCTTAACAACAAATGTGGTGAGTTGTAAGTTAATGAAACAAAAATTGCTTGAATATTCAAATTTATTCAAATTTGAAGTACAGCATTTAGCAGTGTAGTACGGAAAAAAAGTAGAACATAATTTAAGAAAATACTGTATAAGTTTTCTAAAAATGCAAAAAATGTTCAATTTATTCGTCTTTTATTTACATCATGATGCATTTTTTATTAAGTGCTAGTGCTTTCAATTTGAGGCAATTTACCGAAAAGTAGTTAGCAATAGCGCATGTAGTCAGGTTAGCCAGTTTGTGGAACCAACACTTTATTGAACTGGAAAACTACGAAGAGAGCATGCTATGTTAAGCATCACTATCAGATTTTCCAATGCTATCAGAAGATTTTCCACCACAATTATAAGATAGTTTTATTATATGAAAGAATTGGACTATCGGGTCAGTTATGACTGAATGCCCACCATGCTTTGGGCTTCTATCTAAACACAAGGTCAAAGAACTCATTGATCCTACCACAAACTGGAGATAAGCACCACGAGTGCAGGCACTCCATTGTATGCCCCTCAGTCAGTCAGGTATGACTTAGCAGCTAAAAAATCTTCCCCAATAAAATCGAAAGACTCGGTAACTATGCATTCGCTATGTAAAAGACATGACAGTAATGCATTGTCATTTCTTATTCAGATTGCTGGTAGAAGAAATGGTTTTCCCTTTCCCTAGAGTGGCATATTTCGGCTCCTTTGAGGATAACTTGGTACCTGTTATTCATAAATAGAAGGTAAAGCCCGTTGTTACAACGGGTGCTGAAAGAAACAATTGACAAAAGTATGTCTGCTCTCAATATATTTAATCAATATATTTATAATCGAAATATATATTTATAATCGAAATCGTATTATATTAGAAAAATCTCCAACTGAGTCTGAAGTTCAGGAAAGTCCATGCTATCTTGCCCTTCTGTGAGGACATTATTTAATTTCGTCAGCTGGCTTTTGATACTGCCGCGCTTTCGATTTAGTGCTGTAATATCAGTTATCTTAACGATCTGAATTTATTATATTAAATTCAATCATAACATATAAATTATTTATTCCATAGGATCTGGTTCACCTCCGGGTCGCTAAGGACGAAAATGTGCGAAGGTTGCGTTATTATTAAGGCAAATAAATTGTAAAATCAAGCGTTTATTTACAGCGTGTTTCTGTGTATCGTACAACAGTAAAAAGTGAGAAAAAAAAAACATTGGAAGAAGGGTTGCCAAAATAGCGTGATTACAAAGTGTGCCAAGCAAGGTGCTTGGTTGCCAAGGATGTACATTACAAATACGGAACAAACTTCTTATTCAAAGATGGACGGAGGGGATATCACGTGGTCAAATTTCGCCTTTAAGTTATTATGTATGTAAGTCGAAAGAAAAACAGTATTCGAAAGACATTGCTAGAACATTCGATGCGTGCATCTGTACACAGAGAAGTTGTTTGGGAAAAATAAAGTTTTAATGATCATATTCGCGATAAAAATGTATTATTCGTTAAAATGAAATTTGATTGATTTAGTTAGTTCGAATGATTTCCTTTGATAAAAATAAATTATTCTTTAATCTGAAATTTTCCTTTCATAAAATATTTTATTCATTTATCTCCATAATAGTTTAATTCATTGTGACGAGTTTTTTTTTTTTTACAGTATTTTGGTAATTACTTTTAAAAGTTAACTAAAAACATTACTTACTGGAACATTAAAGTTTATATATTTAGTCATATTTTTCATTTATGGCTTTTTTCAAGAATTCCTTGTTTCTTTTGATATCATAAATATCACAACATGAAAGTTCAGAATTACTTTTGATACTTAGAAGATGTTTAACATTACATATTGAATGTCTACCCCTTTCTGCCGGCCCAATAATAGGAAAAAAACTCTCTCAACTGGAGCACATGTACTAGGGAAAGACATCGCAAACTGAACCAACTAATTTAGAAATGTTGCGACAAGAAGTATCAGAATTCTGAAAAACCTTAAAAATAGCTTTCAATTTCCCTTCATTAAAATTCTTTACCATAACTTAAACGATCTAAAAAAGATTTTGAATTTTTATGGCAGTTTTCTGTCAATTTTGCCCCCCCCCCCTCTTGAAATTCAGAGGGGAAGCTGAAGCTTCCTGAGCCTTTTCGGAAATCAGGCCCTGATTTCCTTACAAAGGAAATTTGAAAGCTTTGAAAACGTTTACTCTCAAAATCTTATAATTATTAAATTCAGAATAGCTTTTTAGTCTAAATTTAGACAGTAGTAATTAAGATTTGTATTAATATTTTTTCATAAAAAATAGTCACGTTGTGCCACCGTGACACTTAGATAGTTTTAGCTATAGCATCTTCCGAATATATTCTATTATCACAAACATTTGATGACAACATACCTTATAATAACGCAGATTCGCTTACACCAAATGCATGAGATTCAATCAGGCGGGCAGCAGCTAATATAGATAGAGGACATGAAATGTGTGATTAGAAGAGAGTTATGGATTAGAGCATTTCTCAATACTGGTGCACACGCTGCTCAAGTTAATAAGAAACTTCCAAACAGGTAGATATAAGGCACTACTAAATTCAGAGCTGTTTGAATGGGATTGGTTAAGGATATTCAATAATGGAGATGTTAAATAATAAATGTATTCCTGCTCACTGTTTAAAATATATCGGTAAATTAACGGACAAATGACTGGCAGCAAAGTTGCCAGAAAACGTCAGTTCCCTTTATCATTTTCCCGTTTTCGAAA
Organism: Cheiracanthium punctorium; assembly: GCA_038373885.1. Taxonomy (NCBI): domain Eukaryota; kingdom Metazoa; phylum Arthropoda; class Arachnida; order Araneae; family Cheiracanthiidae; genus Cheiracanthium; species Cheiracanthium punctorium. Next base: position 297,173 of record JAWZYV010000367.1, read on the forward strand.
AATCTAAGACTGTAACTTTCGGTTTGGCTAAACGCCTGCTGAATAAGTTATCTTATTTTGCCACTACTAGGATGGAACCCTCAATCTACGGAGTGACAGACTGCTGTGCTTATGCACTAGAAGCTATTTGAATTAATTAAAGTCGACGAAATGTTGAAGGGAAAGTTATGTCTCATGTTGGGACTTGGATGGTAAAGTGTTGATCCAGTTATAATTAACATAGTCAAAATATTGGTTTGGGAAGAAATTAATTTCAATTTCCATAAATGTATCTACTAAAAACGTTCACTTTTAAGCTACTTGACATATCTGTTTAAATCTTTTTTTTTTTTTGAGATATATTGACAAACAATTTAAAAAAAAAAGAAAAGAAAAGAAAGAAAATAAATTGGCTGCTAAAAAATATTTAAAATTTTTCTCTTACTGATTTTTCGTTCCCTATTTGAAATAAAAAAATCTGTGTTCCCAAGTACCTTTTCTGCAGATTCGTTGACTAGTTTCACATTCCTTTCAACAGCTTGAGTGTGACATAGGAATTTTATTAATTCAAACTTTAGCAATTGTTTAGTTCACAGAAATGACAAAATATCCTTATTTGTCACATTTTTTATCACTGGAAGAGGAGAAAGTGAACACGTTTGCCAGTCATTTAACTCGTAGCATAGTTTCAAGCTTCAAATTTTAATATTGGTGAAAGAAATTTTCTCTCATAGATACAGAAGTGTTTCCTGATGTTGATACCTTTCCGTGAGTATTCTTCTTTAGGCCAACTCCCTTACATGTGGCTTGTCGTCTACTGACATTAATAACAAGCTCTCAGGATCAGCAAAGTAGACATTTCTTTGAATCACTGGATCCGCGATTTTTAGGAGATCATCAGGCAAATGTCTTGTAATCTGTATAACTTTTAACAAGAGTACAGGTATACGTTTCACAGAACAATTTTTTTATTTAGCTATACTGGAACATGAGTTTGTAGGATACAATTTACAACTATCTTCATCTCATTAGTAGATTCAGTTTGGGAAATATACAGCCACAGAAATCGGTTAGCACACGTTAAATAACGTGAATGAATTAAAGGTCCTGGATTTCTGACAGCGAGATCAGGGTCACATTTTTCTTTCTGTATTGCTGTGACAATATCCAATAAATATTTTTGGTCGTTAAGGCTTTTTCAATAATTATCGAAAACTTAGCGAGGCCTGTAGTTAGACCATCTAATTGTTGAAAAATATGTCTGAAAGAAAGCTCATTCAAATGAAGGAGGCAAATGAATCATTGTAACGATCATTGAAGTTTCATGTCAGTGTTGCAAATCACGCAATATTTCCGGCCCGTATTTATTGCTGTACCATCACAGCCAATCGCGACTAATTATCTCACGTTTTTTTTTTCCAAATACTGATAAAATTTTCAGATATTTTTAATCCAATACCTTTTTTAGGTGACACATATCATAGATATATTTCACCAGGTTCTCAACTAGTCAACGTGTTCACTTTCTCGTCTTCCAGTGATGGAAAATGTAACAAACCAGGATATTTTGTCGTTTCTATAAACTAAACAATTGCCAAAGTTTGAATTCTTAATACACCTATATCACACTCAAGCTGTTGAAAAGCTAGGCAGAAAGGAAAAGGCGAAGTCACAAGAGATGGATTTATACGAAAAACTTTATACTTGCGATCATTATAATGCCAAAATTGAGTCATAAGTCCAACTTCAAAATTAAATCCAAAGGTAAAAACTTGTTTAAAATCGTAAATGTAAATATATTGTAAATATGTAAATAACTGTTCTTCATGACTGGGTTGATGAGAAGGACAGGGTGGAACTCGAAATGTAGCTACCCCACTCGTGGTGAATTCTGGGTTATTAAGCAATAAATTACATTTGCATAATAAGCAAAGAGCTGCACAGTGCACATTTATTCAGAAAAGTGTATAACTATACTATAAAAGCATAAGTACTGCAACATGTAAGAAAGCTAAAAAAGTCAAATATTGGTTAATTTTAGAAATCTGCGGCTTATGCGTGACCTAAAAACTGCAGAAGAATATAAATATTTTTAGAGATATATGAAAAGAGTATTAAAAAAAAGCACTTGAATGGTATTAGAACGAAGACTAATAATATTTGTATTTCAAATATACATATTTTTTTTTTTTTTTACTTTTGCCCTTCTACCTTTTTTCAAACTTTGTAGGTCATAAAGTAAAGAAGCAATTGAGGGCAATTTTTAATTATTACATTGTTTTTTTAATTCGAGTAGTGTTAATTATTTCATTGATTATAAAATGTCCCCCAATTTTGTTTCAGAATTGGGGACATGTCCTCAATTCTACCTTCGAATATATGGTCACCTTAGCCAAAGTGCAACTTTTTTTTATTATTATTAGAAGTCGCTTATCTAAAATATCTACTTTTTGGCCCTGCTGGCAGCTATGATTAATGTTTGTGAAACGAACCTTTTGATAAGAGTTTGAGCATCCGGGTTTAATTTTAGATATTAAATTTTTAGTGAAAATTGATTGTATTTGTATACTGTCACCTGCTAAAAATTTTCACATATTTTCTGAAACAAGTATTTGATATACATAAGTTCGGAGAATTTTGCATACTATACCCACAATGGTATAGCTTATTACGATGTTTACGATTTGAATTAAAACACGTTACTAAATTTTGATATGTTCTTCAAAATATAGCAAATGATGAAACAAAACCTCAAAATAAAATGACACATGAAACCAAAAGTTCCAGTAAAAATAAATTATGACAACAATCCACCTGAATGACGATGTCACACTGCACAACAAGGTTGGATTCGGCTTGACTCGTGACCTACGACAGGACGGCATGCTAGCTTATGAAATGAGTAATATCATGCAAGTTGGCCGACTTTGGATTAATGCAGCGCCTTATCTCCATTCAGGTTGGTTATGCATAAAAGGTGCCCTTTAAAGACTTCTTGGGGATGTCCCAACATGGCGGGAAATACCATGTAAGCAGCTACTCTACCCCAAATGTAGTGTGGATAACTCGTTAATTAACCCCATGCCGATCCGCTGCCCCGGAACGGCATTAATACGACATGTTGCGGTTCTGCGCAATATGTAGGCCTCGCCTTCAGGTTCACAGAAAAGTGTCATAAAACAGTAAAACGTGAAATTGCATAGGCAAATTAAGATTCTAACTGCTGCTTACCATTTTATGTTGTTTGTAGAGGTCTGTGCCGCCGAGGTCTCGGACGGTGCGCCGACAAAGAACGTTGATTGTATGCCGCACCGTAAAATTGGCTTTAAAACTTTTTTAAAAAATTGTACCTTAACTTTCATTCGCAGCATTGCATAATGCTTTTACATTAGAAACAAAAGTCTTGTATATGAATTATACATTTATTATTTCCGAGAAGCAGTTAAATTTAAGGCAAGTGAATAAAAGATAATTCGATACTCCTTTAATGTAAATAAAAAGCCACCACAATTAACTTTTCGTAAAATTAAGAAACAAAAAACAAATGTTCCGTTGACTTATCTAACGTTTATTGCCAAGTCTAATTGCATTAGAACGGTTGCTTTGCGCAACCGTAGTACTAGATAAAAAGCAAGCAGTTGTGTTTGTTTCAAGGGATCCATCATAGACTTCAAAACATCGAAGTTCTGATATATGGATGTTGGAGAAAGTCTATGTTTAGAGAGAGAAACACAATTTTTATTAAGAGATTTATTTCACTTACTTCCGGCGTGTGTGCTATTTTAAGCAAACAAGTTTTACAGAAAAAGCTTTTCAGTGCATAAACAGAATATCTATTAAAAAAAAAAGAAAAGCACTCAGAAAAATAGCATGCTTTAAAATAGTTTACCCTAAATATAAATTATAAAATATTTACCTTTCTCTTTTGACTTTCGTCCTGCTGTGTTGCTATTTTTTCCAGTTCAATATTTTAAGTAAAAATAATCAAAATTTGCGTTTACTTTGGTAGAACAATAAATTATTGCTCAATACAATATATGCGGGTCAAGACATTTTAGCTATGACTATGCAGTATTTAAACCAACGTTTAATTATTCCTTTCCGGGGTGAATATTTAATAAGAAAACACTCTAGGTTGTACAACGTATGTGGGAAAAAAAAGTTTTTTCTTTTTGACGTTTTCTCCTTGAACAAAATTTGCTCTCTTTCTTCTCTCCGAATGAAGGGAGATGGTGAAAATTTACGAGATTGCCGAATGAAGAAAAAAAACAACAACTTTTGTTTGAAAGACAACCCCTCTATGCAACAAAACGACCCGACACTCAGCTGGCAGTTTAATTTTTGTTTTAAAAAATTGAAATTTCTGTTGAAGTGAGGCATCATCGAACTCCTTGGACACTCTTGATTTCTTTCTTGCTGTTGGTGACATTGGTTCTGGGTTTATACGCTTGTTCCATGTGATATTATAGTGTTTTTGGTATGGTTAAATAATGAACAGACTTGCTGTATGTGACATAACTGAGACGTTTATTAGTAAACACTGACCAAGAATGTTCAATTTACAGATTGAGAAAATGTTAGAGCAGAAATGTTTCAATATAAAATAGACTATGTGAAATAAAAATTCGGTTCAAACATTCGAATCTCAAACCCCACAACTTTTGGTCGTAGAACAAGCCTATTAGAATGTTCAATTTACTGATTGAGAAAACATTAGAGCAGATTTTTTCGAGGTAAAATATAAAACAGGCTATGAGACAAAGACATCTTTGATTAAGAAAAAGATTTCTAATCTGAAACCCCACAACTTTAAGTCATAGATGAAGCCTAATAGAACGTTGTATTTATTTTTTCAAAAAATAATAACTGGCCCCCGCACAGCGATGAATATTTGCGGAAGATAATTCACCGCTTAAGCACAACGCTTTTCTGTTGCGTGATGATGCGTGATGTGTATAGTCGATTATATGAAAATACACCGAACTCTAAAGAATGGTCTGCATTAGGGTAGGTCGTTTTTCACTTTTTAAAAAACCGAAATTGCCTGTGGTGGGAAAAGTTTTGTATTGACATCAAAAGTATGTAAATTATTTTTTTATTAAAATATATTCAGTCCCATGATGTTTCACCAAATATGTAAAATTCAGGGTTCTTTATTACATGTGTAATTTTTTTATGTATCAAATTTTTTAACCGCTGTAGTGGAAAATATTTCATAGTAAGACCTTTCATTTGTGAATATATATATATGTATATATATATATATATACATATATAATATATCATATTTAAAGCCCCAACCAGGCTTTTGAAATTTATATAATTTGCCATTTTTTAATAAAGCGGCTCTTTCTGTACCATTTTCTCTAAACGATTTTGTCCACTTTAGTTTTGAATATTAGTGATCAATATTGCAGAAACAGGGCTCTCCTCAGGTCTTTAAAGAAGGGCGTGCCCCTCAGCTGATCTTACTGACCGCCCGGGGTAAAAGAAATAAGATCCCTCTCGACTTTAGTTAGATTCCAATCAACACCGGTCAACGTCAAACGAAAATTCCAATTTCACTTGCCTATTTTCTCTCGGTGCTGAGTACTGAATCGCGCAAAAGGAAATTCTAAACTGCTGTTTGTTTGTTTTTTAAGATTGGAGCTAGAGTGTAATCTAAAAGTAACAAAAAATTATAATGAAGACAGACCCTATTACGGTTATCGATAAATGTAATAAAATAGATAGTCAAAGAAAGGAAGTTCTCCTTGACATGCAAAATAGTTTAGAAAAGATAAGATAGTTTTGCAGGTGCTACATTTATTTCGAAGAACGGACTGAACCTTAGCAAATGAAGGGTCCACGGGAAGAACGATGAGAGTCCACTTTTCATCAATGTTGAGGTTTCTACTGCATTCTGTTGTTCATTAGTGGCACTATTAATATCCGAACCCATAAGGGGAAAGAACGATGAGAATGCACTCAAAAAATAGCCCAAAATACAATCTAGTCGGGAAGAACGATGAGTCCACTAACGTCAAACACTAAATACACTGATTTTTTGAAGAAGTATGCAAGTTGTCTGGTTTCCTGCCTTCACGAGGACTTATATTGAAATATGTAATTGATATGGAATGCTTTAGTGTGTCATTTTAATAACTGCAATTAAAATTTAATTTTTTATTGGTAGTAAAAATATTGACACTATTAGACTTGAAAGTTTATTTTTCGATGTTTGGGAAATCAGCTGTATTGGACTCTCATAGTTCTTCCCGTGGACCCTTCAATTGTTAAAGAAGGGTATTTCACACAGAAGAATCAAAGGGAAAGAATATACAGTAGGGTGGTGCGAAAAACATTTTTTTTTTTTAATTTGAAACATCTCCATGTGCACTAGTTGCGATTTTGATAGTAAAATTAAACCCTGAAATTTGAATGAAATTGTTTTATATCTTAGGCCTCCTCATGATCCACGAATTTTGGAAATTATCGGAAAAAATGCTTGAAAATCAACTGCTCTTTTCATTAAAAAAAAAAATATATGAAATGTCACCCTGTTATTTATTTGCACTTTTGAGTATATAAACATTTTTAAAAAGCTAGCCGATGTAAAATTAATTTTTAGGCCTCCCCAAATTCCTTGAAGTTGAGCGTTTTTCACTGAAAATGGCAAGCAAAGATATGTAAATAGAGAAGATACTAGTCTTACCTTCTCATATAAGGAGTAGGTTATTTCACTCGAAAATCAGACTTTTTTTCAAAACATGGTATTAGCTTCCTATCGAATGCTTTTGCTCGGAGGAATCTACCTCTTGCACGGACGCCACATACATGAAGAGATGATACTGTCACAATCCTAGCCTCACCATGGCACAGTGGTTATGTCACTGAAAATGGTAGATGGCCGATGTGTGAAGGTCCCGGGTTCGGGTCCCATCGCGCGGCTGTCGATCTAACGGTCTGGAGTTTTGGTAGGTTTTCTCCAGATGTAACGTGAATACGTGTTAGAACCCCTTAGAAAGTCCTCTTACCAAGGCACCCACCCATCGGCAGATCGCCATAGTGTAGCGTTGCCGTAATCACACATAACCAACACAACCAACTATCACAATCCTAATCATCCTCTCAACGGCTTGGGGATGGCGGGGTAGTTTTATAAATTTATCCCAAGAACTTGGATGTTTATCGGACTTCAGTAATTCCTGTAAGACACTATTTGTCCATTTCTTTGTGATGGGAGGCTCAAGTCACAACACATTCTCACCAATGGATAAGGTTAATGTAGTCATTGCTTTCGAAATTCAACTTTGGAATCAGAAACCTTCTATTGCTTGTTATTTGTTCCGCAGATTTTCTGGCCTTTATGATACTCTGAAAAGCAAGCTGACGGATATACTGTCCTCAAATGCACAGATATTCTGTCGTCGAATAACATTGCAGCGAGTACATTTTCTGCTTGAGCAAAATACGCATTGTTTTGAACAACGTTTTTTATTATACCCTTTAAATTATCTGGGAGAGGCTGAAATCGAGATATAAAATATTGCAAATTCTTTTTGCCATCCTGAATGGCACTGTTACACTTGATTCTGAACCATGTCGGCGCGTATATTTTCATTACGAATGTGGCTAATACAATAAGTTGTGTTGTTGGATAAGATGTTCCAACATATAAACGCACAATGCAATTTGAGAACATTAGCCAGCTAGAATGGAAAGTTTTCCAGGGTGTGTATTTGCTAGATCTTTTGGGCAATAACCTGAGGAAACAGCCTTACAAATTTCCCACAAATAACCTTAATTCATGCTAAGAACACGCTAAGAAGTCAATATCAGCCTCAAACGAAAATTTAATTTCCTTGAACAGCACTGGTTACAACAGCTCCCTCTTTACACACTGGCCAGGCGTATCTCTCAACACACTGTAAAATTAGTATTCAACTATACCGGGCTAATTGAAAAATATGACGTACTGCAATTTCTAGAGATAGTCTAACAACCTAGAGAAGGCAAGTTCTCTGAATACACTGGTAGGAGAAAATTTTTTTCCAAGATATATCTGGAGAAAACCACTCAAAAGTCTCGACCATTAGATCGATAGCCACGTGAGGAATTAGTATCGGTCGATCCCTAGTAAACAGTATACTTTTAAACCATGTTTTTAATAACACGTCCAAACGTCACCTGCGATAAAAAATATTTTTAAAAAATGTGGTTAGTTACATTCCGTTCGGTAGGAGCTAATCTAACATATACTGATCTTTTCATTTGCTTTTAAATCACTCACTCATTACCCAGCAAACATACACCTGCTGGCGGAGTACCTTGCCAGTGCCTTTCTGCCTTTACGTCCAGTACCGGCCCGGCACTGCAAAAAGTAACTGAATCGTACCAAAAGTGGTCGCCCGAGAAGTACCTTGCCAGAAGACCGGGAAGGCAACGGCAATCTGCTGGCATACTGCATGTGCCGGCCGTTACTCACAATAAAGGCACTGGCCCATTAAGTTTATAATGGCCAAAATGAAACGGCCGGGTGCCGGCTATTATTAAAAATAAAGGCACTGACCTGGTACCTTAACAGTGACTACAATGTAATGGTAAGGTACCGGATTAGTGCCTATTTACAGTAATGCTGTCATAATTAAAATACGAGCCAGTGGCGAGATTCGGGGTAGGGGGCTTATTCATCAATCCCCACCCCCACCCCGCAAAAAAAAAACATTCCTTAAGGGTAACATTTTGAAAGATAAAAAACAACATAAATGAAAGATAAAAAACAGCAAAATCCGTTGGTCAATCGTTTGCAAATTATGTGCGCCTATCATTAGTGAATTGTGTGCAGTTTTCATAAACTGCAATTTTCTTACAAATTTGCAGTCGCAAAAGATTTTTTTGTGAGAGAGGCTGTAACACATTTCAGAACCAACATAAAATCATTTATAAGCAGTTTAATTTCAATATTTCAGAGTTAGAGATTTTATAAATGAGTTATAATACTTTATGGTTGATATATATATATATATGTGTGTGTGTGTATCTACTAATCAAAATCTTACAGGAAGTAATAATAAATAAAAGTGTACTATGACTACACACATAACTTTAGGGTAACATTTTGCTTTCTTGTACATTTTGTTTAGATCAAATTATTTTTTAAATCTTAGCTATTCTGAAAAGAAATTTTCTGTATCTATATCTGTTGTATACTGCATGATTCAAATAATATGGAGGAAAGTACTTTTATACACTCAAATAAGTATCATTAGTAACATCACCGACTTAAAAAAAGTCACCAGTTTAGTAGCCATTTTCTCAATTTTAGTTCCCAAAGTAGTAACATTTTTGAATGATTTTGTAGTTAAGAAATAAACATGCTTAATTTAGCTTCATTTAAGAAGGATTGAATAAAATGATAAATTTAAAAACTTCATATATATATAACAGAGCATATAATACATTTATTTTTATAGCACGATTAAAAAAACGGATTAGAATGTTTGCTGAAAGCTGAGTAGCAGCTTTAAAGAAAAGGGAGTTGACAAAAACCAACACCAGATTTTCAAATGAGTCGCTGGAGTAAGGTACAAATAGCCAAAACATGAACATAGTATAAAAATGATTAGGGATGGACGCGAGACGACTTTTTGCGAGACGAGACAGAGATTTACAGCTTTTTTGCGAGACGAGACACACATTTTTAACATTACGATATAGGGATTTTTGCGAGACGAGACAAAGCTTTTAGGCTATTTTGCCAGACTCGAGACGCTTATTTTTCGTCTCGCGTCCATCCCTAAAAATGATGTTTTTTTTGGTTCAAAAAGTCGCCTAATCTTTAAATTAGTTGCAAAAGTCAATTATTGTTTATTAAAAGCAGTAAAAGTAAAAATTTACCTGTAATATTTTCCTCACTGTTTAAAAACTTAAATCCAACCGTAAAATCTTCTTTCTGTATCCATAACCAGCAAGATATCACTTCAGAAGCAAATATTATTATAATTATTATTGCTCCTAACAGAGATACCTCACTAGTCTATAGCAATAACGTTCTCGAAAGTCTGCAACAACCGGAAAAACTTTATCCTAAAAAGCGTATTTCATAACTGGCTTCCCACTCAATGTTTCAAGATTTGCAAAATGAAATGAAATATCAAGAGAAAAAGAATGGGTTACTATACTCAATCGGCAGGAAAGCTCGCCAATCTTCAAATGCATAAAAAATTCATTTGTACTTCGTATAAATAATCTGAGTTAATATAGCCAAATACACGATAACAGTTTGATTCTTGGTGCCTTATCGTGCAAACCGTGAGATATTAGTTGACCTGGGTAGATATTTTTGACCTCTTGCTTCCCGTAAGGAGGCCGTTAAAGGGTTCGAAATAGAACATTTGATTCAGGAGTAATGGAAACAGAATGAAATAATATGTAAATATTGGTTCATTGCTGAATTTCGAACAAAATAGCTGCAGGAGCTCTAATTTGTTTTGTTGTAAATTTGAGGATTAATTACCTAATTTATATTTATCTTTTGTTTTACCACTGCTATATTTAATTGAATAAAAAAATGTCAATAGAAGCAATTATGTAGGCTGTTAAAATTTTTAATTTAATCTAAAATTCTCTGAAGAGACTACAGGAGCTGAGCTCTCATGCAAAACCCTGACTGGTCTTCGTGTAATACTCTCTAACATATTTCTGCACCCTAATTCGGTAGATTTTAAAAGGGGCTTAACGTAGAAAAAAGTCTCCAAATATGTTTTTCAGGAAAAGTTTAGCAAAATTGTAAAATATTAATATAAATTATAAAAATGTTAAGATTAAAATTCATAATTCTGTACATAGTGGGGGTTATATACTGTCATATACAGAGTGGAGATTACACTGTCGATGTAGTAAATATTTTTATAGCATACTGAACTCGTTTGTATTTTTTTAGTTTTTAGTACTAAAATATTGGAAGGCACAATATGAACTTCTCCCCGTAACACTTCTACACCGTATGAATGTGAAACAATAATATTTAATTAAAAGAACGAAATTTTATGCCAACACTACGAAATATATACAGGCCCATTACTGCCAAATAGTTCCGGTCCGGTACATTTTAAGCAGTACCACGCCGTTAACGTTTTTGTGCATGTCATAGACACATGGCAGTTCGCCGTTACTAGTTATGTACCGGCGCATATGCACTTTTCAGGCACTGGTACTCCAGTCACTTCCAGACGATGGCAATCTATCTTGCTCCCGGTATACGGCACTTCGCCAGCACGGCGGGTACCCAGCCGTCATTTTGCGGGCAGTTGTGTGTTTGCTGGGTAGTGACTAGGCTGCAGTCAAAAATCAGGGACAATATTAAAAATTACACTAACAGTGCAAAAGTTAGCAACGTTTTACTACACCGCAGATCAGATACACTACAATTGATGTACGAATTTTAAAAATTAAGCCAGCACATCTGTAAAGATTTGTTAAAAAATTAAGGGTACTTGCAGAAAATTCACAAATTTAGATGTTGAAAAAGTCCATGCAGCATTATAAACAAAGTTCAGCAACAAATTATTATAATAATTTGGCCTACACTCGATGAATGCATACGAAATAAAGGTAAAGTAAAATAAAATAATTAAAATCCGAAAAAATATCATGAATGTTGCTCTCCAATTTTATTTTAATTTTGCTTTACTTAAGAATACAAGCAATTTATTGAGTTTGACAGTTACACATTTCAGCAAATTCATCGATACTAAAATTTTCCTAAAGGCAAAATCTATAACCGTATCCATATTGTTAAATTGTAAAATCTGTGTCTGTTTTTGAAGAAAGAAAATTAACGCGTGTTCTTAGCCTGTGTGAAGTTCTTATCCCTAAATGCGATTTACAACATACACATGTGCAGCTCTAACACTTGTTTGAACGCAATTATATGACTGCAAACTTTTCCACTTTTATTTTTTGCGATTATATGCCACAAGTTTCAAGGAGTTGTACCACATTAGAAAAATTAGATTAATGCTTTTCAAAGCACTTTACAGAAATATTGGTAATTATCTTCGAAAAATGGTTTAGAAGTCGGTACCTATCGAATTACTAAGTTCAGCTATCGCCTCCTAGATACAAAAAGCCTATCAAACGCTACATCATTTTTCTTTTATGTTACTATTGGCCTTCCACTCCGACAGCAATACAGATTTAGTTGGATAAATTAAAACTATTTAAAAATCTTGGTGAATTTACTCACGTGTAACAACATTTTAATGATTTGAGATAGGAAATTTAATTTTAAGAAAAAAGCACGTTTTTAACTGTCACTAATTATATAATGTAATAAGGAAATAGATCATAACGAATGGTTTGTATAACAAAGGTATTTTAATTTTTAGCTTTAAATTAAAATATTTTTTATTATTTGTAGAATTTACCAGAAAATTCATATAGTTTAATTTTGTGGGAATAAAGATGTGATGACCTCAAATCTGCAGTTGTTAGGCATTATTATGGAGGAGGTATTGGCCTACCAGTGAATTATCTTTTATTATACAAGTACCAATTTAGACGGTATGCAAATCATGAAAATCAAACAAGTCTCATGGTAAATTATAAACTATTACAAACCATACGCATGCACAGTTTATCTCTAGAACTATCAACAAATCCTGGCAATCAATTTTTCTGTCATCTATGTCAAAGAAAATGTTTGCTTACAATGTTCGCAATTACTGAACGGAGCAGTGGACAACTAATGTAGCATATTAAAGCACCAAGAGAGCAACTAATGCATAGTTTGAGGACAAATGAGTTATTTGAAGATTATCGGGTATCAGTGAAGTTCTTGTCACCAAATTCGACATTTCGAAACAATTAGGGAAGCAGATTATACAGCTTTGTCACTAGTTAAGTGAATCGTATCGTTGTTTAATCGAAATAATTTGGAAATTTAATAAAGATGCAAACTTTGAAGTGTGATTGTATGTTATTCAAAGAGGCATTCAGTTAAGTTGTTTATCAGTAGTTAATTTAAGGATTTGTTCTGGCAGTTTAAAAACGAGCCTTTAAAAGAGCAGTTTGTCATATTTTCCTAAAGTTATGCACGCTTATCATCAAAATTGAAGTACATTTACTCTGAAAAACGTACACTTTTCTTTTTCCTGTTACTTATAACCAATATCGAAAAGTATTTTTAAAATGTTAAGTAAAAAGCTCTCTGTATGAATCTATGAAGAGGTTGCTGTGAGTTAAAAGCTTACCAGAAAATGTATATTTTTATTTTAAATTAGCAGGTATATTGTAGAGAAATAGTAAAATTTCAGTTCTATTCAGTTTTAATGGAAGGGAAAAGCAAGTTGCAGATCGCGGTAACACTAACTATGACTTAGCCACTTACTTCTAGGAGCAATAACATTTTACTTAAGTTATAAAAAAATTATTATTATAAGAAAATACTGTTTACGAAAAGTGGTTGTTTATATTCTGTAATGTTGGCAGCTATGCTATGAAGTAACTCAAATTATCGTATAAATAATATGCCTAATTAATGTGAAAATAGCATAAATTATAAATATAAGCAATACATCATTCTTTTCATAAGTGTATTTAGTACGTCAAAAAACAACGAGCTCTGTATTTTAAGTTGAAAACAAGTTAAATTTCAAACCTATTGCTTTTATTATCAGCATGGATAGTACATTAATTTAACTTTCACAAACAGTTTCGTGATTATTCACAGTCGCGCAACAATTTATAAACAATGTAACCAACGCTTACATTAGGTTTATCAAACTCAACGATATTCCTTTGACGATGAATTAAGAAAAATCAATTCTTCTAGGTCTTATTTGTTTTGATGGATGATTTAATCTCTCCTTTAGCCCCAATTTGGGCCAATACTTCCCTCTTAAGTGCTTAGTGCTGACAAGCATTATATATCATAGTTAACTTATGACGGAAACCTATATAGATCCCCTGAAACTTTGGGAGCTGAGATTACGATTATATAATTTCTGAGGGAGAGTGTTTCCGAGGAAACTGTTGGTTGTTTGTATACACTGGCTTTGATAAGATTCCCCTTATGCACCAGTATTGTACACTCTATACTCCTAAAAAATCATAACCATATGAGATCGAAATAATCCATAAGGAACATATACTGGCCCCTGATATAGCCTTTCTGATGTATTGCACGCGCGTCAAATGTTTGGTGAAAAAGGCAGTAAAAAGTGTTAAGGATTAGTTTTACATTAATTATAATTGTATTATTAAAAAATGTAAAATGGAAATAAGAAATTGCGTATTTAAAAAAAAACTGGGATCTTGTGAAAACCAAAATTTCTTTGAACGATAGTTTACGTCTTACAAGGAGGAGGCACACAGCCTCCGGTAAACGGATTTCTAGGATATTTGCCACAGTGGTAGTATACCATGTCAATATACTACGTGTAAAATACTAAGACGGAATACTCAAATACAGCCGAGAAAAATTAATATTTATTTTCGAACCTAAACTCCCCTAATTCACCTAAACTTTAAATATAAGTTACGCACAAATGAGCATCGTGGTGAAATGGTTAGAATGATGGTCCCAGGTTCGAATCTCGTGCTGCGCTAGCGGTTTTTTTGAACACTCTTTTTCAATACATCAGTACTGATAATTAATTCTTTTTTCAGTCCTGTAAATATTTATTTAATGTTTCATTTATTCATTTATTTATTTTTACTACTTATTGAATTTTTTATTATTTATTTAAATTTTTTAAAATTTTATTTCTACTATTCGAAGTCTAATTTTACAATTGATTATAGTTATAATTATTTGAATAGAATAATTATAATTAATAATATAGTTATGACTAATTGAATTTCATTTTTCCTCCCATCTGGTACATAGTCATCATATGAGTTATCTTTACATGATTCGAAACTTTTCTTCTATTCACTCTTCTTGAGCATGGATCAATATTTTATCAGTTACAAACTTCTTTTCATTCAACACATCCAATGTATAATTGTTCAAATTAGTTCCTATCATTATAGCTTCTTCAGGTAGTATATCAAAAGCTGGCGTTACAATTAATTTTTTTTTTAGAAGTGAACTTTCGTAATACGCTACTTCATTTTTTAGTCACTGCTTCAAAACATCTCTTTATGTAGAACTATCAGTAGCTTTTTCATCACAACAATAATAACTTGCTTGGCCTGGTGGCATATTTGCAACTGTAATATAATTCTTCAAAATAAGTTTCACTGCTTAAATACGTGTATTCGAAATTTCTACGACGACAAACGAACGACAGACGACTAAAAGAAATAATGCTGTTGCTGTGGAATCACAAACGGGTAAAAATTAAAAAAGAAGTCTGTCTTACGATTGTGACAAAAAGAAATGTACCTTAAATAAACATTAGTTTTGCGAGAGTAAAAAGTGAATTATTTTGACTGTGAAAAATTCTGATTCCAAAGTAAAAATTTTGCAAGTAGAAATAAAATTTAAATAATAATAAAGAATCAATAAATAGGTCTTAAAAGTAAATAAATAAATAATAAATGAGTAAAAAATAAGTGAATTATTTAATTGACTAAAAAAAGAATTGATTACCAGTTCTGCTGTATTTAAAAACAGAGTGAGCTGGGGGAAAAAAGAACGCTAGAGCAGTACGAGATTCAAACCTGGGACCCCAGAGTAGAAGACTATCGTTCTGACCATTGCACCACGGCACTCAATCTGATTTGCCCGTCACCTATATTCAAAGTTTTGTTTAAGTGGCTCGGAAATAAATGTTAGTTTTTTCTCGACTGTATTTGAGTATTGCGTCTTAGTATTTTATATGTAGTATATTGACATAGTACACTACCACTGTGCCAAAGATAATTGAAATCCGTTTCCCCGATGCCGGGCCTCCGCTTTCTTAGCCACTAAGAGGATAAATTACACCTAGCTATTTGCATGCCTTTTCCAATAACCGTTGCAATATTTTTCCTTAAATTACTTACCACTATTCTTTTTAAAAATAATTTATAAAAAACTAGGCCTTTTTTAAAATACCTGTACGGTAAAATACTTTAAGAGTTCTGGTAAAACTAATTTTCCCAAAGAACGTGGATGTTGTCAGCTGTATGTTATTTTCTGTAAAATCAGTATTTTTCTACCAAAGCGTTAAGTACGGTGTCTGCAGCTCTTAACATCACCGCTGTTACAAATAAATGTATTTTCGTATTGAGATAAAGAACTAGAGTGCATAACTGCAGGGCCTGATTACCGAAAAGGCTAGGGAAGCTTGAGCTTTTCCTCTGAATTTGAAGGAGGGGGGGGGGTCCAAAAATAGCTGGAAAACTTTACTAAGAATTTAAAATTTTGTATATGAATGATTTTTTTATTGTAAAGATTTTTGTTGAAGAGAAGTGGAAAGATATTTTTAAGATTTTTCAGAAGTCTGATACTTCATGTCCCAACACTTCTAAATTGGTTCAGTTTGTGATGTCTTTGCCTGAGACATCTGCTCTAGTTGAGAGATTGTTTTTTCTATTATGGGGAACAATTTGTTGACAGAAAGGGGGAGACTTTCAGTATATAATGTTTAACATCTTCTGAATATCAAAATTAATTTTGAACTTTCATGCTGATTTTTATAATGTTATCAAACAAACAAAGAATTTCTGGAGGGAAAAAAAAAAAACATATCTAATGAAAAGTACTTCTAAACAAATAAAGTTTAATATTCCAGTAAGGTAATGTTTTTAGTTTATTTTTTAAAATAATTTCAAAAATACTGTAACATCTCGTTACAATGTACTAAACTAACTTGAAGATAAATGAATAAAATTTTTATGAAAGGAAAATTTCAGATTAATAAAAAAAAATATTTATGTCAAAGGGAATCATTAGAACTAGTAATTAAATCAATGAAATTTCATTTCAACGAATAAAATATTTTTAGCAAAGAAAATCGTCAAAAAAATTACTTTTCCCAAACAAAAAGGGGAGGGGGGGCGTGTGAAACAAGACTGAGCTTCCCCTCACTTCAGAGGTTAATCGGGCCCTGCATAACTGAGGTGATTTGTCGGTCGTTACTGTAGAATTCAAATTACTTATGATATTGTTACGAATTTTTGGGGCAACCTACTGTTCTGGGTTTAAAATAGTTCAAAATTTGTATTCTACGCGTCAAATAGTTATATTTTGCTTTTTGTTGCATCAAAATCGGTCAACTAGAACCACAGATACGCAGGTTTCGGTTTCCCTATTCGTTTGTATTTCAGTTTCTAGAAATCTCGAGAAATATTGGACCTAGGCCTTCGGTCACTTCATTTTGGGGACTTATTTTTGGCGCCAAATTTTACGATATTTTGCCAAAAGTCGCCAAGTTTGGGCGACATTTCGGTCATTTTGCGAGATTTTCCCAATATGGTTGGTTCCCAATAAAGTTGGTTTATTTGCATTAAATTCACATAATAGCCTAATGATTCGACTGCATTTCTATGACGTAATCAGAACGCGATTCGGGAACTCGTTAGAGAGGTCCCAAGTTTTCTGGAATGCACTTTGGAAAGTATAAAAGTAAGCGAGCTGCCCCGATCCAGTGAATGTGAATCGAGCTTCCGATGAGTGCGGTGCTTTGCTCTGTGAACTGTGTGAGAGAAGCGGTATTTCCGCGCTTGTTTGTGAAGCTTTGTTTTTAAGTGTTGCGTGTAACTTCTTCATTGTTGAGTCTTGAGAGAATGTTAGTGTTTTCCCTCGTATATTTCCACTGAATTTTGCCTGTGGAAGTGTTTTATTTGCGTGAGAATTACAGTATTTGTGAAAGCGTCGCTGTAAAGAAGTTATTTGGTTGGGCTGATTTAAATTTAAAGACTGCGTTGTGATACATGATAATCCAGGTTCAAATACACTTATAGTTGCAATAAAATAAAAAGACGTTAAATACTTGAAACTATTTTATTAAACATATACTATTGAAACATTATTATAACGGGCGGTGGTGGCTCAGCGAAAATAAAATGACGTCCTATATGGACAGTGAAATTAAGGTGGAATGATTTAAAAATTACGCCAGCACAGAATTACACATTGGCGAGAACAAACACTTGGCTGATACCAATAACGCCAATTCCAGAGCAACCCTAAAAGTTAATCCAATAAAATAAAAAAAATGACGTAATCGGGAGCAAATAATTTTAAAGACAAGGCATGGCAACAAGAAATAAAAAACGCCAACTACAAGCCAAAGGAAGGGAAATCAAAAATACGTTGATTTTGCAAATGGACGTAATATAATCTATTTTTAGCACACCGGTCTGATGAGACGAAGAACAAAAAGAATAGTGCATACAGGGAAAAGTAAATATACAGATTTAAAAGCCGAAATGGCAGAAAAAAAACAAAAACAGAAGTGATTTAGAATTCTTGAATTTTGGATAGATTACATTAAAGAAAGCCAAAGTAAATGATTATTAAATTACATATGTGATCTTCATCACAGTCGCTACTGAAGGGACTGTTATAAGCGAACTACTGGCCATTAGTGCCTGTGAATTTTGTACAGCTGATTGTTCGGCGAAGCTCTAGAAGCAATAATGTTTGTGTTCCATCTTGACAAGTGGACTCTTTTCTAGAACTTCCTACACCTACTGGACTTTAGAACGACGAACCCAGAAACTAGCAGAGTGTTCTGCAACAATATGGACGGAATCTACTCGTGACTCCTTTCATAAGTTACATCTGTGGTTATAGTGACAAATTTCATATAAATGGACCATCGACTGCTATCTACCGACAAAGAGAAATCGCTTAAGCTATTATGAATTCTGTAATAAAAGAAAATGCATTTTGCAATAAGTTTCAGTGCTTTGTGAATAACAAATATAACGTGTTCATATCATTACGAAATATCGAGTTTCGTGTTTTTCCTGGTTCTTAGTTGTACCAAATTTTCATTTATTTCTGTGGTAATTTGTACTTCGCAGAATATCGCTGTGTCATATTATAGCATTTCGTAACTGTTTTATGCTTGTTTTGATTTAACAGTTCAGAAAATCGGTCTAAGCAACTGAGCTTTACAAAACTTTTTAACATGAGGATTTATTAAATAAAACGTCCTGAGGCTCAAACGAATAATTAATAAGCGCAATTACCAAAGCCATAATTGAGCATTTGATTAACGCTTCTAAGGGAAAAATCCTACAAAATCTACTGGTGATGGATATTTTTAGTTCAATAATATTAATTTTCTCTTTAAAAGGGAAAATAACAATTTCAAAGGCTAAAATTACGACTTATCTCACGATTGCAATCGAGCACTGAAATTACTGTATGAAATTAGTCGATACAAAGCCTTTTATACAACGCCAAACTATATACATAAGTATTTTAAAAATTATAAAAAATACGTTTATTGCGTGACTAAAGCTGTTTTCTTTTATTCTTTATTTTTATTATGGTACGAAGCTTTTAATTGGCTTTTAAAACTTTTTCATCTAAATTGGAATGTTCTATTACTAAGAGAGTTTGAGCATATGTCAAATATTACATTTATAATTCGCTTTAAAATTTACGGTAATTAAACTGTATTTCAAACACGTGCCATAAAAACTCAGAAGCAGAACTTTCTTTTTTTTTCTTTCGAGCAAATTTTTGCTATATTGCAATGATTTGCTTCATTCAGCAACTATTGTATAAATTCATAATAATAATGTTTCCTTTAAACATTGTTTTGTACTAAACATCGATATGAGTTAGAATATTTTTCCAATAACCAAATCACGCAAATTCAATTCATGAGTGAAAATCTGTTTTTGAAGTTCTTTTTTAAAATAAGTAATTTGTTTTTGAAGCCTGCGTGGAATACAAATAACCTTTTTTTAGAGATTGAAAACTATATTTCAAATTGCATTGACTCTTAATTTAGTTCGTTTACTTTTTAAACCTAAATATTTATCTTTGATTTTACTCTCAAGTAACATTTTTAAATTATGGACTATGGCTTTTGCATTTTTGTGGGCTGACAGCTTTTTTTTTCAATACAAAATGAACACTTAGTATGAAACATTGACCAATACAGTTCAAATATTAATGTAGTTGAAGTCGTATGAAATAGGCTTTGCGAATTATGGGAAATTAAATAACAGTAATAAGAGAAGATGATGAATGGATTGAATGAAATGGATTACGATAACATTGTCTAACTTTAAATACACGATTAATCCTTTGGAGGACAAGTATCTTTTACAATATTATAGTTGTTTTTCTTTTTGGAACATTTATTTTGGGATTTATGTGCTTGGTCCCTTGGTTTCGTCGAATAACGTGGACAACTCACTGATAACCGTAAGCTTAAGCCATTAGCGTAATAAACGACAGGCCACTTGATCTCTAAATCACGTTACCCCACAGGCCTGGTAGAAGATTCATGATGGCCCCGATCAAATCCACAACAGGACGCTTAAGTGACTATCGGACAGGCCTTTTACTCTTCAGCCACTGGCTCTCGCTATTGCTATCTTATAGGCATGTGAGAATACTAAGTATCATTCGATAAAATACACGATTTATTCAATTATCCAAATTTAAATCTTCAAGCCCGTGGCTGGCGAGAAAGACCGGCTGTGGTGCTGACATTTGGTCACACCCTTTTTTCTAAGAGTCATGTGACTTAGAGGTGTGGTCCTCTTAATCCGAGATTGCTACAGTAAGATACAGGGTTGTCCAAATTAAACTTCCCCAACTCAGAGACCTGTTCAGGATGTTGTATGGGTCATAATGTGATGAAATTTTGAAAACAGACACTTCAGATCACGCGCTCGTGATTTATTAAAAAAAAATTACTAGTACAAGAAGTTGCCGATAGGAAGCGCTGCAGGTAGACGTCCTATATCGTCTTGTTGATCGTATAGACGATCAACAAGACGTGTGTGCCAAAGTCGAATAGGGCATATCAACAGCACAAGAAACAGTTGGCACACTGACAACACCATGTGGCGATTGGCTAGTAGCGTGTACGACCGCCACAGCAACGTCTTGTATGCGTGCAGAATCCACAACATGTCCTCTACCTGGTAAAATTCCCAGCTGTCCGGTTCTTTCGAACTTCATCATGTCTCGTAAAGCGCGAGGTGTCATTGGTCCTCGGCGTATGTTCTTCAGCCGACGGAATGCTCTTTTCGCACCACAGAAGTTCTCGTCATTCTGGTAGAAAAGTTTCAGTAACAGAGCTTTGTGTTTCAAAGTCGCCATTGTGCATCAGCGAGCTGGAAACAACTGCCTGTGCAGCGCCTTTCTTCCAATTTTATATGGCTTGTATTTCTCTGAATTACGAAAGAAAATAAAATCATTCCCCTTAAACGACAAACAAGGTTAAAAAAATATCTTAAACGAAATCTGCAGCAATAAAGCGAAATGTTATTTTGCTTACTACAAAGTCCTTTTGTGAGAGCGCTTAATACCGCCTCTGTATCCTTCATTAAAAGTGACAAGCACAATCCTAACTTTATTTCATTCTATTTCCCTTCACATGAAAACCCGCCACCATGTAAACTTAACTTTCCGTTTTTTTTCTTAATTCCTTTTTTTTTTTTTTTTTTTTTTTTTTTTTTTTAAAGGGTAGGGGCAGGGGGACATATATTGAAGTTAAAAGTAGAAAATGGATGTTTCAAAAAAATTTTAAACAAATATTAAACCAGCCAGACAAGTTGGAAGGAGGGAGTACCCCCGAGGGAAAAAGGTTTAAACAACATTGAGACACCCCCTGCTCTTCCATGAACATTGGCGTTAAAGTAATTAAAAAACTTTGTAAAAAACACACATAAGAAGTAATGTAATATTTGGATGGGGTGACAAAATGTTTCCGATTGTAGAAAATATCATTATTATAAATAGCTCTGATTCCTTGAATTTTCTTAATTTTTTTTTGGGGGAGGTGGGTGATTGACCCCTCTTGCCCTTAGGAAGTAACGCCTATGCCCCCCGCCAAAAGCAAACGATTTTCGACCCACTCCACACACACAGACAGATAAAACTTTAAATCCAACTACCAGAGATTTTCCCTTACTCTTTCAACTCTTTTCGACTCCTTTCGACTCTGAGTCCATAGAAGATTCTAAAAACTAACGAATCTCAACGATCGCATACAATCACTGAAACATTTGAGATTCTACTGAGTTGAGATTCGTCGTACACAATCACCGAAACAGAGCCGAACACTGAATCAGTAAAGATTCGTTGCTGCACCAACTCAGTGACCAACTCACCCACACCCACTCATTTGCTGTTTCAAATCATCTATCGACTCAGAGTCGAAAAGAGTTGAAAGAGTAAGGGAAAATCTCTGGGAACGGCAAAGGGAAAATAAGTTTTCCTTCCTTTCGCACTTGGAATGTATTTCCCCACAGTTGAGGGCTTGAGATTCGAATCAGTAGATAGTGAGTGTAAAGTCTGAGCCACTCAGTACCAAGATTCGAATCACTGATTCGACTCATCGAATCATTGGCCATCTCTAGTCCAAATAACAGTCGGGTTTTCATTATTAAGGTATCCCTCTTCATTTAAATTGAACTATTTAAATATTTTCGTCTATTTCTTTCGAAATACTTCATTTTCATTTAACTAAACAGTTATTACTAAAAGTTTTTGAAGATGACTTTGCTTATTCTCGAATACTGTTTTGAGAGGACGATGATTTTTTAAAAACGGTTAAAGGAAAACGTTTTAAAACCTTGTATTTGTGTATAAATATTTCTTCTACAATTTATTTCATATTCTAAAACATATAATTAATATTCTAGTTTACATCGACAGTAACTTTAGCAATGGCAGAAATTGGCTGCATTTACAATGCAAAGTACACGATTAGGAATATTGAATGTTCGATCCAGGGGGGTCTAGTCTTCTCTCGTTGTTAACGAGATTTTTTTGTTAAATAACCGCCGCTTACGTCACACCGGACGATTTCAGATTTTCCGACCATGAGTGCTAAACGCAGTTATTACAAAAACTACCCAAACAATGGTTATCTGAACTACTGCATATACCTTGTTGTTAACCCGTTTTTATCGTAACAATTTCTGCTTCCAAGATTTTCAGGTTGCTTCATGATGATTGGTTGAACGATCTAACCTCAACAACACAGTGTTTCGTGAACAACTGAAGTTTACCACTCCAGGGTATACTCGAACTTACAAAAATAGTCATTTGGAAAGCCAGTTGTTGACTTCTTACTAGTCAGGTGCTAACCATCGACTCGGGGTGAATAGATCCCATAGGTGCCTCTAAATCTATGGTTTATGCACCTTTCATGTTTGCGTCTGGGAGACAACATCTGTACATAAATCTTTTCTAGATTTTTCAGATTGCATCTTTAAATGTGTTAGTAATATTCATTTATAGACTTACCGTGACTTAATGGACTAGCCATGAATTAGTTGGATTAAAATTGGTATAAATTAGAGAAGTTTAATATTTAGGCGTTATAAGAAACTCTCTCACAATTTCTACAAGATGTTCTAAAAAATACAATGTATATTAGAATAAAGTGCAAAGTTATAAATTATAAATTAATAATAATATTATTATTAACCTTGGTCTTAGTTTTAGTGATTTGAAATGAAACCATTCGCACATTGATTTTATTTTTGGGGATGCTGTAAATTTTGAATTTGTGCTGGTTGTCACTGAAATAAATAAACGTTGTTATCCTTATTAGAAAGGATCTGGTTTATTTTAACGTTCGTGTCACAACGTTCGAATTTTAATAAACAACCAAGATTATCGGGTATATCAATGGCAAATGCCAAACCGCAAGTTTCAGAAGTTCATGGAAAATAAAGCATTGCTAAAACAGTGAAATAACTAAAAAGTGAATATTGATAATTATTGAATATTTTCGTTAATTGTTTTAAAGGAAATCAATTTGTCTTTTAAAGTACATATAACATAGAAAAATGAAACAGTAAAAAAAAATCTAACCATAACTACAAACTTTTAAATTTTTTCTCGGAATATTATTTATTAGCATGTTTATCACATTGTGATGTTAAAATAAATCAAACTAACGACATAATGAAACTGTGAAAGTTGTAGTGATTAATTAAAAAAAAAACTGTAAGACTAGGCAGCTATGCTCTTTAACCTTTACAGACCTTTCGAATTTTATCAAAAATCTTGGATAAAGAAATTTCACTACAAGTTCTAGCATTTAAATTTATAGTTCGAGGATTTCTTGCCAAGGTCCTATTAGAATAATAATACTTATTATTATAGTTAACTTGGCCTGAATTACACAAATATTTTACAGCTTAATCGTTTTATCTTGGTTTATCACCTATTTTACCTTAACCATTTGTCGAATTTCTAAAACTAAACATTAATTTGATATAAAAATATTAATCCTTTTCAAATTACATATTCCGATGCTCATATGAATCACTCGCTTGATTAAAGAGAAATCTGATGAAAAATCGGCATTTGACAGACATTACTTTTCTATAAAAATGAACTAAAAATATAATCCTTTTTCGTAGCTTACAAAAAATAAATGACGATAACGAATAAAATGAAAGGTTTTGAGAAATAAACCTTGCATTTTCCTTACTCTTTCTTGTTTACTGTTCTGTGATCGCTAATTCCAGAGAGAAACTTAAAAATTAAATGGTTATGAAATGGCTTGATTCGGAAAAGAAAAACATTTTAGTACAATAAAAACAACTTAAATAGCCTTAATGTTATTTCCATAGCAACGTTAATTGAGCTCTTTTGTGTGTTTGGCATTCAGTTTAAAAAATTTGGAATATTAAAAAAGCATTTACTATAATGGAATAAGTACATATGAAGAATTTTTAATTGTTCAGTTCTTTTTAACTTTTAATAGTTTTGCGTTGCTTTTATGTAAATGACAATTAAATGCCAAATCGCTTTTAAAGCACCGAAGAACATTCGTTTTTTTCTTATCACTAATATAATCACTAGATTATTGTCTGCAATGGTACGAAACATTTTAAAAATATGGTCGAACCTGTATGCATATATAAGCCCTAGAGATGGCCAATGATTCCATGTTTCGAATCAGTGATTCGAATCTTGGTACTGAGTGGCTCAGTCTTTACACTCACTATCTACTGATTCGAATCTCAAGCCTTAAACTGTGGGGGAAATATTCCAAGTGCGAAGGGAAGGAAAACTTATTTTCCTTTTGCCGTTCCCAGAGATTTTCCCTTACTCTTTCAACTCTTTTCGACTCTTTAAGACACTTATCGACTCCTTTTGACTCTTGAGGTCGATAGATGATTTGAAAAAGCAAATGAGTGGGTGAGTTGGTCACTGAGTTGGTGCAGCAACGAATCTTTACTGATTCAGTGTTTCGCTCTGTTTCGGTGATTGTGTACGACGAATCTCAACTCAGTAGAATCTCAAATGTTTCAGTGATTGAATGTGATCGTTGAGATTCGTTTGTTTTTCGAATCTTCTATCGACTCAGAGTCGAAAGGAGTCGAAAAGAGTTGAAAGAGTAAGGGAAAATCTCTGGTGGTCGGATTTAAAGTTTTATCTCTCTGTGTGTGTGGAGTGGGTCGAACATCCTTTGCTTTTGGCGGGAGGCATAGGCGTTACTTCCTAAGGGCAAGAGGGGTCAATCCCCCCCCCAGAAAAAAAAATTAAGAAAATTCAAGTATCAGAGCTATTTAAAACTGGTATTTTCTACAATCAGAAACATTTCGTCACCCCATCCAAATATTACATGCGAATTTACGCCAATGCTCGTGGAAGAGCGGGGTCTCAAAGTTGTTTAACCTTTTTCCCTCGGGGGGAGGACTTCCTCCTTCCAACTTGTCTGGCGGGTTTAATATTTGTTTAAAATTTAATGAAGCATCCCTTTTCTGCTTTAAACTTCAATATAAAAATGAACTAAAAATATAATCCTTTTTCGTAGTTTACAAAAAATAAATGACGATAACGAATAAAATGAAAGGTTTTGAGAAATAAACCTCGCATTTTCCTTACTGTTTCTTGTTTACTGTTCTGTGATCGCTAATTCCAGAGAGAATGTGATCGTCCACCTGCCCCTACCCTCAAAAAAAAAAAAAAAAAACATCTGGACCATCCCAGAGCCAATTTCTACATGTTTACAGTCCTTTTAAGCCTCAATCATGGTTAATTATTCTATTTACCATAATTAATTAACGTATATCTCGGAAACTATCCATCGGAGCGCGTTTTTATTGATTCTCGACCCTCCCTAGGCTCTACACCCCCATCGATACATAAAATTTCGAATACTTTGACAACAAACTTAACCTTCTAATCTTACAGGCCCAGGGGGTCATACGAAGCTCCCCTGTATTTTCATTTCGGGCAGTTTAAACACTAGTTTTACTTGAACCGCCCTACGACGGCATCCCCAAAGCCTACAAACCGTCCCAGACCAAATTTCCACATGTTGGCATAGGGCTGGGCCAAAAATCAATATTTACCGAACTATCTGATTTATTCCGGCATAATAAATTCGATCTTCCTCTTTTCATTTTATCGAAATCTTGAAAACGGTAAAGTTTTCACGTTTCATATTTGTCTTATCCCTTCCCCCGACAAATTACTACTTGCTTATACACAGTGCGCGAGCTAGGAAGTTAAGAGAACGAACTCATTTGCTCAAAATTGTGTGTCAGTGTTGAATTCGACCGAGCAAGGAGAGAGAGATGCGCGGAGAAGAAGCCCGATGAATGGGAGAAGGGTGTTTAAATAGTACAGCTTTCGGCACAGAGAGAGGGAAAATTTCTTTAGTTGTTTTATTGATTCAAGATTCGAATCACTGATTCGAATCATCGAAGTAGTGAGTGAGTTGAGTTTCGAAGAGTTGAGATCAATAAAATGAGTCGAACTGCCCATCTCTATTTGTCTGACCTCACGATCAGACTGTCTTAGACAATAAAAAAATGGAAATAACTGAGGCGAAAAGCAAAAATTTTATTATATAAAAAATTTACTTTAAATAATTTCTGGTGGTAAATTTTATTTTTACTGGTTTCGGTGAAGAAAAAAAAATATGTAACATGAAACGAGTGTCCGAAGTAAACGCCCCGCCAAATGGCAAGGAGGATAGTCACTGAATCCCGACAACTCCCTTTCTCCCACGCATCGATTGTTGTGCAGACAGAGCCAGCAGAAAAGTACATTCCATTTCTCCACCAGCCTCCCAACTCACTGGATTTGTACCGTCGGATTTCTGGGTCTTCCCCAAGATCAAAATGGGCTTCAAAGGTAAACATTTTGACACCGTAGAGGACATCAAAGCCAACGCGACGGCTGAACTTCGGAAGATACCGAAAGAGGACATTCAGCATTGTTTCCAGCAAAGGCAGGAGCGGTAGAGCAAATATGTGTGTTCTGAAGGCGCCCATTTTAAAGGCGATTAAGTACTTGTGTGTGTACATTGTGGTAATAAAGAGTTGCATCAAAATTCCGTGAACTTTTTGACAGCCCGTTGTATATTAGTGACACAAAAGAATTGATTGCCATCTATTTCCTTTATTTCATTATATAATTAGTTCCAGCTTAATTTGCCCATTGCCGTAAAATTAAATTTCCTATCTCAACTCATTAAAATGTTGATACGCGATAGTAAAACGCCAGGAATTTCAAATAGTCTTACTTTATGAAAATGAAACTGTGATTTTGTAAGCCTATTGATAACGTAAGGGCTTGGAAACGGAGCAGTTGTTAGGCCGTCTGTATCTATGAGCTAGTGATATAACTTAACCGTAAACTCTTTCAAGAAATGATCAGAGTTAACCAGATATTTAACTTCTGTCTCGTGAACCAGTGCTGAACTATGTAATATTTAAATGTCCAATACTATTTTTTCGTTTTACGTTCCGGTTGCGTGACTTTCAACAGTGACTTATTATTCCCATAATTATTACATGAAACTCAGTTTATCCACGAATTCTTTTCTTGAGGGATTTGTATAAGCTACGCAAATAGGAGGAAAATATACTTTTGTGACAGAGATTCGATAAGACAATTTTTTTTATGAACTAGGGATATAAAAATTTTCATTCTTAAGCTTTTTAAGTAAGTAATTTTCACAGAAACTATACTATTTCTAAATTTATACGGGCGCTAATGTGTAGTTTCGTTTAAAAAAATATGTCATAGTAATGATTAGTGGCCTTAATTAAATAGTAATAATAATTAGCGCCACACTTGATAGCTAAATCGTAAATAACATACCCATGATGAAACATGTAAACACTTGTGTCTTAAAAGTCATTTAAATATCTATTCTTATTTTGTTTAGGAGTTACCGTCGTGCAAAAGCCTTTTTAATTCAAAATAAAATTTATTGATATTTATTTATTTATCATTATACATATATATGATATCATATTATTGATATTATGTAGGAAATTATCCGAATACGTACAATATGGGTAAATTAAAAGCAATCTGAGTTGGAAAGTGTTGCTTTTTGTTTTATCGTTCTTCTAAAAGCAATCCGCTGGTAAGTTTCAGGAAACTAGCTGAAGTACCCGTTCTTCGTGCGGAATGGACATTGTTAAACCAACTTACACAAATGGAATATAACTAAGTAAATATTAAACATATTTTGGTTATAGACTTAATCGCCCACAGAAACTGTTTTACAATAATCATTAGGCACATTCTAACTATAATTGATTTTTTTAAATGTTGTTTGAAATGTGCCTCATTGTCCGCGAGTTCGCCATATTTGTTTATCTTGTTCCATAAAATACTTCATCAAAATTGAAATCTATATTAAAATCGTCTGCTAAAACTGCTTTAAAATCGTCGGCAGACATATTCTAACTATACTTCACCTTTACTTACACGAAAATAGACACCAACATTCCAATTAAACAGGCAGTAGGGTTTTGCAATTTCTCTACAAATATGGAGAATATCGATAACCTGGGTCCAGTTTTAGGGACTAATTTTTTATGCCAAACATGGCGTTATATTACAAAAACTCCGAATCTTGGCCACTTTTCACATTTAATTTGGCTGCCCTTTCACCAGGTAGACGAAAATTTTTGTGACGTCTACCTGGTGAAGACGTCACAAATTTTTCGTAATTTTTTCGTAAACTACCTCCTATTGTGGTCAATTTAAACCTTGAAAAAGATTTTTATGAATTTGTGTTCGATACTTTTTAATGCAAGATTCTTAAGACTATCTTCATTTTTCTTTATATGATAAGTATGAAAATAACGATTCGGCCTCTCACACCAGTTTGGACACCAATTCTAAAAATGCTGGAGAATGATTTTTAGGTATTTTTTAGTTACATTTTAATGCAAGAATTTTATGGCTCTCTTTTTTCCTCTGAGATATCAAGGAAAACATGATAAGAACGTTTTAGACCCTTACCCTGTTTGGGTGCGAATTCTACAAAAGCCTGAAAGTGATTTTTAGGTATTACTGATAGTTACATTTTAAAGCAGATTTTTATGGATACCTCTTTTTTCCTCTGAGATATGAAGGGAAATGTAAAAAGAACCTTAAAGAACGCTTTTGGTCCCTTACCCCCGTTTGGGTGAAAATTTTAAAAAAACCCTGAAAATGACTTTTAGGTATTTATGATGTTAGATATTGAAGCAAGAATTTTAAGCTATCTGTTCTATCTCTGATATATGAACGGAAATGTGAAAAGAACGTAAAAAAAAATAACCTTATGGCCTCTTACACCTGTTTGGGTGCAAATTCTAAAACGCCCTTAAAATGATCCTTAGGTATTCGTGCTCATTACATTCTAAAGCAGCGGTTCTCAACCTTTTTACGTCGAGCCCTCAGCAAAGGCTAACTTACGGTTGTGCGCCCCCCCCCCCTCACATTTTCCAGCACACATTCTGTGTTTTAATCTTTAAAAATGAACATTTAGTCGAATTTTCTACAAAATAATGTTATCAATAAATAAGATGATTTTTTAGAAACATACATCACTACTTGCTCTTCGTTTTTTTCGCCGCCCCCCCCCCCTG
Organism: Cheiracanthium punctorium; assembly: GCA_038373885.1. Taxonomy (NCBI): domain Eukaryota; kingdom Metazoa; phylum Arthropoda; class Arachnida; order Araneae; family Cheiracanthiidae; genus Cheiracanthium; species Cheiracanthium punctorium. Next base: position 327,116 of record JAWZYV010000367.1, read on the forward strand.
AAAACGCTCTGAGACCCCTTTGGGGGGTCGCAACCCACAGGTTTAGAATCTGTTCTAAAGCAAGAATTTTATGGCTATCTCTATTTCTCTTTGAGATAGTATAGCACATTCGAAAATAGCGTTTCGTCCCCTTATCCCCGTTTTCATGCGCACTCTAAAGAACCCTGAAAATAAATTTTAAGAATTTGTGTTCAATATAATTTTAAGAAAGAAATTTACGCCTACCTCTTTTTTCCTTTGATATATGAAGATAAATAAGAACATTAAAGAACATTTTTGCCCCTTACGTACGTTTGAGTGGGAATTCTAAAAAGCCCTGAAATTGACTTTTAGGTATTTACGTTACTTTCAGGCAAGATTTTAAAGCAAGAATTAGAAGGCTATATCTTTTGTCATCTGGGATATGAAGGGAAATATAAAAAGAACTTTTCGGCACCTTACGCCGGTTTGGGTGAGACTTCCAGAAAACCCTGAAATAGATTATTAGGTATTTGCGTTAGTTATATTTTAGAGCAAGAATTTTACGGCTGTCTTTCTTTTCCCTCTGAGATATGAAGGGAAATAGGAAAAGAACTTTAAAGACCGTTTCAGCCCCCTACGCCCGTTTGGGTACGAATTCTAAAAAGTTCTGAAACTGATTTTTAGATATTTGAATGAGTTACTTTTAAAAGCAAGAATTTTACGGCTATCTCTTCTCCTTCCTGAGATATGAAGGAAAGCGTGAAAAGAACGTTTTGGGCAGCCACCCCTGTCTGGGTACAAATTTTTAAAAATTGCTTCATCATGACGCTTAGAGCACAAAAGCTATAAGCTCCTAACATTTCATGTCTGTATTTCCAGCAGATTTGGATGGAGGATGATCGCCAGTCAATCAATCAAACCATCTTCCTTTGTAAATAGAAATTTAAGCTAAAACAACCACTAATTGCAATTTGTAATTATACTTAAAAATATATTTTTGTTGAAGTCTGACAGTGAAAATTAAAATATTTATGTAATCTTGTAAAACGGCTGTATCTCAGAGCCGTTAATGTAAGGAAATCAACGGGCGTTACGTTTCTTTCGGCCTGCGCAAATGAACACGGAATTTTCAGTACAGTAGAGCGAAAAAAATTTTTATGTCAAAATTCATCCTGTGTGAATCATTGAATGGTGCGATATTGCTAAGAACAAATTGTTTCCAAATTTCAGTTCAAAATAGTGTCATCTTCAGGTTCCACAACTCAAGCGAATGTATTTCAAACCTATTTTTTTTAAAATAATAATGTTTACATAATTAATTGAATAATTAGTTATGTTCTCATTATTCAATTGCTTTATTAATACGTTATTATCGCATGTCAGTGCTGGAAATCGTAGATTTAGAAGCAAACGTTGACTTAGGTTCTGATTCAGAAATGGAATATATTGCAGAAAATGACGATTTCGTTAGTCAGGAAGCCAAATGTCGGAAAACGACTGAGGATGAGATTCAGGGCCTTAACCAGGATGAAATGTTAGGTAGGGCTTTGAATCTAGTTTGGGGGGGGCGGAACAAATATAAATATTAGTAGGCGGAAAGGGGGGGGGGTTCAATTTGCGCATTTTTTTTTTCTAGAGTATTTGCTTCAAAAAGCACCGTGTTTTTAAAATATTTAACATTCATTATGTTAATAATTTTTTCATTGAGATTCCATTAAAAATATCCAAATGATATTTTGAGGGAATGCAGTATTGGATGTCGGTTAGAGTAATTTTTTGTACAACAATAATTCACAAGACGTAGTTACTAGTTAATTGTGCCTTTTGCAATCCATTAAATGCTATCCAATAATAATAAAAAACTCTGTAAAATAAAAAAAATGTTAACAATTAAACAACAACAACAAATAAATTCAGTAAATTAAAAATTTACTGAAAAGTGCACTTATTTTTCATTTTAAATATATAATTGTAAAGATAAAATTGTAAGGAACTTAAAAGGAAACCGGCAGTTTCGTGTACTCGGAAAAATCCGAAAACCGATGCTACATGTAGCCAAGAGCAGCAAAATAATTAACCGTATGTATAGAAATCTGGCCATTGTGATGAGAAATTCTCCCAAAACAATGGGTATTTTTTATGATGTAAAATTTAGCGATTGTTAAAAATCAGTCGTTTCTAGAATTTCGTATTTATTTGTAAATTTACAAAGAAATTTGAAAATCTTAGGGGGGGCTGAAAGCCGGCTAGGTAGGGCTCAGCCCCCGTAGCCCCCCCTCTGGTTACGGCCCTGATGAGATTCCCTAAATCTCCAAGACAGACACAATACCCGAACTAGCCATTGTTCTTGATAGAGCAGGTGTATCGGAGTATTAATTATTCAATTAATTAATTAAACGTAATTATTTCAATAGAAATTCATAAAAGACTAAAAAAAACACTGGGAATATATCTCTTGAGGTGTGAAACCTGAAGATTTTGAGCTGAAATTTAAAGTAATTAAAAAAATTTGTAAAAAACACACACAAGAAGTCCTTTTACTTCTTATGTGTGTTTTACTTCTTATGTGTGTTTTTTACAAAGTTTTTTAATTACTTTATCGTTTAACACCAGTATTTTGAGTGTTTTTCCAGTTGGAGACAATTTGTTCTTATCAGTTTCGCCCCATTTAATGACTCAGGGAATATGAATTTCGAGAAAAGTGTTTTTCGCTGCACTTAATGTTCAGTCCTACACTACTCAACCTTATTAGTCGGAAATTTCGCTCAGGTATGCACAGAAACAATATGGGCTATTATAAATAACGAAAAATTTATCTGTTCCACGATATTACGCTTTTGGACTAAAGAAGTGAAATAAATTTCTTCCCACTATAATATTATACGCCATAAAAACAAGAAATGTACAGTGGAGGTGAGAAGGGGGGCGAAAAAGAGTTTTTTTTTCAGCTCTAACTGCAACAAACACAATAGAATATAATTCTGTTTTAATAAATTTCAACTGTTAGTCTATTCATTCATGTCTTAGAGGGCATCTATATAATTAAAATATAATCCAAGTGATTAAGTTTATTACTGGCGTTATTAAATATATATGTCTAATTTTGATTGTACTAAAAATAATTCATTAGTTTGTCACGGATTTCTACTCTAGACACTATTGCACGCTTTTATGGCATACCCATACTTAAAAATACGTTCCTCAAAACTACGTGCTATTTCATGTAATATATTTATAATGTTTCTATTGAACTAATTGATGGCACAATACCCTTACTGTGACGGAAAGAAGATATGTCTAAAATTCTTGTCCCACTTTTTTGAGTGCTTTCTGATTATTTTATCTAATGTACATAATGATTTTTAATATTGTGCTTTAATTGCAATCCTTACAAATTTTTAAATCATTCTGCTTCTTACAATTCGTACAGTATACTTTGTTTGCCTTTTATGATCGTTAGATTTGATTTGCATATGCTTATTTGTGGTCTCGCTTTAAAATTATGAAAAAAATAATTGTAATCGTTTTTAAAGTGAATTGGCAGAGGATTAATACAAATGTTGAGATGGAGTGCTGCCTGGCTAAAATCTCCAGAAAGGTGGCAGAAAGATAACCATAACTGGTACAGAATATAACTGACCACTTTTTGTAAGTAGTATTTTCTTAGAAGAGTCATTCTCAGTCTTTCAGACGGGCCCACCTCATGATAAAGTACCTCAAGACATATAACTACAAACTGGAGATAAAGCTCTATGCCGAGGTGCTCCGAAAAACCCAGAACTTCAGTTCAGTTCAGTTCAGACGGGAGTATTAGGGTAATACAGTTTTTCTTTCTGAACATGTACAACGTAAGGAAAGTATTGTAATCATGAAAAGTTCGACTTCGTGATTTTGGTGTATTTACACGTTTTGAGGTCGTCTGAATTCATTTATGCTATTTTACGAGATGTATGTATGTTTGTGTGTATGTGAGTGAAAACGATAACTCCTAAACGGGGCATTCGGTTGAGCTCAAATTGGGTATATATGTTATAAGCCACCGTCGCAAGACCGGTATTGATTTTGGTGTGTATAGGACTTACAGTTTTTATACAGGGCTATGACAAAGATTTATTTTACATTATGGCCTTTGGGGGGAAATTCTTGAAAGTGCCCTAGTGTTTAAACGGTACATTCGATTGAGCTCAAATTGGGTATATATGTTATAAACCACCATCGTAACACCGCCATTGATTTTGATGTGTATAGGACTTAATAGTTTTTCTACAGGGCTTCGACAAGGATTTATTTTACAGAGTTCCCGGTGTTGCTTGCAACGAAGGGCTTGGACTGAAGAAGGCCAAAACAATTTTTGACTGAAACGTACGTATCCTCTTACCTATAACATCTTATGTGTGTTTTTTACAAAGTTTTTTATTTACTTTATTTATTTTACATAATGGCCTATGGGAGGAAATTCTTGAAAGTGCGCTAGGGTTCAAACGGTACATTCGATTGAGCTCAGTTTGGGTATATATGTTATAAATCACCATCGTAAAAACCTGTATTGCATTTGATACGTATAGGACTTATAGTTTTTCTACAGGGCTACGACAAAGATTTCTTTTACATTATGGCGTGTGGAGAGAAATTATTGGAAGTGCGCTAGCGTTTAAAAGGCGCACTCGATTGAGCTTCAATTTGGTATATATGTTTGAATTATTTCATCGATAAAAATTTATTTAAATTCTAGGTAATGATCTTAATCGTAAGTGTTCGAGGGGTGGCGTGGAGTCACTCCAGATTTTTTTAATTTTACAAGTTTAAATCCCTGTTAAAAAGAAGTGGTTGAGTAGTTTACACGGAGCACGACTTCCTGCCACATATTTGAGGATTCTAGCCAAGTCCAGACAGCTCGAAATATCACTATGTGGAGTATTACCAAATCCAGTTTAATATATATAGCCGCCATGGTGGTGTAGTGCCTGAAGAACCATTTTATCAGGTTTGCGGTCCAGTTTTGAATCCCGGCTAGGGCTTGAAGGTTAAGTTGTCGGCCCCTTCATAGGGGGCAACGCTGGCAGCTCACTGGGCGCACACATAATAAAATGGCCACAATACCTTCTAGGAGCTGTAGTAGACAATGCCCAATCAGCAAGTGTCCACCCGTTGAAAAAAAAAAAGTTTAACATATATTACATATCAATGGTTTCGATTGATCTAAATTTAAACAACAAAAACGGGGTGCGACAGTATCGTGAACACAGCCGTGCGTTTTACGTCAATACGTGTACGTTGCGAGTAATATTTTCTTCCGTCTTCATCGGGTTCAGGAAATAATTCAAAACCCGATGTAACTGAACAATATAGTAAACAAATAAGTACTGTGTTATAACTTATCAATGATAGATCTGTAATACGATTACGTGTGAACGTTAAATCAATACAGGTATTACCTAGCGTTGCTGGAGAAGCTTTGACGTAAGACACATGAAACTCGCTGAGCAAAAAGACGGGCACCGAGCGGTCCTGCGAGGCATTAAAGTCTCCAACCATCATGTGTGGTGTCGTGAGATCTGGCTCGTATTCTTGTAACTTTTGTTTTACGTTCCCGGCACTGCTTCACTCTGTCATTTGGTGTTTTCTGGCATCATTGGAGTACTGTTGAGAAGCTTTTTCCATCCGTAAACGTTCTGTATATTTTCATTTGACTTTTCGAAGATTATGGGCAGGCATCGTATTATTTATTTTAATTTTTTTACTTTAACACTATCTGTATTCACTACGACAATTTCACACTAACGTTTCATACATGCTATCGATAGATCTTGACGAGAGCTGACAACTGAAACACAAACGAACGTTCTCAAAATTTATACTGAACAGTCACAGACCAAACATCAAATTAAACATCAAAGCACTACAAGCAATGAAGTAAGAACTACAAGCAGTGATAAAATTAGTTAAAAGGTTCGGCAATTGCAGCTATCATGCTTGTGATAGCTGCAATTCGAGATAATTTCGTGCAGGACGAAAGCTACCCAAAGTTAATGATTCACTCATTAGTTTTTTTTAACTCTATAATTTAAAGTTCGGAAATCTGCGGAATAATTCCTATTTTTAAACTTGCCAATAAAAATGCAATTCGTTTTTCTTAAGTGCGTGTCTTGTTCGTAGTTTATTTAACTTTTTATGGAGAATATGCCGACTTATCATACAAGTATCAACAACTTGTAAGTGCAGATATTTTTTACCTTACTTCAGGCTTCCGACAAACATAAACGGCACTCATTAGCAACACAGAACTTTTGTGTATTCAGAGCAGTGATTTAAAGATGCAGTACAATTTTGATAAAAATCTTGAAAGAAAAATCAATAAAATTCAATAGAAGTAATCTGCGCATACTATCCATGGATAACCACTGTGCCATGGTGAGGCTCAAATTTGCCGAATTTAACTGATAAGACACAAACTAATAAAAGCCAGGTGTTCCGTCTACAAGTGTCGGTGCTTAATCTGAGAAATCAGTTACTATAGGGAAATTTTCCAAATAATACATTAGTGAACGACATAGCTGACACAACTACTTGCGTCAAACAGTAATTTTTACCTTACAATATAGCAAATAAAAGGCTTTCCAAAATTGTTCCAATAAATAAATAAAAGCTACTGTTTACAGGAATGGTAAATTGATTTTTGCGCATTTTGGCAACAGCCATGACTGCTAACTCTTCGGATTTTATTGGATTTTTTACAACGATTTTTAATGCGCTCCCTTCTTTTTAAGAGATTCGAACTTACAATTCTAAATTGTAGAGTAAAAATTTGTAGTGCGAAATCGTCTGAAAATATCGGTAGAGTTGGAGTTGCAGTGAAACACATTTGATATTGTTTTTAGTATCTTTTGAAGAGTAACCGGTTTCATCGGTTTAAATTGGCAAGCAAAAATTGGGGGAGGGGGACAGACTGTTTCCTATTGCAGAAAATGATAGTTTCAAGTAGGAGATATCTGAATTTTCTTGAATTTTAGGGGGTGAAATTGTTTTCTTGGACTTATTAAGTAAACTTCAATGTCCGGTTATATTTTGATAAATGTTCAATCATTTATTACATGGACTAAGTCACTACCGGTAATTACGCATTGTAACGGAAATATTCTATTTACCGTAACATAAAAAAGAAAGTAATCAAGGCAAAATTAATTCTCCACAAAAATAATTTTTTTAAATAAAAATCCACTTCTTCGCAAGAGTTATGTGATTTTTTGGTGGTTTAATATATAATGTGCTGTCGCTGTAGAATTATTTAGAAATCACCCTACAGTAACAAGGCTAATATCGTAAATCACAAAATTACTTAAAATGTTGCAATCACTTATATACTGCAGAGCTGAAATCCTAAATCAATGGAGATAAGTTTTCTTTTTAAAATGAGAAATCTAAAATAAAATGCAAAGTTTTTTTTCTCTAACTTAAGCACCTATAAAAGCGGTCTGCCCAAAAGGGAATGAATTTAATGCTGCGGGAAATTGAACGTAATAAATATTTATCTCTTTTGTTTATTTGAAAAAAAATTGAAATAAACATTTAAATAAGCCAAGGCTTTATTTAAGCATTGGAAACTAAAATTCATCCCCAGTCTTGGATTTTGAAGGTTTCTCTGCACGCTAAAATATTTTGTAATAACAAAAATAACTGGAGATTCAGTCTACTTATTCCATGATTTGTTTATGTTGCTCTTGTGCAGGCTATAAAAGTGCTTTAGAAGGAAATGTTTTCGATTTGATATAAAATGCAATAACATGCGATGAAATATGTGCATTTTATTTGTAATTGCTTTATTTTATTCGAAAGATCAGAAAATTAAAATTTCAGTTCCAAATAAAGTTTTCAGACTTGCAAGCTGTTTATCTATGAAATATTAAACAAGTATATTTTTATCTATATATTTTCCGTAAAAATTCAATTTACTTATACGGTTCTGTGATAGGTAGTTCGATGAAACTTTTGCTGCAAGATACACAGTACATAGATGATTGGAGGAGGTTTTATTATGCTACTTTTTTCAACCATGCCGCCCAGGTGGTGTAGTGGCTAAAGGAGCATTCTATCTTGCGACCGGGTTCGAATCCCGGCTTCGGCAGGGATGTTAATTTGTCCATCCCTTCATAGGGGATAGTGCTGGCCGCTCACTGGGTGTCACCAAAATAAAATGGTCACAAAATGCGGGCCTTAGTAGTGGCAAAATACTTGATGAGTAAAAGTGTCCGCACGTTGAAAAAAAAACTTTTTAATCACTTAACATTATCTTAATACTCTTCTTGGTCGTCCTGGAGAGGCAAGAGTTCAACATACGCATATCATTCAGTTCAGCATCCTTCACCAACACTTTCCAGATACAAAAAGCCTACAAAGTAGAGTTTTTATATTTTTAAAAGATTGCCCTTGCACTAGCGGTAACCTTTCACTTTTACTTCCCCCCCCCCATAAAGTAAAACTATTTAAAGTTTATGGTGAATTTTCTCTTCTTTCAAGCATTTGAATGATTTAATATAGAAAAAAATATTACGAGGAATAGCAATTTTAAACCATCATTAATTATATATATGATATAGAAAGAGATCGCAATAAATTACTTTGTCTCAGAAAGGTATTTTAATTTTTTTATCTTTTACTTAAAGTATTTTCTAATATTTTTTTTGTACTCACCACAAACTTTAAAAGTTTTATACTTTGAAATTTAAAACTTCAATCCGTCAGCTGTATTTTAAAGTGATGCCAAAGCTTCAGCTGTTGCACTTTCGCAGAGCTTGATTTCTATTTCATGGTGAACATACGGTTACAGTTTTATCTTGAGATAGTCTACCTGCATATTTTTACACTTTTTTAGGAAAAGGATGTGTGTATTTGAAAAGTTTCAACCTAATATTGGTAAAATTTATTGAAGTGGTATCCATTAGTCTTGCAGGTGAAATCATTAAGCAGATATAAGGGATAGAGACTGCTTTGGTAACCCACACTTGAGACACTTGTTCCATAAGCTGACTTGAACTAAGATCTCACGTGCATAAATCTTGTGCATCCAACTTTCTGTAGTCTTTCATGGAGAAGTTTTGGCCAGTGCACGCATTTCTCTTTTGATCTTTATATTGCTAATAGACAGCGCACCTACTCTCGATAAATAAGAACAATTTAATATGAAGATTCCACGGGAAGAACGATGAGAGTCCAATACAGCTGATTTTCCAAAAAATCGAAAGGCGCACGGACTTTCCACGTTCTTCCCCAGTAAACTGTATCTTTGGGCTATTTTTTCAATATAATCTCATCGTTCTTTCCCCTTATGGGTTCGGATATTAATAGTGCCACTACTGAACAATAGAATGCAGTGGAAACCTCAACATTGACGAAAAGTGGACTGTCATTGTTCTTCCAGTGGACCCTGCATATCTAATCACTACCTTTCGTACGATTTAACTGGTTACATTTTTTTGTAATTAAAAATAATGAGATTAACTACAGTGATACTATTAATACTTTATTACATAAAAATTACTACTAACAAAAAGTGGTCACTTATATCCCGTAAATGTTGTGAGCTGTGAATGTGTATTGAAAATAAAGCAGATACATAAATTATAAGTATTTTACATCCTACCGATAAAAAATATAAGTTTAGATTATCGTTTAAAAGTCGACGATTCTTATACTGAAATTAAAATCCGAGAGTAATTTCCCTTTAGTAATAATAATAATTTTAAACAATCACAAACGAATTGGAAGACGTAGCAATGTAGAGCAGACGTCGCTATTCGTATTTTGTTTCTCGCTCAGCAGATTTATTTACTTATTATTTTTAAACGTGAAAAATAATTTTAATCCCTTGCCATTTTAAAGCATGATATTTTAACGAAAACGAAATCTTTCATGCACTTGGGAAACCGTATGAAGTTACGCTTAAAATGTTTATTGAAATGAGCAACGAATTGATTTTTTTCATTCTTATTTTTTTCAATCAGGCAAATTCTGCTGAAAGTAAGAAATTGATTGCATGGCAGCGTAAATTTATTTCGTTTCATCGAGTGGATCACATCGATTTTTTAATGCGGGTGAGGATTTATGTTTAATCAAGAATAATAAAATATACACAGTAGATATAGCGTTAGCAAATATAAACTTCCGCTGGCCAAAGGGCACTGCAGGCCGTTCTATTACTTCTCCGAAAAAAAAAAATCAATAGCACCCGAGAAAATTTCCAAAATATGTCGAATTGCTCAGTGACTAGTACATATGCACACTGGAAATCAATCACAAAAATACGATTGATTTCCACTTCATTTTTCTGACTGTAGTTATCTGAATACAAAGTCAACCTTAAATTTTGCTTTTTCAAAAAATTTATCTATCTCTACCAAATTATAGCATAAAAATTTACTACATGCTATTTGAATATTCTTCCGAATTGGAAGAACAGTGCTAAATCAGTGTTAAAAAATGTGCAGCTCTGACCAAACAGTTTGAAACATTCGTTATACATGCAGCGTTTAAGCAAATTATAATCAGTTTTTAACTTATGTAACATCACAATGCTGTTGGACGGTTTAATTTTTTATTTATTTACTTTACCCTTTTTTTCCAAGCACAGAGCTACCAACGAACGATTCCGCAATACATAGGGTGCCCAGCAATTAACCAAAAATTTGAAATGTTTAGTAAAAGAGTGTGAGAAGAGATAAAAGAAAAATATTTACTTCACGTATAAGTACACATAGTCCGATTTAATACATAGGAGTTCTGAAGTACTTCCCATTTCTTACATCAGTATGGTGAAGCCTATACGATGAAAGTAGTCCAAAATTGAATGAATACTTCGAACTGCGGTTACCGAAATTTGTGCAGAAATGGACGAAATTACAGCAGAATATGAAAATCCGCTGTTCAATTGTCAAATTCGGCATCTTACTTCTGCGAACTGCATGCAAAGACACGAACTTTTACTGAAAAATGCTTGCAACTTCGTGTCTGTCAAGTGCTGCGTCAATTCGTAAATTGTAAATCGCGCTGTGTTGCATCATCAAATGTTACGTCGGTATGACGTCCCAATAAATAGATATTGCAGTTTCAAATTTTTGGTTAATTACTGGGTACCCTGTAGCTCAAGCCACTTTTTGTAAACAATACTTTTTTTTATTTAAAATGTTCTGAAATCTCACGAACCTGGACCTTAATATTAAAAAATTGAAATAGAAGTATTTGAAAAGAATGAGTGATTTTAGGCCTGAAATGTTGGTAGGTAGGTAAGGATGAATCGTGAATTAAAGTCATTCTTCCCATATTTCATAGCTGTCAACTCTTCCGTTTTTTCCGGAAGATTTTCCACCACTAATTTTTACTTAGGAATTTCAGCTTAAAGTAAGTCCAAAATTTCCTTTTAAACTAAAACTGTTTGAAGATAGTGGTAAAAAATCTTCCGGGAAAAACTGGAATGTTTGCAGCTATGATATATCCATAATTACCAACTCTCCGGATTTTTTCGGGAGATTTTTCACCACAATGTTTAAACTTTCTTACTTTTAATAAAAATTTGGATTTCTAGAAATATTAACTGCTAAGTAAAAAGTAGTGGTGAAATACCTCCCGAAAAAATCAAGAGAGTAGCAGTTTATTTGGAAGAACTTATACGGGAACACGAAACTGGTATTGTTTATTTCAAAAGATTCTCTTGCTTATGTAATCTCAAACGTGATATTTGTAAAAGGACAATTTTAGAAAGTTTTCGGATTCACATCTTCTATCTGTTAAAGAAATATCCTCTAGGGCTTTCCTAAATGTTTTCATATGACTTGAAACGGTCTAAATGTTTGTATTGCTCTTGAACAAATTCTAAAAATACTGTACTGTCTCAGAATATGCACATATTCAATTGTTAGACACATCCACTGTATTCAATTGTACGACACGGTATAAAATTACTGGTTTTCTTCTGCTTGAACAAACTACAGTTTAAATATCTAAAGTTCGTACTTTAAAGTACACTAAACATTATACATTTAAATTATAAATACAGAATCTGTCTTATTTTTGTCACTACAATGAAATCATTAAAGGAAATGAACGGGAAAGGAGACGTTAATCAGATATCAATAGAGCAGAAAAAAATCTAAAATCTGAAATATTTTTATATTTTAAATACGCATTAAAAAGCGTGTCACAATCCATGCATCGTCCTTTTAGTAGGAAAATGCATGAATTGTAATGAGTGTGTCGTATTTTTAATTCTTGTTTCATTAAACACTTCTTTAGAATATGTATTAAAATCGCATACTAAAACTATTTTACAATCTTCGCCAAGCATATTCTAATTATACTTCACTATTATAAATATTATTTGCAGCCTAGGGGTTGTGTAGTGACTTAACAACGCCTTGAGTCCGGGTTCGAATCCCGTCTTGGGCATAAATGTTAACTTGTCCGTCCCTCCATAAGGGAATACGGGGCACTCTTGCCCCCCACTGGGTGCACTTATGATAAAATGGCCACAATACCTTAGATCAGTTATAGTGGACAATGCCTAATCGTCATGTGCCCGCCCGTTGAAAAAAAAAAAGTTTAAAATGTGCAACATATTCCATGAGTGTGCCGTGTTTGTCTTTTTTGTTTCACAGAACAATTTTTTTAGAGCTGAAATCTATATTAAAATCGTCTTTCAAAACCATTCTCCAAACTTCACGAGGAATACTCAAACTCCTTTGTAATAAACTGTCGCGTTTGATAGGTTCTAGACAAATTTGGAAGATATTGCCAAGTTTGGTTCAATTTTGAAGACGTATTTTTTCTTGACGAACGTGACAATAAATATCAACAATTGCAAACCTTGGCGACTTTCAACATTTTACTCTCAGATACGGTTCCCGGTCACAGACCCGTTCTCACACTTTGTTCTCTTGCAATTTACTTTGGCAAGAACATGCTAGCATTTGTTTTTAGAGATGGCCAATGATTCGATGAGTCGAATCAGTGATTCGAATCTTGGTACTGAGTGGCTCAGTCTTTACACTCACTCTCTACTGATTCGAATCCCAAGCCCTCAACTGTGGGGAAATACATTCCAAGTTCGAAGGGAAGGAAAACTTATTTTCCCTTTGCCATTCCCAGAGATTTTCCCTTACTCTTTCAACTCTTTTCGACTCTTTACGACTCTTTTCGACTCTGAGTCGATAAATGATTTGAAACAGCAAATGAGTGGGTGTGGGTGAGTTGGTCACTGAGTTGGTGCAGAGACGAATCTTCACTGATTCAGTGTTTCGCTCTGTTTCGGTGATTGTATACGATCGTTGAGATTTGTTAGTTTTTCGAATCTTCTATCGACTCAGAGTCGAAAGGAGTCGAAAAGAGTTGAAAGGATGTTTCATTTAATTAGAGGGTTTTTTTCGAATCTTCTATCGACTCAGAGTCGAAAGGAGTCGAAAAGAGTTGAAAGCATGTTTCATTTAATTGAAGTTTTTTTTTCGAATCTTTGGTGTTTCATTTCTTGGTTGGTGGTCGGATTTAAAGTTTCATCTGTCTGTGGGTGTGGAGTGGGTCGAACATCGTTTGCTTTTGGCGGGGGGCATAGGCGTTACTTCCTAAGTGCAAGAGGGGTCAATCCCCCCCCCCGAAAAAAAATTATGAAAAAAAACGGAAAGTTAAGTTTACATGGTGGCGGGTTTTCATGTGAAGGGAAATAGAATGAAATAAAGTTAGGATTGTGCTTGTCACTTTTAATGAAGGATACAGGGCGGTACCCTAGTAGCAATGACTGCTTGTTTTCTGCTCGGTCGTTCATCGAATCATCGTTAACTCGTCGACTCGTCGAATTCAGTCATCGGCAAGTGCACTTTTGTTTATCTGCAATAGATGAATTTTTATTCATGGATAGAAGTGATCTAGACGAGTAGTTTCGCCGATGGGAAACTGAAAAACAATATTTTATCCGAAACTGCAGCTCTGTAGTCAACGGGCCTTGCAGGTGTCTCCAGTGGTTTACACTTTACCCAAATTCCTATAAATATTTGCGTAATTTAGATGTGCTTTGCATAATCTAAGGGAAATTTTGAACAATTCTTGAATTAATCGCATAATTTACTTCAAATTTATTGTATTGGGAGGGGGCAGCCCTAGTAGCAATGACTGCTTGTTTTCTGCTCGGTCGTTCATCGACTCATCGTTAACTCATCGACTCGTCGAATTCAATCATCGGCAAGTGCACTTTTGTTTATCTGCAATAGAAGAATTTTTATTAATAGATAGAAGTAATCTAGACGAGCAGTTTCGCCTATGGGAAACCGAAAAACAATATCTTATCCGAAACTGCAGCTCTATAGTCAACGGGCCTTGCAGTGGTTTACACTTTACACAAATTCCTATAAATATTTGCGTAATTTAGATGTGCCTTTGCATAATCTAAGGGAAATTTTGAACAATTCTTGAATTAATCGCATAATTTACTTCAAATTACTTGTATTGGGATTGGGAGGGGGCTGGGGGTGTTATCCCCCCCTTGCCCCCTCCCACAAAATTTAAATTTGAAAAGTTTACAAAAAAATTGTGTTTATTATATAAAAATCGTTTGTAATATTTAAATAATTAACAAAAATGTGTTTAAAAAAAAGAAAAGAAAATTTATTTGAGCGTCAGCTGCATTATAAGAAAAACGGAAACTCCATTACAATGAGCAACTCTTTTGAAACCTCTTTAATGTAAACAGCAAGAAGAGAAGTCAGTTAATTTTTAAAAGTTATCCAAGAAATATGAAAGTTAAAAATCATACTAAAATTCCTATACAATTGGCAATATTGTTTTTTAATTATTAATTATGAATGTTGTTGCTACTTACATACATTGGTAAAAAGTGAAATTAATTTCTTACCAATCGAATAATTTGTCTATTATTAATAATAGCTGAACAACACTTTGTCAAAATTTCATCCTAAGTCCCAATCTGAGACTAAAATAACGGGTACTTCATACTTTGCCTTGCACATGACGAGATTCGATGGTCTAGGGTAAGCGCGCATATCTCGCAATCATTACACTCAGGGTTCGGGCCCGGGAGAGGAAGGAATTTTTTTTTTTTTTTTCAGAAAAACGGAAATTTAGCATACAAAAAACGAAAAAATAATAAACAGAACGGACATTTTTTGAAAATTTTGCTGCCAGTCGTTTATTTTTTATTAACAAATATATTTTAAACAGTTTATCGGTTTCTTTTCGTTATTTCATCGGAGTCATCGGGAAACGATGATCGGCTTTATGGCCCCCCGAGCGGACATTTTGTACCAGTTGCCGATGAAATTTCCCCTTTTTTGGATGAAAAGCCGTGGTCGGCCATTGCTCCTTCTCCTCGGATTTAACTCACCCGCCTCTCATCGACCGATGGGTTATTGCTACTAGGGAGGGGGGTGGTATCCCCCCTTGCCCCCTCCCACAAATTTAAATTTGAAAAGAAATATTTACCAAAAAAATGTAAGTGTTTATTATATAAAAATCGTTTGTAATATTTAAATAATAAAAAAAAAAAAAGAAAACAAAATCTATTTGAGCGTCAGCTGCATTATAAGAAAAATTGAAACTTCATTACAATGAGCGACTCTTTTGAAACCTCTTTAATGTAAACAGCAAGAAGAGAAATCAGTTAATTTTTAAAAGTTATCCAAGAAATATGAAAGTTAAAATCGCACTAAAATTCCTATACAATTGGCGATATTGTTTTTTAATTATTAATTATGAATGTTGTTGCTACTTAACATACATTGGTAAAAAGTGAAATTAATTTCTTACCAATCGAATAATTTGACTATTATTAATAATAGCTGAACAACACTTTGTCAAGATTTCACACAAAGTCCCAATCTGAGACTAAAATAACCTGTACTTCACACTTTGCCTTGCACCTGACAAGATTCGATGGTCTAGGGGTAGCGCGCTTATCTCGAAATAAGAACGCTCAGGGTTCGGGCCCGGGGGAGGAGGGATTTTTTTTTTTTTTTTTTTTTTTAAGAAAAACAGAAATTTAGCATACAAAAAACGAAAACATAATAAACAGAACGGACATGTTTTGAAAATTTTGTTGCCAGTCGTTTATTTTTTATTAACAAAAGGGGTAGGGTTTATTAACAAAAAGGGGTTATTTAGGGTATTAGCGCTCTCACAAAAGGACTTTGTAGTAAGCAAAATAACATTTCGCTTTATTGCTGCAGATTTCGTTTAAGATATTTTTTTTACCTTGTTTGTCGTTTAAGGGGAATTATTTTATTTTCTTTCGTAATTCAGAGAATTACAAAATAGGGTTTAAATAAGCAGTGGAGTAGTTAGTGTTATTGACAGTGGCGTAGCCAGGATTTTATTTCGGGGTGGGCTGGGTATCAAATTTAAAGATAAAGTTCAATTGTAAGCTAAGTAAAGGGTCTCATTTTTTTTGGGGGGGGGCAGCAGCCCCTCAGTAGGACTGGGCCAAAAATCGATAAATATCGACATATCGGTTTTATTTCAACATCAAATATTCGATGTTCCCATTTTCATTTCAGTGAAATCTCGAATTCGATAAAGGTCAAAAGTACAGGCCGGCCAGTGGCGTAGCCAGAAATTTTTCATGGGGGGGGGGTTATGACTACTGCAACTCATATATATGTATACGTGTGTATGATAATGTAGTGAAGAATATACATTTTGTATGGCAAAAAAATTCCTCATGGGGGGTTATGACCCCTCTAACCCCCCCCCCTTGGCTACGCCTCTGAGGCCGGCGATAAGAAAATCCTGAGATCAATACCAGCTTGTGATACTTTTGCTACTGCTTTCTCTCCGTTGATGACGATGCCGGATCGCGGAAAAAACAGCTCCATGGTTTATTAGTATAATTACCATAATTAATTAACGTATATCTCGGAACCTATCCACTGGAGCGCGTTTTTATTGATTCTCGACCCCCCCTAGACTCAACACCCCACCGATACATAAAATTTCGAATGATTTGACACCAAACTTAACCTTTTAATTTTACAGGCCCAGGGGGTCATACGAAGCTCCCCTATATTTTCAATTTGGGCATTTTAAACACTAGCCTCCCCCGGCGGCATCTCCAAAGTCTGGAAACCATCCCAGAGCCAATTTCTACATGTTTGCAGTCCTTTTAAGCCTCAATCATGGTTAAATAGTCTAATTACCATAATTAATTAACGTATATCTCGGAAACTATCCATCGGAGCGTGTTTCTATTGATTCTCGACCCCCCCTAGACGTAAACCCCCATCGATACATAAAATTTCGAATACTTTGACACCAAACTTAACCTTTTAATCTTACAGGCCCAGGGGGTCATACGAAGCTCCCCTGTATTTTCATTTCGGGCAGTTTAAACACTAGTTTTACTCGAGCAAGGAGAGAGAGATGCTAGCTGCCCGAGAACTCAGCGGAGAAGAAACCCGATGAATGGGTGAAGGGTGTTTAAATAGTACAGTTTTCGGTGCAGAGAGAGAGGGAAAATTTCTTTAGTTGTTTTATTGATTCAAGATTCGAATCACTGATTCGAATCATCGAAGTAGTGAGTGAGTCGAGATTCGAATCAGTAAAATGAGTCGAACCGCCCATCTCTATTTGTTTTCATAATAAAACATACCTAAGCACTTTATCATGAAAAGAGAAAAATCCTAACTTTGTAAAACGTTTTTTCAATTTACTAAGATTAAGATTTCTGTTTCCCAAAAGTGGTTGCTATGTTCAGTAAAGGGTGGCAAATATGCGTTTGTGCTATACGAAAAGTTAACCGTTCCTACTTATAGTAATCTACATCACTAAAGCTTTCAGCATTTCATCAAGGATATAAAAATAAATGAATTCTTATGTTTCTTGGAATCAATGCTCTACTTCTAAACTCTTTTTTACCCAAATCCCATAAATAGAACATAGAAAGGAATGTATATTGAGGTATTTGAAAATATTTGTTTTCCTATTCAAACGTCTCTGTTCAAAATACGGAAAAGAACTATTTTGAAAAGGCTTTCTCGTTCCAGATATCTTCATCCATTTTGGAAATATTGCTCAGGGGTTTTTTCCTTAAGTATTTTCATAAAGCCTGAAGTAGTTTAGCGTTTGCCATTGCTCTACAGTAATATTAAAATAGTTTCAATTCTGTTTTCAAAAATTTGTACTTTTCTTACGCACAGTGGAATAACTTAAGTAATAGAGAAAAGAATTTCAGTTTTTAGTACACGTATTTTTATCTGTCTGATCTGAGACATTTTTGCATTTGAAATACATAAAGGTGCTGTTTTTAATGTTTAAAAAGCTATAGTAGTACTGAAATTTTATTAAGTTTGCTTATTTATAAATTATATACTCTTCGAAGAAAAAGGAGGTCGTTGAGTACTGAATGAATGCATTTCTTACAATATTTTTCAATTTATAATACCGTATTTACCCGCGTATAAGTCGAGAAATTTTGGACAAGAGATTTTAAAGTTGGGGGGGGGGGTGGACTTATACCCGGGTCCTTAATTTTTAACTATTTTTTTAAAATCAGTTGTCAAAAATGCCCTTTTATAAGACAAATGTTCTCTTCATGCATTCCATAACACAATGACGTCTTTTCAGGTTGATTTTCATACCAGGAAGAATGTAGCGATAGAAAGATTGAAAAGTGTATCGAGTTGTTCTTGCTGGATTGCGGCTAATTAACTACGCGTGGACTCTAGGCTGAAAAATAGGGTTCCCCTGCGGGGGTCTTTCTAAGGGATCCTAACCCAATACGTACACATGATGAGCAGATGACGACGAAGGAATTTTTTTTAAATGTTTGATGAGTCCGATATTGAATCGGATTTTTATTCAGTTTAACTTTGTGTAATTAATTTTATATGTACATTTTTTTGCACAAAAAGTGCAATAATTTTTCTAGCTGGGATTTAAGCTGTTTGAAACAATTTTCGCAAAATCTAGGGACAAGGCCGTACCCAGGGGAGGAGGTGACCGGACCCACTCCCCCCCCCCCGAAATTTAAAATTTTGTTAACAAAACAATAATAATGTAGCCTTTTGTGAAAAATTTAGCCTTTTTCTCATTTTGGTCCCCCCCACTGGAAATTTTTTCTGGGTACGGCCTGGGTATTGTTTAAGTTGTATGACCACCTATCGCGTCGCTAAATTTTGCGAACAAAAATTTACCCAGTTTGGAACGATTTTTAGAAGCATCTCGAAATCTAATTAAAAAAAAAATTAATCCGACACCTATAGCTTAAATGAGTAATCATCCATCATGTCACCAAATTTCATTTCTTTCGCTTTAGTCGTTTATACCTGATCTGCGAACAAAAATGTGCGCACTTTGAAACAATTTTTGGAAAATCTCAAAATCTAATGAATTTTTTAAAAATATAGTTCAAGAGAGTGACCACCTATCATGTCAACAAATTTTATTTCATTCGCTTCAGTCAGTTTTAGGTGATATGCGAATAAAAAAAGCGTCACGCACAAGGACAGAAGGACAGACAGACAAACTTTTTGACGGTCGTACTCGGATTCCAAAAGCTGAAAATGCATAGAAATCGCTTTTTTTTTTTTAATTTTGAGAAGCGTACTGATAAAGCCTAGTTTTATTTATTTAAATACATAAATGTTCCAATTCCGAACTTGAAACAACAATCACTTCAAACTTAAGACACATCATTTAGCGTCAACTCCAGCCTAGTGGTTAGAATGCTCGCCTACCAAACCTTGGTTCCTCGGTTCGAACCCAATCCTCGGAAGTTTGAAAAATGGAGCAAGTTCTTATGTATGATTATAGATGGCAGCACTAAAATGGAAAGAAAGGATGAAAAAGCCGTTCGTGAGAATCAACCGACCACGCCCTCTATATTTTTCCGTCTAGTTCCCCAGAGTGCACTTTTTGTGCACAATTTAGTTTGCACTTTTTATGCACAAGCAGAGGTGTCAAATACGCTCGGATTTTGTACACTTTTTTTACCTGGGATACGCCATCGTTAACCTCTTCGACCCTGACGTCCACATGTTAGTAAGTGGTAACACACACATGTACCTGCGTGTGTGTGTGGCCCCACCACAAAACTGCCAATCTTCCCGATTCCTTCGGGAGATTTCACACTACAATTTACAAATAGCTTTACTTAAAGGTTTTGGCGTTTTAATAATTACAAATTCATAGGTAAAAATTAGTGGTTGAAAATCTCCTGAAGAAATGGGGAAGATTGGCAGCTGTGCTCCACCATGACGAAATAGATAAGACACTGAACATGGAAGGTAGGAAAGGTGTAAACGTTCCGCGTGGGAGTCTGCCTCTCGGCTGTTGATAAACGGACTGGAGTTTTCGGGGTTTTCCTCCAAATGAAACGTGAATGCGCATTGGAGCCTCTTAAAAGATCTTCTGCATAAGGCAGTCCCCCTCCTCGCGTAAATTTGCCATAACATGAAAGACACATATGTGCTTTTGTGTGTATACGTATATAGTAAAATCCCGCCCCAAGATTATTCCATACATCGATAAATTCCTCTATACCGATACAATTTTGCTGTCTGTCGGAATTTCCAAACAATGTAATCTCCCATCGATATAACGATACATTGCTTTAAAAAGATAACCTTTTCAGGTCCGTTAATCAATGTTGTATCGGGGTTTTACTGTATAAACATATATCAACACCATCTAGAAGAAAAAGTCCAACCTTTTATAAGTGTTACTGGCCAAAAACGCGGCTAACGAGATACACATTCTGCGGTGTTGACATTTTCGTCACACCATTTTGCACCGGAAGAGTCGTGTAACATAGGGTTTGTGACCATCCTACATGTGTTATCTCTAACTAAGCTCGTCACATGACTCTTCGGGTGTAAAGGGGTGTGGCTAAAATGTCAGCACTGTATCCTGTATATCTCCAGCCACGAGCTAAAAAAGCTACAATCCGAATATTTTTTTTCAAATTTGACATTAAAAAAACTACAATATACGATAATTAAATATGTAATAATAAACCATGCTATTAAAAAATACGCTTTAACTTTTTTAAATTCGAGAAAAATTTAAACCATAAATTTACGGAGATATGTGTTAAGAACTTGTAGAATCTCAATGAATCCTTAGTTAAAAATGTTTTGAGGTTCGAAATTTAGAGGGTGTTTATAATGCATGCTTTCTTTAATTATTAACGTATGAAACGTTTTCAGTTCTTGCTTTTGATAAATGTTACTTTGAATTTTAAAAGTACTTATATCAGAAGAAATTATGATACTTACTAAAAACCTTCTATTAATATAGAATAAATGTGGAACGCAGTGTTTATTTAACTTCTGTCAAACTATAGCAAACATAAATTGACGCAATATTTATCTTGGATAATTATAAACTTCAGCTAGTTCAAAGTGCTTGTAAGCCGCCTTGTAGCTTTCAAATTTATAAGAGGGTTTCTCCTTAAATATTCAACATACTACCCAATTGAAATTCCAAAGAAGATCATTTTACTTCTCAGAAAATATGAACACATTATCTGTCTTTCGAAAGTGAACGTAGAACAGAGAAATACGCTAATGCAAATTCCTTTATTTTATATGCATTTGATAGCTTTCTCTTGAGTATTTTTATACATTAATATTCCGTTTCAGTGCTCACCTTAAAAATTATCATCGTTGCATATTTCACAACATACAGCAAAATATTCAAAAAGCACTCACATGAATGAAATTAATTGTTCCATTCAGGGAATTCTTCAAATGATGGTTTTTAAACTACAGTCTGTGTTACGTATTGAGGCACATTTGTTCTACCTGCGATCCATTATTATTCGGAAATATGACCAAATTAAATAAGTTGTTGAGAATTTTGGAATGTAAGCTTCGTTACGAAAAATTGCCGAATGTTATTCTCTGGATAAAAGAAATTACCTCGCGTAGCATTCAAATACTATTTATTTTCGTTTCGAAACTTAGTTATAAGGCAAGAAATACTTTAATTTAGATTTCTTGTTTCTTTCTTTTCTGGGCAAAACATATTCATCGAAGTACTTTGTAAATAGATTCCGTTTCCAAGAAAAGCGACCATTTTAAAAACACTATTCTTAGAATATTCATTTAACTTACAAAATATTTAAAAGTGCTCCGGACAAACAAATTTTGTGGTTCCATCATGGGAATTCCCGGAACAATATATAGTTTTTTTGGAAATATACTCAAAAGAAAGTGTTTTGAATTCTTCAACAATCGTTATGCAAATGTAAACCATTAAAACACAGCACACTCAGTGTTTACTAAGCTCTTTTCTAATTTTTCATACTTGCTTTTCTTTCAGTATTCAAGAAATATTTTTGGAATTCATCACAAAGTGATAGTTTATTATATGAGGAAATTTGCTCATATGTGTACTAATAGATTTTCCGTCTGTTCAATATTACTTTCAAAAGTGCGTTTACCCAACACCTCCTAGAAATAAAATGCCTGAGACAGAAACTTTTCCTTCATCACTAAGTCCATAAAATTGATGCCATTGCATATTTAATTTGGCAAAATAAAACTATTGAAAGTTTGTGGTGAATTTCCTCCATAAAACATTTTAATTATTTAAGAATTAATTCTATGACAAATAAGAAATTTTAACTGCCACTAATTATGTAATATGATATAGAAATAGATCATAATAAATTATTTTTTATCAGAAAGGTGTTTAAATTTTTATCTTTAATTTAAGATATTTTCCTTATTTGTAGTAATTACCAAAAATTTTAAATAGCTTTACTTTTTCAAAGTACTATGTGATGCCATCAACCCAGAACACCTAGTTGATGTAAAAGTTTCTGTTCTCAGGCCTACTGTAAGTAGGAATTGATGGTTTACCCACAAGGGAAAATCGCACGTAACTAGCTAACCACATACAACGATCCTTACTGGTTTAGTATTTCAAATAGAGCCTTGTAAAATTTTCGGTTTTAGAAAAAGCAAAACTGAATTTTTTTAAAATTGAAGTTGAAAATTATCATGTAGGTTGTTAAGTTTCAGAAGAATAAAAAAAAATGAAAATCTTATGACAGAGATTTTATACCACTGCGGGCGAGAAAAGTTTCCTTATCAATTACTCGATCATTAGAAAGCATTGCTACTATATTAGAAAGGAAAAGGGTACAATATTGGAAAGTATAAACGCTTCCATTGTTCAAGGAATTGTTTTTTAACTTAAACGAGAAACCATGTTTAATATGAATCGTTCAATGTAATAGGGAAATTCAAATACATTTTCATAATAAAGTATTGTTAATCAGTAGACTATTCACATAAACCACGTATTTCTTGATTACCGCGGATTGTTATTATTATTTAAAAGCTATTAGTATTATTATTAATTAAAAATTATTATTGGTAATATTATTTAAAAGCTACGACGAATGTTTTTCCAGAAACTTGTATCACTTATTATGTATTAAGAGGTCAATAATGTCTCTATCGCATTATTATACTTACAGTAACGGCACTAAATTAAGCATAGACAACATGTTTATTAAACCCTTTGAGGGAACTGGAAATGGGAAAATAATGTAAAAATGTTTTCCTGGTAAAATGTTTGGGCAGCTTTAAGATTAAAAAAAAATGGATTTTAATAGAAAGATTTGTAATTATTAAGAAATAAGTTCCTGTTCTGTGTTTGCAATCTTTAATGTCAAAACTTTTTTTATGATACCTGAGTGTTATAAATAATTTAAATTATAGGTGCAATGCAGTAAAAGCTGGATTGAAGTGGACGGTTCGAGGGTTAAAATGTACGCTATAAACATACACGAATAAGTAAACGACAACCAATTCTTGAAATTAGTATACTTTTTACTATTGCGAAAATTATTTTACACAGCATCTCTTAATTTTACACTAGTGTGTTCCGTTTCCAGATATTGAACGCTCCCAGCAATAAAGAACGAATTTAATCGCAGGGGATGATGGGGGTGGGGTATTTGTAGATAGCTGACCTGACCTAACTACGTAGGGCTAGTATCTGAAATGAAGAGACGCAATTTTTTAGTGCCATAAACCATTATTATTCATGCCCTTTTACTGAAAACAAAAGTGACTGTTGGTAGCTATCGTTTTCCTTTATTTCCGGAACAGTCCACAACTCATTTGTAAATATTCCCTCTGGTTTGTACCCCTACTTCACCGATGGACTCGTTCAGTTAGCGCATGCGTGTTTTCGACCATAGCCAAGCTTAAGATAGGGAACAGTAATTAATCTTTATTGGAAAAGAAGAGCATGCATATATAAGCATTTAAAAGCTGAAAAACCTATCCTGGATTTAACAAAACAATAAAATTATTACTATTATTATTAAATTGAACGGCCAATATTTTCATTAAATATAAAATAAATAGAAATACAAAATCTCTTAATGCTCGAATTGTACTATGTATTCGGTTAAACATATACTCCCTATTAATCAGCAGAAAAGAATACGTCGTTACGCATGAAAGCTGAAAACTGAAGTTTATAACAATAAAGAAAATTTGTTGCCCTTAAGAATAAAATATTGCTAAGGCAAAGAAATTCATTGAAAATGTGAATTTCTTGATAATTGCCGTAAAAGTCAAAAGAGAAAAGAAAATGCTAGTTAGCAAAGAGCTATTATAATGGAAATATAGAAAAAAATGTATATAAGCATATATTATTACATTTTTATAGTAAATTTATATCTATATTCAAGGTTTTATTATATTTTCTTCTTTTCCTTAACAGGACCTTTTTTCGAATGTTTATTTTTTCTACTTTTACAGAAATGTGAAATGATGCCTAAAGACCTTAAATCATGTATGAAAAAGTATTTTCGCTAAAATATATTTATTTAACAAATTATTAATTTAATTTTTTTTTCAATTTCAGATTTTGTCTGAGCCTGAAATTGTGCCACCAGGGGATAGGTATGTCACTTCTTTTATTTTCTTTAAGAATAGTAATTTTTATTGTTCTAAATCCTCCAACTAATGTTCCTTATTTATATAAAAACTATTTTGCTTTTTAATAATTATTAAAAATTAAAAACGAAGAAAAAAGTGATTTTCTTTATGCATAAATGCATTTGTCTTCCCTTTCTCAATGCATGTCTCTTCTCTTTGTAATTGTTAATTTGTCTTTGTATTAGCAACATACAATTAACTTTTCAATCTTAATATTTCATGTTATTTTTATTTATTTATTTTTCATAAATTAATTTCACCGACTAGCATAAGAGTGAAAACTTTTTACTTCGTATCGTCATTTCAAATTATTCCAAACTTTCCTTTACAGTGAAGATTTATTTTTTCGTAGATATTATTTAGTATCTACATTTTTTATCTTAATTAATTACTTCAATTAGGATTTTCAACAAGTAAACTATGAATGCAAGTGTAGGTCATTTTTCTTTGAGTTGTCATTATGAAGTCTTCAAAAATATCCCGTATTAATGTGTTAATTTTACCAATAATGAACCGAATGCCAATTACATATGTGGTTACATTTACTTACTCAATTTTAGTTTCATTAAATACTCAACTGCGATTGTAATTTAATATACACATTTAAACTAAACCACCAACACATGTAATGCTGTCAGTCCTTTATATTATTCTTAGTAGCATCTTTGTACTTTTCCAGTTGTAACGTTTTCAATAAACTTGAGGCATATAGCCTTGCAAAATGAAAAAGAAAAAAAAAAATGAGTATTGATGTACCAAACATGGTGTTACTGTTGACAGTCAAACAACTGCAACAACCGATGGAAATCATAAATAGGATATATTAAAGAAACATATTCATCATGCATTAATAACTTTCAAATGCATTACTTTCGCAGAGCTACCAAGTCTCCGGCTTTTTTTGGGAAATTTTCCACCACTAATTTTGACTTACAAATTTATTGTTAAAATAAGTCCAAATGTTTAGTGTAAAATAAAACTGTCTAAAAATTGTGGTGGAAAATCTCCCGGAAAAAGCCGGTGACTTGGCAGCTCTGCTTTAGGAAATTGATCTTGTAATTAAAATTTGTAAGTAATAAAGTGATTTATGAAAATTTTCTCGGCGAATTCTGTAGGAAATGAGAGCTCAGCTTTCTAACATATAGTAATTGAAAACAATCAATTTGACCATCATGTTAATCAAGTACTTGTAGTACACAAATTTTATAATCTAATAGATAAATAAATACTAGTAGTGATGTTATTATACAAACAACAACCTTCACATTTAAATAAAAATCCCCGCTTGATATTTGCGACAAACACGAACGTAATTGTTGAGATAAATCGCTAAATTTACTCAAAAAATGAGAACGATCGGGATTTTCCATCAAGAAAGAAATTCTGACTTGCGTCAGTCATCTGCTCACCATTATGATCTTTCCAGGAAAAAAGAAATCATTCATCCTATTGACCAACTCTGCAATCGATTGCTGTGGGTATAAAAGCTGTCAGCAAATAACTCTCCGGGTGATCGATAGTTTCATTCTTAACCTATTTACAGAGGTGCTAAATACTCCGGAATATAATCAACCACTTTTTAAAAACAACAATTTTTAAATCAAATTATAGCACAATCTGTTATGTTAAAATGATTATTCCAAAATATAAATAAAACTATTACTATTAACAAAAAGTGTTCGGTTAATTATATCACAGTGCGGTTGACAATTCTGTAAGCACGACTGATGCGTTTTCGCAACGTAAAGTAAAATAAAATTTTAAAATTACCTGTATATTGAGACATATTTTAAACACAATATGTGTCGTAATGTTAAAATCAAACACTTTCGTCCTTAAAATAATTACAATTTTGTCGATTACTCTAAAATTATCTACATATCTGCAGATAATGATTGCACATGCTTGTTGTTTTGTAAGCAAACAATAATGATTTAAAACTTGAATGAATATTTCTATTTCATTTTTATTCACGTTTCTTTATGGAGCAAAAAATAGTTTTAAGAAAATCAAGGAAGAAAATAAAATATTAGCGAATATTTTATGTTCAGTATTCAAATAAATAATTTCATTAAGAAACATGTCTACTGTCTTTTTTATTCTTTTGTGAGTATTAAAAATTAAGATCATTAACAATTTTCAATAATGGAAAATATATGCGGTCCTGAAACCTTTCACGCCAATAATTTCCCAATGCCGAAAAAGTGCAGACGTTGCCATCGCTCGATTGAACTACATGCAACATGGCGGTCGATCGAATTACCCATCGCGTGCCATAGAGCTAAAGAACATTTTTTTAAAAGATGGAACGCAATGGACGATTCGATCAACCGACATGTTGCTGGTAGTTAAATCGAGCTCGTCAACAAAATATCTAAACAAAAAATCAATAGAGTGAAATTTCTTCTTCGTTAAAAACAATTTTCGATCTACAGATATAAATTTTTGACTATTACTTGAAAAGTAATAAATATATATATATATGAATTTACAGACTACATCTACAATACATATATTTTAAATTAAGAAGTCAGGATACTTTAATTACAGATGTAGGTCACTTAGGGAAAAAATAAATACATAAACATACAAGTAGGCTGACCTTTAAGTATGCACAGTATTCAAAACAAAGTTTTAATGATAATACAGGTAAGCAAATTCGTTGAGTCAACCATCTTCCAAGATGGCACACACTAAGAAAAACTTTTTAAAAAGATACTTTTCATGACAGAATATTCTTCCTCTGAACTTTATTTCATATTTCATTTTTAATCTAAAGAAAAATTTCTTGGATATTCGCAAAGCTGTCACGATTTTTTTTTCATAAAGAAAAGATCTTTGTTGACACAGAATTCTTGGCAACCTGTCAAAAATATATTCAGATCTAAAGCTTTTCCCAACAATAAATACCAGCTAGTGTATTACTTGCTCTGTACTTGAGTCAATGGAAAGAAAATTATATGTACTACTTACAAACGAAAAAATTTGAAAACGCAAAAAAATTCTAAATACAAATTTTAAAAGCGCATCATTTTTACTTGTTCAATGACCGTATTTGTCTTTTGAGAAAAAATAAATTCCCAAATGTTCCCTTAAATTCTCCTTTAATCAGACGTATTTTATAAATGCTATATTAGCCCGAATATAACGTGATAGTTTCTGACTGATAATTTCCCCTGAAAAACATGATGTTGCAATTGGCCGGGAACTATATTCGAGGTCTAGATAATGTATTGTAAAAACTTTTGTTCTTTGATGAAAATTAAATAACGTACGAATAAAATCATACGTTACTAATTTTATTCCCATGAATGTAACCTTTGTTATTACTCATTATTAAATAATTGATTATTTGATTGAATTTTACTCACATAAATTAATTAATTGTAAATATAATGACGAAAAATGTCAGGCTGTGTTGCGGGAAATTTGTTTCTTTATTTATATTTCTAAGGATCTCTTACTAAAAATTTCGGTGTCATGCTATATTCGTATTTAATACAGTATCATAGTTGTACTATTTTTCGAAGAATTACTGACTACTAATTTAACTCCTGCCCCTAAGATTTAATAAATTCGAATCTTTTATATAAAAGAGATATTAGAAAAAAAGTGGTAAACAATTGTTGTATCCTTTAATATGCATTGTCAGCTTGTGTTATGTGCGCCCCTTAGAGCCTACTGAAACTTTTTGGGGGGATTTAGACATCATTTTCTTTGTGACCTGGAGTCTTTTATTCTTAGAAGTGTCTTTCCATTTATTTGCCGCCTTCACTTGTCTGAAAAAGCGAGAAGGAATTTCCATTTTATTTCTTTAGAAGAAACTATTTATACGGTTACGAAACTTCTGTGAAAGTTTATTTCTTCAGGTATTTGAATGCAGTTAAACTCATGCTTTTATTTTTATTGATTTTTTTTTAACTTTTTGTACTTCATTTGCATTTTGTTTTATTTCTTTTCTTTTCTTTTTCAAGATTCAAATATTGTCAAGTGATGAAAAGCATCATGACGAACGTTTCTACACACTTTATGATTGAAAAAAAAAATAGCGAGCGTCTTGGATTTTAGGATTGTTCGGGGATTTTGTCATTATGTATTTTATATGGATATTTTTAAAATCATTTTATCCCTAGTTATTTCTTATCAGCGGAGTGTTAGAGATTGGCATGGATGTGCTGCAGAATACTTTGCTTGTTTCCTGGGTTCGTCGTTCTAAGTCCAGTTGGTGTAGAAAGTTCTAGTAAAGAATCCACTTGTCAGGATGAAAAGAACTGTATTGCTTCTAGAACTTAGTCGAGCAATCAACTGTACAAAAGTCACAGGCACTAACGGCCAGTAGCACGTTATAACAGTCCACTCAGTACCGAAGCTCTCAAAAATGCTGTAATTCTCACACAAAATAAAACACTAACGCAGGCGAAATTCAGTGGAAATATACAAGGGATATCGTACACAATCCCTTAAGAGACAGAAATGAAGAATTTACACACAGCCCTTAAAAATCAGATTCGTAAACAAGCGCGAAAACACCGCTTCTATCACAGAGCAAAGTGCCGTACTCATCGACAGCTCTATCCACACTGAACTGGGGCCTCTGAAATGCCTGTATTTATATTTGGCGCAGAAACTACAAGAAGCTTCCAGAAAAGTCTATTTCTCCAGGATTCCACATAAAGCGGGAATTTTGATTGCGTCATAGAAGAGAAATATTAGGCTTTTATGCATGTTAATGCAGAAAAACTATCTTTAAAGGCCCCATTGGGAAAATCGAGCCCAATGACCAAAATGTCGCCAAGCTTGGATACTTTTGGCGAAATATCTCCAAATTTTGCGCCAAAAATAAGTCCCCTAAAGAAGTTACCGAAGGCCTGCGACCAATATTTCTCGAGATTTCTAGAACCGCCGTAGCAAATCAATGGGGAAACCAAAACATCCGTATCTCCGGTTCTAGTTGACCGATTTTGATGCAACAAAAAGCAAAATTTAACTATTTGAAGCGTAGAATAAGAATTTTGAACTATTTTAAGAACGAGAACAGCGGTTGCCCAGAAAATTCGCAACAATGCCTGTTGTATGTTATTTTATGAAGTAATGCTAAATTTTTAGCATTAGTTATTTTCTATTTGCATTTTAATACGGACTTCGTAGATTGTGATGAAAAGCGCTCAAATCCTCACTGTCTCTCCAAATGCAGAAAACAAGAGATGAATGAGAATTAACTTCCTTCTTTTCTGCTTTTATGTTCTCAAGTTTTAATGGTACGAACATATTTTTACTTTCCGAACATGTACCATGTAAGGAAAGTATTGTAATCATGAAAAAATTCGTATTCGTATTTTTTACGAGATGTGTGTGTGTGTGCGTGTGTGAGTGTGTTTGTGTGTATGTGAGTGAACACGATAGCTCCTGAACGGGGCATTCGATTGAGCTCAAATTGGGTTAGAAACCACCATTATAAGACCGGTATTGATTTTGATGTGTATATTACTTATAGTTTTTCTACAGGGCTACGACAAAGATTTCTTTTACATTATGGCCTGTGGGGAGAAATTCTTGAAAGTCCGCTAGCGTTTAAACGGTACAATCGATTGAGCTTCAATTTGGTATATATGTTTGAATTATTCATCGATTAAAATTTATTTAAATGCTTGTTAATGATCTTAATCGTAAGTGTTCGGAAAGTCGAGTGGAGTCACTCCAGATTTTTTTCTCTATAGTTTCATTCATTACAATCGTTATGGGGTCCCGAATTTATTATGCTGTTATAACTACGTACACTTATTCGCTTAAGTTAGTCGGAGGAAGTTACGCAAGTATTGTATGCCTTAAATTCTACTCCTAAAAATTATCCCAAAACAATTCTGTCTGCCAAAAGTGTATGCGCACATTATGTACATTTTGGCAGCTGTGATATTTCCAAATTTTTCAATGTCCGTATGAATATATTACATCGGTTACTGCAAATTCGCACAAATCTAATATATAGAGAAAACGCTACTAAAATGCTATGGCGTTCACGTATTTGAAAAATAAAGAGACTACATTTTAGTAATCGGTTTAAGTTGTTCCACAAGAATTTCTTTTGCTTATCTGAAGCATTTGTTTATCCGTTAGAGTGCTTCGGGAATTTCGTTGTCACTTTTCAAGAGAGCTGTTTTCTGCTGACTCCCAAAAGCTGTAACATGCTTTTGGATATTTTAAATTTTTAACACTAGACATTTTTGTATGAGTGTTTTTGGTGTTCACATGAATAAGTATTTATTTTTTATTTTAATAGTAAATGCAAATTTTGAGATTCAAGCAATAATATATTAAGAAATATTTGTATGTACTTACAGCGTAATGATTTCTAACATGATTACATTGCTTTTAATTTTTTTTTTTATGTTTTTGTATTTGCAGTATATTATGTAAATTAACCCAGTAACACCTTCGTACTATGAAATATAAATTATTCATTTGAAAATTTTTCCGCGTACGTATAGTTACACGTAGGGTAAAATGACCAATAAATAATCATTTAGGTATGTAGGGACAGCGTTTGGCGACAGCTGGGTTTGAACCCAGGGACTTATGGGTGGTAGAATGAGGCGCAATCCGGTACCCATTTGACCCATTCGACCGGCCATCAGTTGCCGGGTGTTGTGTGCGCGGAGGTGATCTCGTGCCGCCACACTATACCCCTCCCCCTAGAGAGTCAGTCGGAGGCTGACGAACGATGTTCCAAGCGTTATAGAACTCTGCCACTCGTTGTGGATTTTTGTGAGGTCGCTGCCGCTCGTTGCGGACTTTGGAAGAGTCGAGCGAGAGATGGAAGAGGTCGGTGCTAGAGCCATCTGTCGCTATTGGCGAGAAGGAGAATGCGTGCTCGCAATCCGGGTCATCAATGTAGGGAGAGCGTTTGGTGACAGCTGGGTTTGAACTCAGGGACTTATGGATGGTAGAATGAGGCGCAATCCGGTACCCATTTGACCCATTCGACCAGCCTTCAATTGTCCGGTGTTGTGTGCGCGGAGGTGATCTCGTGCCACCAGAGGTACGTTTCATTTTATCTAAATTAGTAATACATTTTCTTATTATCGTTTCTCGCATTCATCTGTGTGAGCAGAATTTTAGTACGGCTGCTTGAAGTAGCCACACCTTTTATTAAATTTACCATTAAAGAGTTATGACATATCTTCTTTAGAGGAATGCTGTTCTTATTTAAATATCATCCTATATTACTGGAAAAATATTTTTGTTTCTCTATTATGCCTTACATTAGGAACAGACTAGGAATTCGTATTAATATAATAGATGTTTATGCACTAAATCCCTTTTTTGTAGAAAAATTTCATTTTTTTTATACTTGCAATCGGTACTTACGACTTATCCTGGCGGTTATCCCTGCAAACTATTATTTCCGTCATATGTGCTGACAAAAAGCTGCCAACAATAATTCCATATGTCTGGCATTTATTTTAGCAAAAAATCGCTTGTCTTGGCGGACCGACAAAATAATACATAAGTGCCTCGTAACTATATTTTTGAACACCAGTCTGCAAGTTTTGGAATTCGCAAAAATTAATGCATAAACGCCCCAAAAAGTTGGTTACACGCGTTAATTTTTTATGAATTAGAGATACATGGGATATGAAATTGAAAAGATGGTCAAAATATAGTGTGGGAAAATAATACGTAAAAAAAAGAAAATGCTCTTTTTATTTTTCCAAAAAGTTACACTTTTTAAATGTGTATAGGACCTTCGTACCAAAACATTCTCATTTAGTAAAATGTGCCTCATACAGTAATCAGAAGATAGACAAAATTTGATAATTATATCCTAAAAAGTTTCAGAACTATAAATATATTCTGAATGAAACCTCTTTCCAATGGCTCTCGAATGGAAAAGAACCAGGTTGGGTGACTGCGTTTCAGGGATCATACAAAGAGTTATGAGTGAAACAATGTTTTGCATTCAAGCAAGAAACCTTTATTTTAGAAATCATGCACATCGCCTGATAATTTTAATTTCAAGATGTCTCCGGGACGTTTTATGATGAAAGATTGAAAATTTTTATTTCTCCTTATTAGCATAACTGCCAACCTTCCCGATTTCTTCGGGAGATTTTCCACCACAATTTTTAAACAGCTTTAATTTAAATTAAGTTTTTGGCGTTTTTTCTATAATGGATTGTTAGGTAAAAATTAGTGGTGAGAAATCTTCCGATGAAATCGGGAATATTGGCAGTTATGCTATTAGTGATGGGTCTTATTCTACTGATCAGGAATTTTTGTATACGGGGATCGTATACAAATTTAAAATGGTAAATTTTTGAAAATTAACGGGAGAATTTTTTTAAGTGCTCCTTTTACTGCCTTATGCATACATTTTTTTAAAATTTACATAGGACACTAATCTCTAAAAAGTAAGCAATCAAAACGTGTTCCTGCCTTTTTGGGGCACCCTGTGTACACTGGTGTGAGAGCTACTCCAGCTTCATCTATGCATAGGAAATGCTAGTGTACTTATATGTTTTCCTACTAATATATTATAATAAGTTTCATCTAACTATTTTAAGCTTCTTCAAATTAATTTAGCTATTCTTTTCAAGTCTTCGAAAATACTTCCACAAAGCGCTTTAGGAAGATGAAAACAAAGACGCCAAAAATAGTTTTATTATTTTAGACGTTAATAAAGTTAATATATATATATATATATATATATAACAATCTTTGATCCGGATAAGAGAAATAAATTAAGTAATCAGGAAAATTTACTTCTTCTAAAATAATAATAATAATAATCTCCGAAGAAAATATAGAACACCTCTCTCTTAATTTGCTAACAGTCTAACTGCGGTTACAGTAGACAAGGTGATTACTTTTTCTCTCAATTTTGTTGATAGTATTAGATTTAGTTTTGATTTAATAATGAACTTTATCCAATAAATTTATTTTTTCTTAAGGTTAAATGTGTAAAAGTCAAATCTTCAAAACTTACTAGATAATCATTAAAAGTCATTGAACTAAAAAAAAACGGAATTAAGCTTCGGCATTTTTGAAAAAAATCTAACATAATCTTAACAAAATTAAATTTTAATAAATGAACTGTTCATGTTACTAGCAGACTACTTTAATTTTCGCCATAAGCTCCACTGCCACCTATAGGCACCACCCCGTAAATTTCAAGATCTTAAATCTAAAAAAACACGCAGCTTTAATTTTTATATTGTCCTTGTACAAAAACAACTCCCAGCCAGTAAACCGTGCCCCATAAATTAACGAGTTGACGTACAAAGTTATAACCTTTCATTAAAAAAAAAGGCTTAAACACATTATTAAACAAAGCTAGTGAAAGCACTATATCATAATATAAATACTAATAATAGCAAAATATTATGTGTTTATGATAGTTATAATCATTTTTTTTGTAATTTCTGTACGACTTCTCAAATAAGATGAATTGACGTTTTTTTTTTTTTTTTTTTTTTCAAACTTTGAAAAACTTGAACCATTGAGCCAAAAACGTGAGCCATTGAAAAGTGAGTTATAGAGTGCATGTATTTATTTTCATATTTTCGAAACTTTTTATGATGAAAGAGTGAAGTTTTGTGCACCACCTACTTAATACATGGATGCATTTTACTATTTGGTAATTGTTGATACGAGTGAATCATAGGAATTTAAATTTGGTATATATTACGATTTAATCTCCTGAAACTTTTAATTGATATCATAGAATTCTGTACCTTTCTTAAGTAGCATTGTAATTTGTGGTATATATGATAAATATTTAAGAAATAAAACCTTAGGTCAAAGTCAATGTTTTATAACACCCTGTGCACACGTATATCTATATCTATATCTATATCTATCTATCTATCTATCTATATATATAAATATATATATATATATATTAATTATCGGAAGACTTTCCACCACTAATGGTTTTGATGAAAACGAATGTCACCACAATTGCTTTGGACATGGAAAACACGAAAAAGGTCACATAAATTCTTTTTCACATTTTCCAAAACTGAGGGTAATAAGTACATGAAGTTTTAAAAGTACTTCATAAAACATGTTAAACGTTATTCAGAAAGTTTTCTCTGTAAAAAATATGTACGTATTCATTAGCCATTAGATTAAAGAAATGATATCTGGATCTTAATAATTTTTCAGCTTAACCGATGTTCTAACATCCTTTTCATGCAGTTTTGTGTTTTAGTTTTATTAATAGAGACATTATCTTTTATATTTTACTGTTACACAGCTTAAAAATAAAGCTTATTTGCACGTCATTGTTGACAATTTTTTCAGGAGGGAGTTCAGAAAAACAGCTCTTAAAATCACTAAGTTTCGTATAAGACGCTAAAACACCCCCATTTTCAATCATTGACTAGACTACACATTGACAATTTACATTATTTTTTATATTAAGAGTAAAGAATTCTGATCTAATAAACTGCATTAATCTGTTCGCCTTGGATTTATACATACAGTGTTACATACAACCTCTAGCCTAACAAGAGGTATAAGTTTGTTCGAAGTATGTTAGTTATATTTCTTCTTTTATTTTCAGTAGTGGACAAACCAACATTAAACTGAATTAAAAAGAG
This sequence comes from Cheiracanthium punctorium, assembly GCA_038373885.1. Lineage (NCBI taxonomy): Eukaryota > Metazoa > Arthropoda > Arachnida > Araneae > Cheiracanthiidae > Cheiracanthium > Cheiracanthium punctorium. Next base: position 362,628 of record JAWZYV010000367.1, read on the forward strand.
AAATCTTTCTTTTCCAAATATAAATCATGCAGGCATGCCGCTATTAGCAACCAGAAAATATTAATAGCAAAATTTAATAAAAAAAAAAAAAAACCCAATCAATGCTCTTAGTTTGGACACCCTAAAAAACTTTGCTACATTTCTGCTGTTATTTTTAATATTGATTATGTAATTGACATTCTCATCCAGTATTTGAGAATTTAGGTTTACAAACTACCGCTTCATTTATTCATAAAAAATAATAAAATAAAAGACGTTTACGAACCACTAGAGAACTTTCAGTTTTCAAACTTTTGTTAGTCCCTTTGTTCGAAAAACTGATTAAATAGCATTCGTGACAGATGCAAGAAAAATTTCATAAATGCTTTTCAAAAAGAAATACGATCCCTTTTACGTGTTTAAATTCAATTCCTGAATATCATTTTCGCATTAGCTGAATATGCACAACGTGCACCCGGAAGGGTGTTTGAATCTCATAATCGAACAACAGAGCCACGTTCTTTTTTAATTTAACTTACGTTAACATTTATTTTGAATAATACAATTGTAAATATTGATGGAAAGTATTCCACGACTATTTCTTGTGCCGCAAATTAAGTTCGAATTTTTTATTTACATTATAACATTTTAAGAGTTGTGTTGAAAGATCTCCGGTTAAAATCAAAAGAATTGACAGCTATTTATAGATACATTTTAAGGTTGCTAAATGAATAATTACGTGAATTTTATTAAAATGGATGCAGCGAGCTTTCGGCTATGCAGAACGTAATACAAACGTAATGTTTGTACCATCGCTCCGTTAAAAACATTCAGCTACATTCAGTTAATCAAGTAAAAATGTGTTAAATTTCTTCTGTAACGATTATCTTCAGTTAGTCAACACTTAAGGTACATTTTTACTGTGGCCACTTTATTACGGTGGCACCCAAAGGGCGACCAGCCTTACCCCCTATGAAGGGACACACATGTTTACATAAATGCCCAAACCGGGATTCCAGCCCCGATCCAAGGCGTGATAGAATGGTTCTTAAGCCACTAAACCAGCTAGGCGGCAACCACGGTAACTTCGATTCGGTTATTGATTGCCTAAACAGTAAATAGAATGCAAATATCACAGTAGTATATTTATTATGAGAACAATGTACGAGAATAAAGTACGAGTACAATAATGTATGTGCAGGTAGCGTCAACCAGAAAAACAAATCCAGTCAAATTTATTTTTGTTAGTCTCTTAGACCATTGCCTTTATTGAAAGTGCATAATGTAGAGCACCATTAATTATTTTATCATAAAACTAAATTGAGAAGCTTAGCTAATGATTCAACACTTTGTAAAGTGATAAAGCAGGATTTTTCTCAAGTATTCATGGGTATTTCATCACAGGTAATGCTTACAATCATACTCCCATCAAAAAATATATTACTAAAAGATAACAAAGTACAATATGCTACTTTTGTAAAAGAAATTAAAAATGTGTTTCTGTGGAAGCAGAGTATTTTCTTCTTTCGATACTTTGTAAACATTTAATAATTCTGCGTAGGCGACATAAAAGTTGCGCAAATGTAACTTGCCTTTGGGTAATTTTCTACTGCATTTCATAATGCAAATTATGCTCAATGCAACCGTTGCAACAGTATACCTTAAAATATTAAATAAAAATAGTTGCTTTCTTAATTCTGGCTTTTTTAATACTTATTAATATATGAATATTTTTTATGCGAAGCAATTCAAAAAGCCAGGTTTTCAGTTTATACACAACACAATATAAATTAATTATGATGTCGACGTACACATTATCATTTGTCAAATAAATTAATTAATTCAGATAAAAATATAATTTAATACTGACAACTTTAACAAACACATTTAATATTTAAAAATGTAGCTGTTTCGTTAGCTTTGCCTGAACCCACTCAAATAGAAACGGACGAAATATTTTTATTTATCTTCAAAAAACAGAAAAATATAATTTGACTTTTCGTTTCCCGGGGGAAGTATTTGCCATGAATTATCTGGATTAAATTTCATTCCAATAATGCTATTAACTTAGAATTAATGGTGCAATGATTTTTAAAGTACATTTCCTGGAGGCTGAATCATGGAGAAGCGAGTTTTTATGCAACACAAGGAGCTGGATCAATATGCATTGAATGAAAAATTATTTTCATTTATTTTTTAATGAAATGAATCACATTTTGAGAATTTGTTGCAGGAGAATGATTTAGCCGATAATAAAAGAACCATGACACTCCCTTACGGGAAGTAATGGAATTCAAATACGACATTTTCACTTGCGTTTATATTAGATATTGATTTTTTCATTTAATACACATTCGTTATGGAAAGATGCATTATTTTTTGTTCAAACTTGAGGCTATGATAGTGAATAATGCTCGCTAGTTCAAATAACGAAAGCATCCGAAAAGGATTTGGTATATGTGCTAGTTTAAGATAGAGATGAGACGGGCTCAGCCCGAGCCCGAGCCCGGGTCCGAACACGGCTCGGGCTCTGTAATTCACAATTGCGTTCGGGCTCGGGCGGGCTCGGGATCGTGAAAAATTTTCATTTTATTGAACAAACGCCTTGAAACAGATTTTTAAGAAGTGATTAGTTAGTCATGAGATCGGACATTATTTCATAAACATAGATATAAAGAATTAGAAAGTGCATTAAAAATTTGTAACTATATTTGTCTTTAATTTGCACAAACGGCACAATTTATTGTATTCTATCAAAGAATTACTTCTTTGAATTTTTTGGAATTTTATTGAATTTTATTTAGCTTTAGCTGAGATTTCGGGCTCGGGCTCCGACCTAATAATATTGCTCGGGCTCGGGCGGCCTCGGATTAAAAGTCTTCGGGCTCGGGCTTCAAAAAATGAGCCCGAACTCATCTCTAGTTTAAGATACTGTAAACTGATAATTTATTTATAATTCTAGTTTGTGAATTAAAAAATTAAGAAAATAATACTGTATAAATTAAGAATAGAATCTTTTGAAATCTTCTTTTATTAAGTTTTGACTATTTATATTTTAAGAATTAAAACTCAGTTTAACCCTTTAACGCGCAGTGTTCCCGCTCTGGAAACACCAAACTCTGACATTTTGACTGTTGTCAGTCACGAAGAATAGATTTGATTTCTATAAAATTGTTGCTAGTGGCATAGCTCTACGAGAACCCTTTACTTTTTTAGCACGTCATTTCCCGTAAAAAAATTGTCACAATTATTTTTAAGAGCACTGGCAGCTGCTGAAAAATGGGAGAATGCGAGAACAGCTGGCTAGATTGCCCAATGCTGAAAAAAAGGGCAGCCGTTGCCATCGCTCGACTTAACTACCAGCAAGAGGGCGGACGATCGAAACGTTCATCGCGTGCCACAGATCTAGAGACCCTTTTTTTGACGCAGCTGGATTCCTAGATGCTTAACTGCAGAGATCGGCAAATGTCGACATTTTTGTTTCCACTGTGAAAACGATAAAAATTTTTGTCGTTTTGAATTGACATACATATACTTTGATTTTTAACTTCGAATAAATGATTTTAACGCATGTGATTGTATAAATCGTACATACTGATGCATAGTTTTTACTTTTGATTGCCGTTATTTTATATTAGTTTGCTGTTTCACTAAAATTATATGCATGTTATTCAAATTTCCTAAGTTGAATTTGCGAATACCTTTTTGCTTATTCAAAATTACTAATTATTAAAGGAAACTACCTTTTAAAAGTGTCTTGATAGTATGTTTGAGGGTAATTACAACATTTCTTTTTTCTTTTTGCTGAAAGACGTCGAGAATTAATCGTTTACGCAAAAAAATATTTGAAATACGCTTTCCTTCTTCCTGCCGGTTTTAAACGGAGTAGGTTTTTTTAAGGATAATTATGAATTAACGAAAAATTGACATGACATGACATGAAGTTTGGATTTACAGGAGCACCTAACGTATGGTACGCTTATCTCCAGTGAGTTATGATGATGAGAGTTTTGCGAAATCAGAAATAAGCCCAGAAGACAGGGCCGTAAGCATGCCAATGTCATTAAGAAACAGTCTGTCAGACCACTAATGCCATGGCAAGGCAAGGATGCGGTAAGCCGTGAGAAGTACAAGGATGTTGAAAGTTGATGGAGACTAGCCCGCCCTCCCCCCGTGTTGAACACGGACTTCATAGGGCAGGTTGCTCAGTAAGACCATGAAGAACATGAAATGGAGTACAATGTGAGGAAAGTAGACAAATGTAGTGAGTCAAGTAAGAAAACAGAAACAAAAACAATATTTACAATATATACAAAATGTACAAAAAATATGAGTATATAGAGAAAAGTGTAAAATAGTATAAGATGTAACAGTGTGAGTCTAAAAATCAAGAATATTGATGTACAAGTAAAAGTATGTACAGGGACAGAGTTCGAATAAAATGGATTTAGGTGGTGTCCAGGGACACCATAGCAGTCCGAGGACGCTTGCGATGTTGTGGTTCGCGGTAGTCATAGTCGGGTATTTCAGCCAATATTTCAGCTGGCAGCTTGTGTAAATTGTCTGTTGAAGAAGTGCATCGTGAGGTCCTTGAGGTGTTTTCTCATGGTAGGTATTTTCAGGTCATTTCTAATGTTGATGTTGGATAGGAAGTGATGACCATGTCTGATCTTCCTGAGTATAGAGCTTTGTTTAGACTCTAAAGTGTTTATGTTAGACTTAGCTGCAGACGCCCATACGGGCGCAGCATATGTAGCTGAGGGTCGGACAAAAGTTTTGTAAAGTAGTATTTTATTTTGTACCCCAATATTTGAGTTAAAGAAGAAGGGAGAGAGTTTTGAAAAAGAGGCTGTCATCTTGTAAGTAGCATTTTTGATATGGTGCCTCCAGCACAGCGATTTATAATTGGTAACACCAAGATACACTATTTTGGAACTCCACTCAATTGGAGTGTCACCAACAAATAGGCGAGATGGAGGACAGCAATGTGTAAAACTCAGTGCTTGGCACTTATTCGGGTTTATGTTAATGCGCCATTTTCGCAAACAGTCGACAATTTTAATTATATGTGTTTGCATAGAATAGGCAAGCACAGTGTTGTAGGGTGAGTGACCAATAATAGCGGTATCATCAGCGAATAATGCAAGAGTATTGTCGTGAGATCTAGGGATGTCATTGATATATAAGTTGAATAATGTGGGCCCCAGGATTGAGCCCTGTGGGACACCACTAGAAATGGGATATGTATCAGAAGTAATGTCATTTACACGGACAACAAAGCTTCTATTAAGTAGATAGCTTTTAATGATGTGTATGTAAGTGTCAGGAATGTTGAGTTGAATTAGTGTGAAAAGAAGACCGTTATGCCACACCTTGTCGAATGCTTTTTGCAAATCGAGTAGGAGTATGGCAGCCTTTTGTTTGTCTTGAATAGCTTCAAAAGCAGTTTCGACAACTCTGAGCAATTGGTGAATTGTGCTGTGGCCCTCACGAAAGCCGAATTCCTCAGGTAGTAGTAAATTGTGATTACAGATATAGTCATGAAGACGGTTTAGAAGTAAGCGCTCAGTAATCTTACTCAATGAGCTGAACAGACTAATGGGCCTATATGATGAAGGATTAGTCATGTTATGCCCCGGCTTTGGTATGGGACAGACAATGGCAATTTTCCATTGTGTAGGAAAATAATGTGTCTTGAATATGGCATTTGTAAGGAAAGTTATAAGAAGGAGAATTTTCACAGGGATGTTTTTAAGCATCATGTTTAAGATTTTATCTTGACCAGGACATTTCCTGATGTTGAGTTTGTGTATAACCTTAGCAACTTCCGAGGGAATCACAGGTGGAATGTGGAATGATGGAGGACGAGATAGAAAGTCAGTTAAGGTATCATCAACATTTTGTTGGTGAGCAGAAAGGTCATTGTCAAAGTTGTCATTGGAGAACTGACTGGTGTATGAACGGGCCAGACAGTTAGCCTTGTCAGTGTCAGTAACATAGGTGCTGGTGGTGTCCTTGAGGGGAGGTAAGTGGTCTTTTTATTTGTGATTTTTCTGATGGCTCTCCAAATGGAGCCATCTGTAGCAGATAGACCCTCAATATAGTTCGTCCAATTTTGACGAGAATGTTGTAAAATGAGTTTTCGGACTTTTGCCCTAAGGCGATGATAAACGGCCCGGTCCTCAGGGTGTCTGGATTGTTGGAAGGATACACGGGCAGCGTTCCGTTGATTGATAAGTCTCCGTATGAAGTGTGGGAGCTTGGCTTTTGCGCTGTGATTTGGAAGTGTTGGTATAAGCGTCATTGATGAGGTTGGTGATACGAGTCACCTCAGTGTCTATTTGTTGGGTGTTAGTGAGGGTAGGAACAGTAAAAGGAACGTCCAGGAGCATTTCAGTAAATTTGTGTTGGTAGACACCCTCATGGTGTCTTTAAGTGTGAGGTTGATGTCGATATCAAATTGCACGGGAAGATGGTCAGATGTAAAATGCTGGAGAGCCATACAGTTTACTTGTTGGTGCAAGCCTTGATGAAAACAAGGTCAATGGTGGAAGATCCAGTAGTGTAAAAGTGTGTAGGAGTAGGTGGATATGCAAGTTTAGAGTGCGTGTCAAAAAGAAATTTGAGGAGGCCTGTGCTTCATTTACAGTTATATCTTCCATTCCACGCATAATGGTGGGCGTTAAAGTCACCCGCTATGATATTAGCAGAGCAACGGGATAGAAGAATTCGGAAATCACTTTCCGGAAAGTCAGACTTGGGTTTGATATATGCAGAGGTGACCATGAGATCGCCTTGCATGGTGTGTATAATTACAGTAGTTGCTTCGAGTGAGGTAAGAGGTATAGGAATATAAGAGTATGATATAGAGTTTTTTATATAAATGTCAGTACCGCCATATGTACGTCCAATAGAGACCGTCCGATCCGTACGGTAAAGAGTATAGTTAGTGATATTGTATTTAAGATTTGGTAGGAACATAGATTCCTGAATGAGTATAAGGTCCGTATCGTTATGGCAAAGAAAATCTCGTAGTTCGGAGATTTTCCTATGGATCTCTTGGGCGTTCCACAGGATGATTCTAAGGTTCATTTGGTGTCTCTTCATGTTCGGTTTCGAGTTTGTCAGCTATGATAAGGAGAAGGGCAAAGACCTTGTCCAGTGGGTCGTCGTATTCTTTAACTGCAGTAATAGCCTCCCGTAATGTGTGGAGGAGGGAGGGAATATCAAGAATTTCGTTTAATTCTCGAATAGTTTGGATAAATTCGACAAGATAAGTAATTGATGTGGTACCGTTAGTGGTAGCACTTTTAGCCTTGGGGCGTTTAGGATGGGTAGCCTTCTTTTTCGGTTTAGGCTTTTTGCCAGTATTTTTGGCAGTGTGTTTTTTGATGTTTCTGGTGACCTTGATAGAAGGTTGAGATTTGGTGGTTTGAGAACCAGGATCAGGTACGTTGTTGGTCATGCTGCTGTTGGCTGTGTTGTCAGTGGGAATAACTTCAGAACTGGACACAGAGTTAAGTACAGATTCTGTTTCAGTAGTCATAGTCTCCACGGTATTAACAGTGTGAGTCTGATCATTAGTCTTAGGTTGTTCAAAAAGAAATATGGTTTTATTATGTTTACGTTTTCTACCCACTTGGGTCCAAGCAGAGCTGCCTGGAGGGGGGGCAGCAAAGGGGGCAAGTTTTTGTCTCAGTGTGGGGTTGTTACCAGTGGCCTTAGGAGTAACGGACTTGGTAGCTAAGTTTTTATGACGGTTTTGGGGGTTTTGGGGTCAACCATGGTAAATCGACACATGAGGGCTCGAGCAGTTTGCACAGCAAATACCCTTGCCCTTGGTTGGGCAGTTACGGAACAAGTGGTTACCGACACATTTCATGCACCTTAGGGTCAAGGTGCAGTTAAACGAGGAGTGTCCATATGCTTGGCAATTATGACACATTTTGACTTTGTTACCGTGATATTTTTCTACCGTAATGGAAAGGTATTTGTAGTTTGTTAAGTTGTAGACCTCCTCAATGTTTGAGGTGCGTTGTAGGTCCACAACGCAGTATGGTAGGAGATTTTTAATTTGTTGCGAATAAACGCAATGTTGAGAGGGGCAAAGCCCATGTTTCTGAGGAAGTCCACAATTTCGTTTTTAGGTGTGGAGGATGGGATACCTTTGATCATAACTTTGATAGGCCTTTGACGTTTAGGGTCAAAGGTTTGGCATCCAATTTGGTTATCCTTAAGATAAGCTTGAGCCTCACGAAATTTGAGGTCATTCTTAAGGGAAATCATGAAAAGCTGTCCAGTGTATTTACAGAGGACATTGTGTCCGACAATTTTAGAAATTGCCTCACAGTGTGTAGTATGGGTCCCAGGAGGGAACTCACAGAAGAAACGATGTTTAGTGCCGACAGCATTTAGGTCAACGGTCTCATCTTGAACATTACTTAAGTGGTGCGTTAGGTGTACCGGAGCTTAGTGCCTCAGGAGTTTGACTGGAGTTGTTAGTGTCAATGGCATCTATTTCAATTTCATCCTCTGAGTGTTCGGAGGAAGAAGATAAGTCTTTTGGCTTATGCTTGGCATCGTGGGAATCACCCTCAATGTCACGACCACGTTTCCTGTGTAACGATGGCGGAAATAAGCCTAGTTCACTGAAAACGTCGTGGGTTTGTACCGTCATGTAAGCTTGATACCCTTTGAAGATAGGGATCACCGCAAGGGTGCCCGTGGTAGGTGTGTCAATAAATGTCATGGATTGCTTGTCATAGTCAGGTAATTTCTGTAAGATAGGATGTTGCTGAGCACTAAGAGAATCCACAAAGTCTAAGAATCCAATGAAATAAACATAAAGATTATTTTTCTCTTTGTCAGCATAGAGCTGCTGAAAAGTTTGTCTGTAGCTGTTAGAAGCCATCTTAAGAAGTTGGTGATTGTAATGGAAGAATCCCTAGGTGGGGATCAGAAAAAGAAAGATTGGCAAAAATGGAGGGGGGGGGGCTACACAGTAACACGCCTTCAATGCTTCCTAGGAAGACACTGGTTGATTACTGAGAGCAGTCCGGGACATCAGGGCGATACCGGGAGCAGTATCGTAGTTTGCCAAAAAGATGTAAATAAAAACTCACTGAATGGAAAAACAGCAAGAGTCAGACAGCAGGATCGTCCCCAGTCCAGTAGTTATCTTCCCGAGAAGGCTCTGAAAAGAACCGGTCCGAAAAACCACTGAGCAGACCGCTGGATCAAGCACTCAAAAGATAGGTAGGGAGCTCTCACCGCCAAGTATCCTTGAAAGTCTTTGAGAACCAATACCTGCTTCACTGGAACTTGAAGTTTGAAGAACAATGATATAATCAGCAGCGTCTTCTCCGTCCGCTACGACGAACCTTTTTCTGTAGATCACAAGATGTCAGTCCGAAAACCGATCGCAATTTTGAGTAATCGTACATTCATCTTTTTCTTAACCAAAAATTACTAGTACAAAAGTTTACAAATTATTATTAATTAATTAAAAAATAGTGGTGAGTAATTTAACGAAAAAATCCTGAAAATTGGTTGTTGCAAAATTGAATAACCTAATATGAGTCTATTCTGAGAATATCTATAAAATTAGACTTTTGTCTGTACATTTCTTGGAATTTAAAAATTTTGCGATTTCTATCCGTTTCAAGCACCTGGGAATCCGGTGCAACCCTCAAAAAAAGTTTGACTGTCTGTCGTTTTGTCGTTCTGTCATTCTGTCCGAGAGTTTGTTTTGTTCAAGCATCCGTAAAAACGACTGAAGCGAATGATATGAAATTTGGTGTCATGATAGCTGGTCACTCAATTTAAAACATAGGTGTCGAATTTTTAAAAAAAATCTTGACTGGATTTTGAGATTTTGCGTAAATCCTTTCAAACTGCGTAAATTTGTGTTCGACCATCACATATAAACGTTAGGGATCAACCGATAGTATCGGCGCCGATACTCCTATTTTTTAGGTATGGGTATCGGTTCTTTCGATTCTAAAAGTATCGGGAAAGTATCGGTTTCTGTTGCCTTCATCCATTTTCACCGATACTTCGGTTTTCAGAAGAAGCGACGCAGGCGCAACACCATTCTAGAATCTTTATTTTGGTAATGAGATGAAAGGCGTCGTTTCCTTGGCACATTTGTTTGCGCGAGTATTTTCGAAGTGTTTTTTTTTTATATTCTATCCATCGCTAAATGGATGTCGTATCACCAAGTGTGGTCGAAATTATGGACGAAGAATCGTTAGATGACAGTTTAACAGGACAATCGTCTATTCTTCTAAATTGTTTTGAATTGTTGCCCAACACTAAATATGCTATCTGCCAGGATTGATTGCAAAAAACAAATGTCGAGACATAATTTTACTTCATTTTATAAACGTTTATTTTCTCACTGTGTGGACTCGAAAAAGAGTTCATTCATATATATATATATATATATATATATACACACATAATTGAATCTCCCTATAATGAACTCGCTCGGTTCCAGTTAAAAAATTCGCTATAGAGAAAATTTCGTTGTACAGAAATTTTTGCAGTTATTTCAGCAATATTACAAACTTTTTAGTTAATTCGATGTTTAAAAATATTAAATTATGACTTACAATTAAAAATAAATTGGTATTTATTAAAAATTTGTTAAACTTACGGTTTTTTACTTTTCATTGTATAAATGAAATGTTCAAAAGTAAAGACAATCTACGAATTTAGAGAAATTTATGTAATGCAACGTTTATTTTACTTCAAAATTCCGTTATTTTATATTGTTTTGCATTCTGTGATTTTACATTGTTTTGCATTCTGTGATTTTAAATTTTCATAAAAATATTCACATTTTAAAAGTCCGCTGAAAATAGAGTGAGGCACATTTTCTTCCATTTGGAAACCTCTTTTTAATGGTTTTGAAAGGCTGAAGCATTAAAGTTTGATGTGGTTTTGGTCGTGAAGCGCAGGGCCTTAATATTATATGGGCAAATCGGGACTTTGCCCAGGGCCCCCAATTTTAAATATTTTTTCTGAAATATTCTTTTTTATATAAAAATTTTATAAAAAATATAACAAATTTCATATATTGGGGGCCCCCAAATCTATCAATGCCCGGTGCCCCTGTTGGTCATAATCGGGCGCTGGTGAAGTGTCTTCATTATAGGAGTCAGTTTCATTTTCCTGGCCTCCATTTTTATCATCTGTTACTCTTCCACTAAGTGGTCTGTTCAAAAATTTAAATTTTTTTCAAAACTAACAAAAAAAAATCAATCTGAAACATTCGCGATGGGAAGATAAGCGCTTCGTTATACGGAGAATGTTTATACTGTTATTTAAGCCTTAAAAAGTTACGTCTCCATGAAGAATTTCGTTATAGGAGGAAATTCGTTGTAAGGAGACTTCGTTATAGGGCGATTCTACTGCATATATAGGCTTTTGATATCGTTGGAGAAAGTCTAGCTCTTGATATAGATTTCACGCTTATGAATTGAGGCATACTTTAATTTTTATTTAAAAAAATTGGCGCAAGGACATCTGATTCGGCTTGGGTATGATATAGATATCAAAATTGATGGGGGAGACGGTCCTTGACATCGTTTGATGTTTCAGGGGATGACGACCTTTAAAGTGTTAAAGCAGGTATGGGCAACCTTTGAAAAGTTGTGGGCCAATCTTTAGGATGTTAGCGAAGTCGCGGTCCAAACTTGCATATTTTAGCGAAGTGGCGGGGCGTATACTTGGGATTTATATGGGATATTGAATGGTTTATACGGAGTTTTCAAATGTTCCGCGGGTCGGATCAAATGCCGTGGCGGGCCACATCCGGCCCGCGGGCCGGCGGTTGCCCATATGAATGTTAAAGTGTAATATTTCAGCCTTCGAAATACTTTTGAGGAATTTGTTTCTATTTAGCTTATAGAACTTCAGATACAGACATTTTAATATTAGTCAGCCGGAAATATTTGAAACCGAAATTAGCCTTCTGCTATCGGAAGTGAATCGTTTTTCTGTGCATGCAAACGGGAATAGGGTTTGAACCGAATGACGTTTGTCGGACATATCCCCCCCCCCCTGGTGCCCCTCTGCAAACGTAAAAAAGACGCCCCTTTTGTGCTCTAGATCAGTGGTTCCCAAACTATGGGCCTCGACCCATTGTTGGGTCAAGGGAGCAATTTCGGTGGGTCGAAAAGGGTGGGAAAAATTAAACTTTAACAAATATATTTTATTTTATATATATAGTAAACTATACTATTTTATATAGCCTGTACTGGTTATCGTTATGTAGTAGTGGGCCGCGAAAAATAAATCTAGTTGAAAATTTTTTTGAAGAGGACAAAAAAGTTTGCGAACCACTGCTCTAGATCAAGATTTTCTCAGTTTTAGTTCGAAATGGCCCCCTTTCGACGATGGCACCCAGACCTTGCTTACCGTGCCACACCGCCCCTGCTCAGAGCTTAGAATTAAAACAGATAAAATTTGTTCATATCAATCACAGAAATACATGTTAACAATGATCATAAAAACAAAAACACTGAAGATCAAATTCATTAAATATGGATACTTTAAGTAGCAACGTTTTTTAAGACTTGAAAATTGAATTTAGTTTATAATTTTTGGATTTTTCTTTAACCTTCATTTAATCTCGTCATTTTTAGGCAACTTTTATTTAGACCCTCCAAGGCGTAGCTTGAAAACGAACAAAAATATTTTTCTTCATATAGTAGCTGTTTCAATGACAAAATTAATGATACTAAAATTATAAACGAAACCTATATGTAAAAACAATTTATTCCTTTTTTGTGTCGCAAAGAAGTTAACTTTTTGTCAGTGGCTTGAAAACTGGCGACTCCCGTGAATTTTAATTATGTTGGTCCAGAAGTTAAATGATTCATTTTTAAGACATTACACTATCAAAATTACGAATTATCAAACATTTAATGATTTTATTATCTATCAGATTAATGAGAGAACGTAGGATTTGTGTATCATTCTGTTTTGAGAAGTGTAATAATTACCAATATCTAATAATTATTTATATAGTTAATTTAAAAAGTTGAAGCTGTATTAGTATAATTAGTAATACTAATTATTATTTAGTTTATTTCAAATTTTGGGGTAAAAAACATATTTCTTGTGAATAGTATTTGGTTTATATATAAAGAAAACACAGGAATAATCGGTGTGTACCTATTCTTAGTACGGAAAAGATCAAATACATGGATCATCGAATTAATTGTGACTTAACCCTGTCCGGAGAATCAGAATATTCGGATTTTCGAAAAGAACTTAAAAATGATCATATGAGTTCATATTAAAAAGAAATCTTGCTAAACATTTAATAATTATCTTAGTGGTTAAATCATTGGAGCAGATAAATAAAATCATTAATTAATGTGAACTTATTATGCATTTTAAGGGAAGAATTTACATACGCATTTAATGAACAATCCTAACTAATATTATAAATGCGAAAGTGAGTTTGTTTGTTTGTTTATGACGCTTTCACGCCTAAACCGCTGAATCGATTAGGATGCATTTTGGTTTAGATATAGATGGGACCCTGGAGTTGGTTATAGGCTACTTAGAATTTTAGATTTTTAATTACTTTTTTAATTATTAATTAAAAGCCGGTTTTACGTTGCCATGCTTGGCGAGTTTCGCCCGTTTCATATGATTCATGTTTTGAGCTAACAGGAATGCTATTACTTCAATAAAGAAGAACGTGCATCTGAAAAACATTAAATAATACGGAAATTATGCCAGTTTTATGCCAAATATATCTATCTCTAATAATAAAAATGAATGTTCTCCAGACAAATCTACAGAGAGCAGAGCTTTGAAAATTTGAGCATGCCTGGACCCATGACTTCGGTAAAGTGTACCTGAGTCTCGGAAATTTTAATTACTTTCCTAACTATTAATTAAAAACTGTTTTATCGCCCGCACAAAATGATTTATGCTTTTGAAATAAAGCAGAAATTCTATTTGCAAAATCACATGCATTTGAAAAACATAAATAAGTATGGAAATTATGCTGATTTTACGCCAAATTAAAAAGCATAAATAAAGAAAAGTGTACTTACGTATTATCCTGGCGGTTCGCCAAGACGAGCGATTTTTTGCCGAGATAAATGAAATTATTAATGGTTTTGAATACGATTGACAACAGTTTGGCAACTGATTTGACGAAAAAACAGTTTGGCGGGAATGACCGCCGAGATAATAGGTAAGTACCAAGAAAAGTCCAGATGTGTTTCTTAAAGTTCGTAAATTTCCAAATCCTACAAATAATCTAAATGTGTATGTTTATGTATTTGGATGTTTTTGACTGAACCACACAAAAATGGTTGGAAAATTTTGTAATGAAGATAGCTTATGGCCTGGATTTACATACAGGCAATCTTTCAAGCAAATAGCATAAATAATTCTTTTACAAAGACACTCAAAATAATGCTAATGCATTGCGCTCTATGGAAATTTTGTAGCAACTAAACTGATTTTAAAACTTTCTTCACTGATTGAAAGTCCTAGGCCTATATGGTCCTAGGCCTATAGGGTCCTAGGCGTATATGGAGAATTCCTCTGTGTGGAATTTTCTAAGGGATCCTAGCCCGTATTTTCGCGAGGTTTTTGAAAAAAACACGGAAAACTGCGAGCGGCTAGGTCGACAGGCGCGACCGGCGTTTGAACCTGGCATCTCATGCCTTCCAGGTTTGAGAGCAGACCCTCTTACACACTGGGGGGACCCTGAGTGTTATAGGCTACCTTTTATGCATATATCACAAATAGTTCTTTTACAGGGATACTCATAAGAATTACATTACGCTCTATGTGTATCTCTGTAAGTACTGAACCGATTCCAAAACTTTTTTCACTGATAGTAAGCTACACTATTCTTGAATATTATAGGCTAAAATTAATGCATGTAGCGCAAATAGTTCCTTTACAGGAACACTCAAAATAATTGTAATACATTACGCTCTATGGGTATCTCTGTAACTATAGAACCGATTCTAAAACATTTTCGCTAATAGAAAGCTGCACTATTCCTGATTAACATAGGCTAAAATTCATGCATATAGCATAAATATTTCTTTTACAAGAACACTCAAAACAGTTCGCAAATACTGTCGTAACTGTCTCTATTCGCCAAATGCCTGAAAAAAATCTAAATTTAATAATTTTACATACTCTGTTATTTTAAATGAAGTATACTACCATGCATTATACTTCATTTAAAATAAGTAAAAAGCAAATAATATTTAAATGCAGTTTCTTTAGTCGCAAACATATTTGTTATTCACACATGCTTCGTTTCTCTCGGGGGACCTAATTTTAAAGCCGACGCGGACGAAGTCGCGGGTAGCCGCTAGTATATAAATAGATATGCACTTAAATAATACTGCACAGTTTATACATTATCACAATTTAATGCAGTTTAAGTAATCTAAAAAATATTTTCATATGTGAAAGAATTATAATTAAAGAAAATCTAAATAAAACTTGAAAGCTTTGAAGTTGAATAAATTTCATGTGTTTACTTTTGTAAGCTCAAAATCGAGGCATGAACTAAAAACAAAGGCACATATAGTAAGAGCAAGCAGGAACCTGTTTTGGGTCTAATATGGTAGCCTTTTTCTAGCGCATAGACACAATTAGACGACAAAATAGAGGTTGAGAAAAATTGATTTAAATATTTGAACCAGTCGGCACCCCCCCGTTTTTGCGTTCTGTCAAGCCTAAATGAGGGCCATCTACCTATAGGAGGGGGGGCTTGGGTGGAGGACTTTTTAAGGGAGTCTAACGTATATTCACGTAACATCTGGAGAAAACCGGCCAAAACTCTAGGCCACTAGATCGACAGCTGCGAGAAGAAGAATTCCGAACCTGCACACTAAGACACTTCCTAGTGCTCAGCTTTTTATAAATTCGGCCATTCGTCGGCATGATTGAATAGAAAAGAAAGTCTAGAATTACTGTAAATTCTTACTTCAATGTATCTACTGCTTTTTCTTTTTAATGCTTTCTACTGGGATAAAATTTCATCATGCTGTTATTCATTTTAACGAGAACTACACTCGCGTTATAAAAACTGTCCAGAATACAGATGTAGGTTTAAATGACATTAAATTATGTAAAGTATCGGTATCGGTTAAGTATCGGTATCGGCCAATACCATAAATTAAAAGTATCGGTATCGACTATTTCTGCAAATGAATTTATAGGTAAAGTATCGGTATCGGTCATCAGCGAAAATGTGGTATCGGTCGATCCCTAATAAACGACAGAAGCAATTGAAATGAAATTTGAGTCATGATTGGTGGTCACTCAACTTGAAACATAGACGCCGATTTAAAAAAGAATCTTGTTGAGATTTTGCGAAAATTGTTTTAAACTGCGTAAATTCGTGTTCGAGCATCACGTAAAAACGACTGAAGCGACTGAAAAGAAATTTGGTATCATGATTGGTGGTCACTCGACTTAAAACGTAGGCGTCAAACTTTTAAAAATCTTGATTATATTTGGAGATTTTGCGAAAATCGTTTCAAACTGCGTAAATGTGTGTTCGCACATCACGTAATAACTGCAAAGTTGAAAAAATGATATTTGGTGAGATCGTAGGTGGTCACTCACCTTAAATTATAAGCATCTAATTAAAAAAAATCGATCAGATTTCGAGATTTTGTGAAAATCGTTTAAAACTGAGATAATCTTTGTTCACACATTACGTAATAACGTCTAAAGCGAATGATATGAATTCGTCTTTGAGGGGAGAATCAGTGAAAACTGGGCTCTGTGGGAACACGGAAGTAATTTGGAAAATTTAATGTTTTCAGGGAAGTACAGAATCCTGTTTATTTCCCTAAACATTCATTTAATTTCCTTGTAAACAAATCAGCTTTTCAAAATTACTTCTGTATTTTTATTTGCTTTAAAATGCCGGCGTGAGACCCATGCAGTATATAGTCGTTGTCAAACTAATATCTGCTATAATCAAAAAGCTTACTTATTTACCACCAGAAATTATTTGAAGCACATTTTTAATATAACAATTTTTTTTTTTACTGCAGATGTCTATGTTTGTCCACATACCCTAGCTCAAGACAGTCTGATCGTGAGGTCAGACAAGTAAGCAAAAGTTATTATACGTCGTTAATTAGAGTTTTTTTGGTGGTTGTAGTTGATCATGGGAAGTTTCGTTTTTCAGTGGCCAATCAGTGAAAACTGGGCTATGAGTGAAAAAGGAAGTAATTCCGAAAATTTATGTTTTCATGGAAGTGCAGAATCCTGTTTATTTCCCTAAACATTCATTTAATTTCCTTGTTAACAAATCAACTTTGCAAAATTACTGCTATACTTTTATTTGCTTTAAAATGCCGGCGTCAGACCCATGCAGTATATCGTCGTTGTCAAACCAATATTTGCTATGTTCAAAAAGCTTACGTATTATTAACAGTTTTTGTTAGCAGTTATGATTTGACAATATTCTGGCTGATTCACATGACATATTCAGCACCAGAGTGCTATTAATTTCTCCAAGGTTTTTTGTGTAGACACTTTTTCCTATAATTAGCGCGTCCAGTCACTTTTCAAATGTATTTGCCAGATAATGTGGAGGGGGGGGGAGGCGTTAATAAAATGTTGAAAGTCGCACAAGGTTTGCAATTTTTGATAAATGATCGCTAAACTGGGTGCCAAAACGCGACAATTTATTATAAATATATTTTGAGTATAGTTAGGAAACGCCTGGCGAATATTGTAAAATAGTTTTAGTAGGCGATTTAAATATAGATTTTAATTCCGAAGAAGTGTTTTATAGAACAGTGAAGATAAATACCGTACACATCATAGATTATGATACACTTTCCAAATGGTATTTATAAATGTTAAGTGTAGTTTGAGTATGCCTGGCGAAAATTGTTAAACAGTTTTGGTAGGCGATTTTGATATAGATTTCTATTCCGAAGAACTGTTTTATGGAACAAAGAACGGAAATACAATACATTCATAGATTATGATACTCATTCCAAACAGTATTTAAAATGTCTACGAGATATAGTTGTTAACATGCCTGTAGTTCAATTATGCCTGGTGAAGATTTTAAAACAGTATCAGTAGGCGATTTTAAGATAGATTTGGATTCCAAAGATGTGTTTTATGGCACAAGAAAGAGTTGATTCCTATTTTAACGCCCCTACTTTCGCCAACCTAAAAATCCCCCGCTCTTTGGCGAGCTTTGCAGTCATGGGTCTCTAGGAGTTATGCACAGGTTTCAACGCTCCCTAAACTACTACATGAAAACTAAAGTGAACAAATCAGTGATAAACGCACTAGTTAAGGAATTTGAAGACATTTAATTATTAAAAATACATTAATTGGCAATCCAAAATAAATAAAAATGTAACGGAATGCTGTACTTACAGGTTGTTCCAAGTCGCCATTTTAATTCTAAATTACGATTGCCACATAAATACAAAAAATCGTCATGGTTACTGTATATGTTTAATGATCGCCACCTTGGTGAGAGTTGGGGCGTTAAAGTAGAAATCAACCAAAGAAAGACAAACACGGCACACTCATGGACTATGATGCACATTCGAAACAATATTTAAAACAGTGAAGTATAGTTGTAATATACTTGGCGAAGATTGTAAAATAGTTTTAGTAGGCGATTTTAAGATAGATTTCGATTCCAAAGATGGGTTTTATAAAACAAGGAATAAAAATACTGCTCACTCATGAATTATGATACACTTTCCAACCTTATGTAATAAGGAAGAAAATAGGGACGGCACATAAATTATGATACGCTTTTAATATATAGCACTTCGTAGCGTATTTAAAATCTGAAAGGGTTTCAGATTTTCTTCAAATTTTACTTTTTTTTAAGCGATCACAGTACAGCGTACTTTGCTTGGAGTCGCATAGAAGTCTTTTTTATAGGAAAATTTGGTTAATAAACTAGCCATAATAGTCAAAGCGTCGATAACTCCAAGTGCAAATAGCAGAAAAGAGCAAATAGCAGACATTCATTTGTCAATGACAATATGATTTAAATCTGTCTTCATTATACGTTTGGCGTTTTATTAAGTATGAATTGATGAGTAACAATTAGTGGTGGGAATCCTCCAGTGGTGGAAATAATCAAAAGAACATTTTAAAAGAAATCGGGAGGGTCGGCAGCTATGTATGTAGTTGACATTTTTGAATAAAAAGGAACCCATATCCTATTGGTGACCGAATGGTGTAAAGGGAAGAGCGGTTTGAAGACGAAATTGAAAGACTTGTAAAGTATTGAAGAAAAATAACAAGACTCGTAATTAATCACTGTCCATTATAGCTTTGAACACACACTATTATGTAGACAAACATCGCTGTAGATTACCACCTCCTAGATATAGAAGGCCTGAGAACAGAAACTTTTACGTCATTACTAGGTCTTCTAAGATGACGTCATCACAGTTTTCGTTTCACAAAGTAAAACTATTTAAAATTACTGGTGATTGGTACAAATTTTTAGAAAATATCTCAAGTTAAAGATAAAAATTAAGATACCTTTCTGATAAAAATAATTTATTATAGTCTATTTCTATACCATATTATATAATTAGTGATAGTTAAAATTTCCAATTTTTCGTAAAATTAAATCTTTTATCTTAAAACATTAAAATGTTTTATGTGGGTGTAGTTTCACCACAAACTTTGAATAGATTCACTTTGCGAAAGTAAATGTGTGATCACGTCAATTGAGTGGACCTAGTGATGACGTAAAAGTTTGTGTTCTCAGGCCTTCTGTATCTAGGAGGTGGTGTATAGATACACATAAAAATCAATTGAACTAATCATTTTAGAGGGCTTTTCCTTACAGCCTTATTTAATGTTTTAAACGTAATGTGTGATACACATTTGTTTACTTTGATGAACGAATTTCAGGATTATTTTGCTGGGGAAAATTATTGTTGCTTTTGAAAAAGATCTATGTTCTTGTATAAACATAAAACCATTGTTGAAATTTATTAAAGGAAAGCTTTCCAATTCATACAAATTTCATTAAATATTTTCAATTCGCCAGAAGTTTATTCCTTTTTCTAATATGTACAAAAAGAATTGACATTTTAAAAAGGTGAGAAAAAGTAATGTAAAGTAACTTTTAAAAGAATTTGCTTTTGAGATACTTTTAATGCTGTATTTGTCACTTTGAATTTTTTGTTTTTGTTATAGGGTTAAACGCATTTAATGTATAAATCTCAATTTGTTTTATGCGACGTTTCCAATATTCTGTTCAACAACATCAAAAGAACTATTTCCTGACCCGCAAAAAGGAATTTTGTGAGCTCTTTCTCTTGATTAGAAAACTGTACTTTGGAGCACTTAGGTGGTTCCATGTAGTGATGGGCATGAATGAATGAAATTAATCGAGTAATCGATTATTAAATCCATTCGAATCAATCGATTTCGAAAATTTTATTCGAATGCCCAGCTCATAGCATTCGAATAGCATCGGTGAAACGAGTACTCGCAAATTACTCGTTTACTCGATATACTCGTTATACTCGATATACTCGATTACTCGATATACTCGTTTCACTATTCGAGTAGTATTCACGATTAATCGCGAGTACTCGTTTCCTATTCGAGTAATATTCACTACTCGTTTCACTCGGTTTATTCGATAGTATTCACTACTCGTTTTACTCGGTTCCCTCGACAGTTTTCACTACTCGTTTTACTCGGTTCACTGGATAGTATTCACTACTTGTTCGGTTAACGGTAGGAGCTCTCATTAAAAAACCCGGACTCATGCAGTAGCAGATGCAGGATTTTAAATTGCGGACTGGGCGGGGGGGGGGAGCTGTGTATCATTTTATTAACTAAGTTTCAATTGCAAGCTAAATATTAAATAAGGGGGTGCAGCCCCCTCAGCCTCCTCACGATTAATCGTGAATACAGTTCGAATAGTGAAGCGATTAATAGCGAAAACTGTAATCGCAATTAACCGCGAATACAGTTCGGATTGTGAAAACGGTTAATCGCGAATCCAATACGAATTGCGAAATCACCATTAATCGCTTCACTGTTCGAATAGTGAAATCGCGATTAACCATGAATACCATTCGTCCAACGTACGTATAGATGTATAGATAGTTTTTGTAGGTGATTTTAATGTAGATTTCAGTTCCAAAGGAGCGTTTTATGGAACAAGGAAAACAAACGGTTCAGTCATGGATTATGATAGAGAGTGCCATATTTAGAAGTGTGGACACCCTGGGGCAACAAAGGAGTGGTGGCCCCTAATTATTTCTCAAACAAGTTAAAAGAAATTTTCGACGACTAGTGAAGCAAAGTGAATTCTCCGTTAACTCATAGCCTCGGCCCAGGGTTCGATTACTATACTCCGTAACATGATACATTATATATATTGTATATTTATTTTCGATCTGGATGAATTCATTTTTACTTCCTTGTACGGAATATAAAGAAGTAATGTAATCCCGAAAAATTTCGGAGCCAAATTTCGCCGAAAAAACAGATTTTGACCGCCGCTAAATTTACTTTTAAGAATTTTTTCGATGCATCTCGTACGCTAGCATGCACGTTCATATAAATGCGTCTGACACCCATTTTGACCAACAACGAGTCTATTTTGACCAGTTTTTCCATGCCATCTATACGTACGTACGTATGTATGCAACTCGCATATCTCAAAAATTATTGGTCGTAGAATGTTGAAACTTTATATTTAGGGTTGTTGTGGCATGTAGTTGTGAACCTCCACTTTTGGTCAAATTCGACTCGGTAGTTATCTACAGGGCCGCCCAAAAGATTCTAAATACATTACGCTCTATGTGCCGTAATTCATTAAAGCGTATGAAATGATATATGCTATTAAGGATTACAAATGAACTTCTCTATCAAAAAAAGTGTCTTTTTCATTTACAGGAGCACTCAAAAGATTTCCAACACATTGCGGTCAGTGGCAGTTTTAGAGACATTTCATCCATTTCAAGCACAATATACCGTCCTACCATATAGTTAGGTAATGGTCCTACCCATGGGCGTAGCCAGGGGGCAGCTGCCCCCCTAAAATGAGCTAATCATAGTGTCTGATTATGACAAACCGGGCATTCTCCGGTTAGACTCCATGTCCTGCCCCCCCTAATGAAAATCCTGGCTACGCCCTTGGTCCTACCTAGGGCTGGACGATATTGGAATTTGATATATCGATATCGATAGCATCTTATATCGAGATATCACGATATATCGATATTTTTCACACTTAATTTTAGTATTTTTGAAATGTAACCAATCAAATAAACAAACCGTAAAACCACTTGCTATATTCAAAAATTAATTAAAATGTATTTTAATGAGTAATTGCTGAATAATTTTAATGAGTAATTGCTTACTCTATTTAATTAAAATTAATATTTGAAGGGTCCAGGGGTAGAACGACTTTACAATAAAATTTTGCTTCTCAGAAAAACGACTTCGAGGGCCTGCAGTAAAGTGGTTTTCCCCATTATACCAAAACTTGACCCATTGTACCATAGCTTGTTTCTTTTATCTTAATACTGTTTCTGCCCCAAAAATAATTCAAGTTGTGATAGCGCTCATTTAAAGCTAATGTTTAAGCTGCCCGAAATGAAAATACAGGAGCGCTCCGTATGACCCCACTGTTCATGAAAGATTAAAAGGTTAACTTTGGTGTCAAAGCATTCGAAATTTTATGTAACGATGGGTGTTTCTAAGGGGGGGGGTCGAGAATCAATAAAAACGCGCTCCGATGGATAGTTTCCGAGAAATACGTTAATTAATGATGGTAATTAGACTAATTAACCATGTTTGAGGCCTAAAAGGACTGCAAACATGTAGAAATTGGCTCTGAGACGGTTTCCAGGCTTTGGTGATACCGCCGGAGGCGGCTATCTTTTAAAATGCCCAAATTGAAAATACAGGGGAGCTTCGTATGACCTCCTGGGCCTGTAAGATTAAAAGGTTAAGTTTGGTGTCAAAGCATTCGAAATTTTATGTATCGATGGGAGTGTAGAGTATAGGGGTGTCGAGAATCAATAAAAACGCGCTCCGATGGAGAGTTTCCGAGATATACGTTAATTAATTATGGTAATTAGGCTAATAAACCATACATATAGATTTGATGCCTTTGATGAACTTTATCGAATTCGAGATCTCACTGAAATGAAAATGGGAATATCGAATATCTGATGTTGAAATAAAACCAATATGTCGGTATTTATCAATTTTTGTCCAGCCCTAATCAACGAATGACGACGAAAAAAATAAAAAAGAAAGCAAGAAAGTAAAAGAAAAGCAGCAATTAACAACTCAACTATTCACGGATAGTATGTGGGAATGAGAGAAAGTAACACCACACCACGATCCATTATCAATAACAGAAACATGCGTATATGAGAAGCGTACTATTTAAAACTAAACAGCAAAAGTAGTAGTCTATAAGTGATAGTCACGTGTAAAGTAAGTACCCAGACACCATTAAGACTCAAAGATGATTGCAACTTCGATATATGTATTAGAGATGAGTTCGGGCTCATATTTTGAAGCCTGAGCCTGCCCGAGGCCGAGGACTTTTAATCCGTGCCTGCCCAAGCCCGAGCAATATTATTTAAGTCGGAGCCCGAACCCGAAAGTTCAGCTAAAGATAAATTCAATTCAGTTCATTGATAGAATCCAATAAATTTTGCCGTTTGTGCAAATTAAAGACAAATTTAGGGCCCGTTCGATAATTCACCGGGTGGTTATGCACCGGTGCTACCGGTATCGAACGCGCTCCTAGTTGCAAAGTTTTAATGTACTTTCTAATTCTGTATATCCATGTTTATCAGTTTATCAAATGATGTCCGATCTCATGACTAGCTAAGGAATATAAGCCGTCGTTCTGAAATACCCGAAGAGCTTCACGCACCTTCCAGACGCCCGTACTGTTTTTTTTTAAATAAGTAAATAAGTACGTTTATTTTCCCCATGAATCACTTTTTAAAATCTGTTTGAAGGAGTGTGTTCAACAAAGGAGGAATTTTTCTCGACCCCGAGCCCGAAATCAATCTTGAATTACAAAGCCTGGGCTCGGGATCGGGATCGGGCTGAGCCCGTCTCATCTCTAATCTATATGCATTCTATTTTAACACAAAAATCAATATCCAAAATCCAAATACGCGAACTCAAAGGAAAAAGAACAAATCTATTATTGCATCCTGCATCTGCTACTGCACGATTATTTAAAGCCATTAAATTCAAAAAAGTTCAATCATCAATTCATTAGAGCTAATCTAATTCTAAAAAACACATCGCTCAGCACATAGCATTCGAATAGCATCGGTAAAACGAGTACTCGCGATTAATCGTGAATACTACTCGAATAGTGAAACGAATAAATCGAGTAATCGACTATATCGAGTAAAACGAGTAGTGAATACTATCGAGTGAACCGAGTGAAACGAGTAGTGAATACTACTCGAATAGGGAAACGAGTATATCGAGTAATCGAGTATATCGAGTAATGAATACTATCGAGTGAAACGAGTATTCGCGATTAATCGTGAATACTACTCGAATAGTGAAATCCCGAATATTCACTGTTCGATTACTCGATTATTGGCAATAATCGAAATCGATTAATCGATTATGGAAATCATTCGAATGACACATCACTAGTTCCATGTAGTTCAAATTACATTTCTCTTCTCCATAGCAGCTAATGAAATTGTACTTCTTGGAATAGTTCAGATAACTATATTTCGGCATTTTCATGGTAACTAAAACAAAACTAAATGTAATTACAAGATGTTTATATGTGAAATATAAAATAATTACGCACGTATTTTTTTTAAGAACATTTTTACAAATTTTTCTTTTATAAAGCTTGAGAAAAATGTCATAGAAATACTTTCATGCACGGTATTGTTATTTATGACAATTAAAGGCAATGAAAATATTAACCAGTTTAATTGCTGTCATAAATTTATGGCGAGCGTAATTGCACAGAATGTAGATTAATTTCATCTTTTTTCAAAATAATCGTCTTTAGTAGTATCATTTTGTAGACTTCTTGATTGCGTTGTTTTCAAGTACTCATTAAAAGGCATATTTTTATATCGCTGAGTAGTCCCTGTACATGAAATTTTTAAGGTTTTTTCTTGAAACATTTTTCACTTCAGAATGTCTTGAATTACGCTGTTAGACATTTCAAAGATGTGATCTCAAATTGGAATATAAACTTATCCGTGTTATCCAGTTGTTATTATTATTTTGTTTTACATTATATATATATATACATATATATATATATATATATATATATACATACATAATCAAGTGTTAGGTACCCTTGAATTAAAAGAAACCCAAGTCATTGCCATTGAAAACCACATAACTAAGACAAAACTCAAGAAAAAAGTTATATAATAGAGATGGCCAATGATTAGATGAGTCGAACCAGTGATTCAAATCTTGGTACTGAGTGGCTCAGTCTTTACACTCACTATCTACTGATTCGAATCTCAAGCCCTCAATTGTGGGGAAATACATTCCAAGTGCGAAGGGAAGGAAAACTTATTTTCCCTTTGCCGTTCCCAGAGATTTTCCCTTATTCTTTCAACTCTTTTCCACTCTTTACGACTCTGAGTCGATAGATGATTTGAAACAGCAAATGAGTGGGTGTGGGTGAGTTGGTCACTGAGTTGGTGCAGCAACGAATCTTTACTGATTCAGTGTTTCGCACTGTTTCGGTGATTGTATACGATCGTTGAGATTCGTTAGTCTATCGACTCAGACTCGAAAGGAGTCGAAAAGAGTTGAAAGGATGTTTCATTTAATTGGAGTTTTTTTTTTCGAATCTTCTATCGACTCAGAGTCGAAAGGAGTCGAAAAGAGTTGAAAGGATGTTTCATTTAATTGGAGTTTTTTTTTTCGAATCTTTGGTGTTTCATTTCTTGGTTGGTGGTCGGATTTCGTTTAAGTTTTATTTGTCTGTGGGTGTGGAGTGGGTCGAACATCGTTTGCTTTTGGCGGGGGGGCATAGGCGTTACTTCTTAAGGGCAAGAGGGGTAAATCCCCCCCGAAAAAAAAGAAAATTCAAGTATTAGAGCTATTTATAATAATGATATTTTCTACAATCGGAAACATTTTGTCACCCCATCCAAATATTACATGCCAATTTACGCCAATGCTCGTGGAAGAGCGGGGGTGTCCCAAAGTTGTTTAAACCTTTTTCCCTCGGGGGGACTCCCTCCTTCAAACTTGTCTGGCTGGTTTAATATTTGTTTAAAATTTAATGAAACATCCCTTTTCTACTTTTAACTTCAATATATGTCCCCCTGCCCCCACCCTTAAAAAAAAAAAAAAAAAAAAAAAAAAAAAAAAAAAAAAAAAACGGACACGTTAAGTTTACATGGTGGCGGGTTTTCATGCGAAGGGAAATAGAATGAAATAAAGTTAGGATTGTGAGTGTGGATAAAGTGGATTGTGTGGATAAAGTGGTATTAAGTGCTCCCACAAAAGGACTTTGCAGTAAGCAAAATAACATTTCGCTTTATTGCTCCAGATTTCGTTTAAGATATTATTTTTACCTAGTTTGTCGTTTAAGGGGAATGATTTTATTTTCTTTCGTAATTGAGAAATACAAAATAGGGTCTAAAGCAGTGGCGTAGTTAGTGTTATTGACCAGTGGCGTAGCCAGGATTTTATTTCGGGTTGGGCTCGGTATCAAATTTAAAGATAAAGTTCAATTGTAAGCTAAGTAAAGGGTCCCATTTTTTTGGGGGGGGAAGCAGCAGCCCCTCAGTAGGACTGGGCCAAAAATCGGTAAATATCGACATATCGGTTTTATTTCAACATCAAATATCTGATATTCCCATTTTCATTTCAGTGAAATCTCGAATTCGATAACGGTCAAAAATACAGGCCGGCGATAAGAAAATCCTGAGATCAGTACCAGCTTGTGATGCTTTTGCTACTGCTTTCTCTCCTTTGATGACGGTGCCGGATCGCGGAAAAAACAGCTCCATGGTTTATTAGTCTAATTACCATAATTAATTAACGTATATCTCGGAAACTATCCACGGGAGCGCGTTTTAATTGATTCTCGTACCCCCAGTGACGGATTATTGCAAGTTTGCCGAAGGGGCGGTTAGTTTGTCGGTGGGGGCGCTTAGTTAGAACATTGACATATACATCCATTTTATGGAAGTAAAATAGGATCTTTTACATTAATTTCTTTCTTCTCGAGGGGGCGGTCGCCCCCTCTGCCCCACCCTTTAATCCGCCCTTCCGACTCCCATAGACTCAACACCCCACCGATACTTAAAATTTCGAATGCTTTGACACCAAACTTAACCTTTTAATCTTACAGGCCCAGGGTGTCATACGAAGCTCCCCTATATTTTCAATTTGGGCATTTTAAACACTAGCCTCCACCGGCGGCATCTCCAAAGTCTGGAAACCATCCCAGAGCCAATTTCTACATATTTGCAGTCCTTATAGGCCTCAATCATGGTTAATTAGTCTAATTACCGTAATTAATTAACGTATATCTCGGAAACTATCCATCTGAGCGCCTTTTTATTGATTCTCGACCCCCCCTAGACGTAAATTCCCATCGATACATAAAATTTCGAATACTTTGGCACCAAACTTAACCTTTTAATCTTACAGGCCCAGGGGGTCATACGAAGCTCCCCTGTATTTTCATTTCGGGCAGTTTAAACACTAGTTTTACTCGAGCAAGGAGATAGAGATGCTAGCTGCCCGATAACTCAGCGGAGAAGAAACCCGATGAATGGGTGAAGGGTGTTTAAATAGTACAGCTTTCGGCACAGAGAAAGGGAAAATTTCTTTAGTTGTTTTATTGATTCAAGATTCGAATCAGTAAAATGAGTCGAACCGCCCATCTCTATTATATAATGCCGGATGTCCTAAGGTGGAGACTGGTGCAAAAATTAATTAAAAGTTTCTGGTGCTGGCGGCTGGAGAATTGGATACAATACCGGTCCTATGCGCCCCTAACACCCTCCCCCCCCCCCCCATACACACACACTTGCTTCTAGAAAATTTTTCAGAGCTGTTAAAATGAAAATTGAAACAATACATGGACACTCAAGTATAGGGATGGACGCGAGACGAAAAATTGGCGTCTCGCGTCTCGCAAAATAGCCGAAAAGCTTGTCTCGTCTCGCAAAAATCCCTATAACATAATGTTAAAAATGTTTGTCTTGTCTCGCAAAAAAGCTGTAAATCTCTGTCTCGTCTCGCAAAAAGTCGGCTCGCGTCCATCCCTACTCAAGTATACGTATACGAAGTATGGCATTTTGGCGACCCCATAAATGTGGCGATCGGTGCGGTCGCAACGTTCGCTCCACCCTATTACCGGCTCTGTTTGGATAGATAGCCAAACACACAGTCTTTAATTCTGTATCTATTACGGGTAAGTGGCCATTGTAAATTGAAATTTTTCTTTTTTTTTTAAGGTCAGAGAAAAGCTACGGAAAAGCTCTTTTCTTTAATTTTCAAAAAGTTATAGTTTTTAAATTGTACACGACCCCCGCACAAAAAAAAAAATTCCAACTAGCAAAATGTGCTAATGAGGTAGCATACAAAATTTGAGAATTATATCCTGAAAGGTGTCAGAGATATAAAGATAAATAGAACGCTGACTTAAACCACTTTTCAGACACTCGGAGGGAAAACATCCAATCCAATGATCGCATTTCAGGGGTAGTATAGATCTTACGAAAGTAAATCTTTGTATTCTAACAATAAACGTTTACATTTAAAATCTTGTATAGCCGCTGATCATCTTTCTTTAAAGATATCTCCAAGACGTGGTATGATGAAAGGCTGACATTTGGTTTGTCGCCTTATTAATGTATGGGGCACATTTTACTAATTAGGAATATTTTTTGTTCTGGAGTCGTAGTATACAATTTTAGAAAGTGTAAAGTTTCGTAAATGAGCGAGAGGAATATTTTGTTAACGGAGTCTTATTTCAGATCTTATTTTGAACATTTTTTTTGTGCCCAATTTTACGTTGCCTACTTATCTCTAATAGATAAACAATTAAAGCCCGTTACCACATTTTTGGGACACTCTGTATATATATATCATCTACAAAACACTTATTATTCAATCTTTCATTTTTCTAGATCAAAAAGTGTGTTTTTCTCCGCTACTAATAGAGGCTTTTCACAAATATAACGGAGTGTTCACTTACGTGAAGGGAGCGTTCCTAGAACCCCCGAGTAATAGAAAATTTCTCATGTGCGACTTTCCGACATACATACACAAATATGTTGAACACCTGTAAGCACCCGTTTCACTGTTTTAACTTACTGCCTAACTGTACATTACTACTTCCCACAAAAATTATGTATAAATGATTGCTGGCGGTTCTCACTGTCTGCGAAAATCCTGATATAGTGGTTCAGTTTTATTCCAATTACCTATTGTTCCAATCATAGCTACTAACCTTTGTGGAATATATCAAACCACTTTTTATAAACAGTTATTTTTTATTTGTAATAAAAAAAGTACCTGCCAACGCGTAGGCATACCAAATGCAACCGCGCTATCCCCCATCAAAATCACAGCGTAAGCTTTCGCTTTTGGAACTCGTATCAATCATGTTTCCGGGCAATTGCTTACGAAAGTCGTACACCAGAGGGAAAAGAGCATTTCCATTCTTTTACGCGTTTTATTTTAGATCTCGTTGTACACAACAGATGGCAGTAGCGGACTGTTTGTAATTTAATTTACAGATTATTAGTTTACTTTTTAAATAGGTATGTAGCACTACTCAAATACCTGTATTTTTGATATGCATTTTGCAATCTTAGCTCATAGAAAACTTTACAAATACTTACTATTTTATGAAGTTTAATAAAATTCTCATTTAGTGATTAAAACGTATATTTTTAATTATTTACCTGCTTATTAGGAAATACACATTTTGTCGCAATAACAATAAATGTTGGCTTTACCTAGAAATTTAACTTTTTTTTGTTTCTTTCTCTGTAAAATATGTTCAAAAGCTTAAAATGAATACATATATTGTACATGCAGTGTTCTTATACATTTTTCCTGAATAAAAATATAGGCACTTTAATGATCGCTTTCTTGAAAATAATACCACCTTTAAAGTTTTGAAGTTCTAAAAAATAGCCAAAAGTACTATTCTGATTACCAAAAAATGCTTAGTTGTATTCCTTGAAAATTGACAGCTATTCCTATTAAATGGCAAAGAAATATACAACACTTTTAACATATGCGTTGGATATTCCTACTTATTTCCGATATGCTTCCTTCATATTTATTTAGAGTAAAATGCAATATATTTCTGACTGTACCAGACCCGAATATATATATAGCATTTCAAATATTTTCATGCGGATGAAAATCATATCCTACGGAAATTTCGGAATTATTTTATTTATTTATTCAGTCGTGATCTGTTTCATAATGTGGTTACTGACGAAGCTTTTGAAAAATCAGTTTATTACGTGGGGTAGAAACACTAAAGCTTAAACACCCACATTTTTTTTTCTTTTGTTAATATTTTCCCCCTAAATAAATCGATTTTCCTCAAAATTGTTAAATAACATTTCCTGAAAGTAATAGGAAACAAAATGACTTTTTCACATACTTTATCATAGCTGCCAACTTTTACGGAAAACAGTTTTTCTGATAAATGATTTTTTGTCTAGAATATAGTAAAATTCCGTTTCCGTGTATGAATTCATTATTACCTTAAATTTTGTTTAACATTTTACTGTTCAGAAATAGTGCCTGAATTATTCCATAAAGGTTGGCAATTATGCTTTATTTAGTTTGTCACAAACGATAGATGTTTGTTATGATAGTGGGTTTTATCAAATATAAAAATTGAATGTGGAAATACATACACACTGAAAATTAACAGCAAAATGCTCTCATAGCTTGCGTTTCATGCTCACAAGCAGTAGGTTTTAAAAGAACCCTCTTGTAATACATGATACGTACCAAAATATTAAAAACTGTCGGCATATTTACAACCTCAGATTTCTTCAGCAGTACATCAAGTACATTTTCAAAGTCAAAGAAATGTAAGTCGGGTGGCTGGGTCTACACCCTCTAGATATAGAAAGCCTTACGTACAACTGAAGTTTTCACATCATCACGAGATTCTGCATGGTCACATCTTTCTGTCAGTAACAATGTATGCGTGTAATTTTTTTTTAAAGATGTATATCTACTTTCAATTTGTGGTGAATTTACTCACTCATAAAACTTATTAATGTGATTTAATACAGAAAAATAATTTTACGAAAAATGGCAACTTTTGACCATCACTAATTCTATAATATAATACAGAAGTAGATCACAATGAATTATTTTGTATCAGAAAAGTATTTAATTTTTATCTTTCATTTCAGATATTTTCTAATATTTGTAGCACTCACCAGAAATTTTAAATTGTTTTACTTTTTGAAATTAAAATTGTGATACAGTGGCCGCCACTTAATTGCGTAACTGTTTAATTGAATGAGCTGCTTAATCGAAACAAATAATGTTAAATGGGATGGTATATTCTCTTCAAAGCCTCAACCAAAAACGCCGCTTTTTCGAATCAGCCGCTTTATTGGATCAAAAGTCTTTGGCTCGAATGTGATCAAAGTGGCGGCCGTTGTATAAGGTTTAGTGATGACGTCAAAATTTCAGTTAGGCCTTCTATATCTAGAAGGTGTTGGCTTTGCGCAAGCGTGCGACATTAGCTTAAACTGATTTTTTAAAAATTATATTTAACGAATTATTATCATTCTTTCTGGTACACAACCCTGTATAGTCTGTGTATTAACTAACTTTACAGGTTTCGATCCTAACTTTGTTTATTAGAAACACAGAGAACGCCAGTTGATAAAGAGAAATATTTGTATCAATGTCTAGTACACTCATACATACACAGTGTAGTACGCCAATTTAGCGTTATTAGTTTTCATTTATTAAAATATAATGTCAACTAGTAACTTACACGACTCTTTTATTTACATTTAAAACATTGTATGAATTACACACTGAAGAAACCCATAAAATTACTTTAAACTAAGCATTACTTATTCAACAAGCTTTAGTGGCATTTCTCCATATAAATTTCATTAAGTTAGAACATGGAATATAAATATCAATTGATTAGTAGCCCTATAGGCGAGAAACTTTAGCACATGTAGTTTCTCCAAAAGATTGATTTCGCTGATGAGACATTAAATCTTCCGCTAGGCAAATTTAAAGTGCTTTACTACACCGTACCCGGGTAATGGATGTCGGCGATACCCTGAAAAGGTGATATTTATTGAAGCAATTTATAGAGACACTGTCCTGGCATACATGACGCCAATTACAGATTGAAGTTTCTTGATAGAATGTGTAGAGTGCTAACCGGCACGGCGCTTGTCTTCAGTGGAAGATTCTTAAGGATTCAAAGGTGTACTCATCTGCTTAACTGTGTTTACTCTCTTTCTGAAGATTTTTATTTACAATTATTCAATGTATTTCCACTGCAAGTCTGAGAAGAATTTTTTTTTTTTTAATATTCTATTTCCGAATATTTTTATTTACAATTATTCAATGGATTTTAACTGCTAATCGGAGAAGAAATTATTTTTAAATATTAAATTATAAGAAAATAGTGGTGAAAAATCTTTAAAAAAAAGGGTGAAAAGCTGATAGGTATGCATTCGCAGAAAATTGCCGAAAACTCCATATTATTAGCACTAGGAAGACTGACAATTGCAGTATACCTAGAAAGACAGGAGGGGCCAGTCTGGCCCCTTCTAGATTTTTGAGTGTAGGCCAGTTATTTATATTGAAAATCTATAAATATGGTTAAATTTAAACAATTAGAATATAATAGAAAATTAATCTTAAAAATTACATGGAATATTAATTTATATTGACAATAAAATTACCTTACTAAACAGAATATAATAAGTACTCTTTCAATAATATTTATATGCTCATTGCTGATAAAATTAAGTTGCCCCACTCTAATAATTACAGATAATAATAAACGGAAATAAAATACGCTAGTTTAATTCATGAAACTGAAAATTCATGCACTAACCTTATTTATTTCACTTTGTACAGTTTTCATAACAATTGATGCACCGCACTTCTCTCGAAGCACATTTGCCACGAACTGCATTTTTGCAATCAGGACATGTGTTCCATTAACTTTGCAAGATATTTTTATCCTACATTTGGCTCTCGTTTTTAGAGTTTTGTCTTCTCTGCTTATGCATTGCTCAATCGGTTTCCTTGCATTAGTTGTATTTCTCGATGACACGTAGGGACCACAGAGTTCTTCACATAACTGTCCGGTGTGCTTGGAATATATTATGTGAAAGGACATCTAGCCCTTTGAGGAAAGAAGTTGTTCATCTACAGTGAGATCTAATCCTGGTTTATAACAAGATGCACTGTTTTCAATGAA
This sequence comes from Cheiracanthium punctorium, assembly GCA_038373885.1. Classification (NCBI taxonomy): domain Eukaryota; kingdom Metazoa; phylum Arthropoda; class Arachnida; order Araneae; family Cheiracanthiidae; genus Cheiracanthium; species Cheiracanthium punctorium. Next base: position 396,097 of record JAWZYV010000367.1, read on the forward strand.
AGGGTACCATAAATCAAAGGCCAGAGCAAATTTATCGGACTTCAGTCGCTCCGATCTTTCAGTTTTGTGATCAAAGCGAAGGAAACGCAATTTCTTTGTAACTTTCAAAGATTTCTTTGTAACAATCTCTAGGCATAGTCTGTGAGAAAAATTTTGGACCCCAAACAGTCGACCACAAAGAATTCAAAGGAATGTTTTTCGTTCGATACAAGTTGCGTATATAATCGAAAAAACAGCTTCAAGTTCATCAAAAGATACAGTCCAAGTGTTTTTATTTAGACGTCGGCGTGCTTCCTCTTATGTGCATTCTTTTATATGCCTTACCATTCGATTGCTGAAAATTAGTCTCCAAGCACTAAGCACGCTATTTTCACAAATATTTCTTTTTGCGTATGATGTTGGACTTTGTGTTTCGTTCAATTATTTTGGGCTGTAAATCGGCCTACTGTCCCAGAAGGTGAAATTACTTTCCATAATGATCGGTTTGCAGAAATTTCTTCCTTCGCGATTGTGGGTGGACTATTCTGAATGGAACATTTGCGACGTCGTTTTCGGCTAACACCACTAGGTACATCCTTTGTATTTGCACGTTCAAGTCTTTGTCTACTGTCTATAGACTCTTGGGGGTTTGTTTCTGAACATTCTTTTTCCGAGATGTTAGTTTCATGGCATTCACCGTCATTCTCAGAAACACATTCAGATTCATCATCAGAATTGTTCCTTTTTGAGGGAAAATATTCTTCATCCAAATCACTAATTTCACTATCACCAGAATCAATTTCATCTAAAAAACATATACATCTCTCAAGGAGAACAGTCGCATTTGTTCTCGTGTCCGGCTCTCACCACAGTCAGCAGTGAAGGGGGGGGTTGAACTTCTATCCTATACAAAAGAAAATATCTAGTTCAAAATGCACTCACTGAATACCATTTGTCATGTGGCGCAGATAACGTGAAAAGAGGAATTTCTCATATCATTGTAAAATACCCCAAGGGCCACTCTGGCCCCTGCCGTCATTCTTGGTAGAAGGTTTAATATTTACACTTCTGTGAGGCTAACAGATAAATAACAAAATAAATAATGAAATATGATCAAATTATGAAAAGTCAGAAAGTTCCACTATGCTCAGTTAGTTATTATTGGAATTACTGAACAATAAAGAACGCGAGGGGCTTCACAGGCCCCTCCATCTTTCTAGTGTTAGATTGGCAGTTGTGGGGTAGGACAGACACCTTAGCTTTCAGACTTCGACCATCTACCACCTTCAGTGTGTTATCCACTCGGCCATGATTTGCCCATAAAATGTATTAGTGGATGATTTTTTAAAAGAATTTGTAGGAGTTTTAATTCTAATTGTAACTGTTAGACGAACTGTTCAGTCAAATACAATTTTTTTGCTTGTTTAACCCTACAGATGCATTTTAGTGTATCAGTATTGAGCGAAAAGATTACTTAAGGATAATTTAGAGCTCTTGAACTCACAGTTATGCAGTCTACCTTTTCCATGCGTAAACAAACAAACCCAATATGAGAATAAAAGAAAAAGTGGTTTACACTAACCGGTTTATTCAAGTAATGGCGAACGCGAAGACGTTCATGTGGCTTGAATCTTCCATCTTGAACCCAGGTGTAACCTCTTCCATTCCATCATTTCAATGGTGAAGATTCGAGAGAAATTAATATATCAATTAACTTAACGAGTGGTGGAAATGAACCTTTATATCTTTTGAGAGATAGAAAAGAACAGGTTACACCCTACTTGCTGACAAAAAGAGCGATAAGCTTCTCCAAAAGATACATATAGTAAGCTATTCTGTTTAGGTACGTTTAGCAGTTAAATCATTATAAATTTTAAGAGAAACAATCGTGGAAGGCGAAAAAAAAAAAAAAACAACTGTAGCAATTAATTCAAGTTTGAAAGCTCGAAAACTGTTGATAGTAAGTATTGATTTAAATTAGAAAAAAATATAAATACCCTTCCGTGAAAACAACAGTTAAGTGATAAGATTTTCACGTTGTAGCCGCGCAGAAGGTAAGTAGCCATCAGAGTTCACAAAATGCTGCAGAGGTGATTGAATAACATATGGAATATCCTAGAATAACACGGGATTCAGTTCTTGAAACTCTCTCTAAATGTAACTCAGGGTGCTAATATTTTTCTTAATTGTTTAATTTAAGAAATTTATAGATGGTAAAAGAACGTATAATATGGTAAAGGAACATAATATGGTAAAAGAACATATTGATTGTGCTGAAAATTGAATAACCTAATACTTAAAATAAATAAAAACTTTGTGAAAAAAAACACACATAAAAGTTTACATCAAGGCGTAACTTTTTATGTGTGTTTTTTTCACAAAGTTTTTATTAATTTTATCTTTTAACACCAATTTTTTGAGTGTTTATTTTCAATCTAATACTTGTCTGCCCTGAGAAAGATTATTGTAAGTAATGAGTAAATATGAAAGTTTGAGGACATTTATTTACAGAAAATGTGCATTAATATGCGTTTTTGACAGAATATATTGCTTTCTCAAAATATTCCAAGAAACCTTGCACAAATTTTGTGACAATTCCTATATGAAAGTTATTACAAATCTTACTTGGCAGCTTTACATTTTGATTCAGCACCCCTTCTTAAGCATAATTCATGACATTTTACAAGCTGATACTTTTCCTGGGTGGTAAAATTCGAAATATCAATTAATTAGTAGCCTACAGGCCAGAAACTTCTAACAAGTTTAGTTTCTCCCAAGGCTGGAATTCACTGACGAGGCACTAAATTCTCGTAAGAGAAATTTCAGGTCCTTTGCATCGTTTTCGGATAATGAGTGTCGGCGATACGCTGAAAAGAGGTTATTGATGTTGTCGCTTTATCTCAACATATTCTTCGGTGAAACATGAAGCGTAGTTATAAGTGAGGGTAATTTCTGAGTGGAATTTCAAAATAAGCGCTGTCCTGATACAGAATTTGTTAGCGGCTGCGTCTATGAGTTATTTAATGAGCAAGCAATATTTCAGAGTGAATATTTCGAGCTTGCATAAAATGATTTTCAGGTATTTTAGTTGATGGTACTAACTTGGTTTTTATTAATGTACAGTAAATTTCCGTTCAATTGAGTTGAAAGGAACTTATTATTAACATATTTACGAACTTTTAAATGTTTTATCCACCTATATTTTTTATAATTACTTATTGTAAAATAAAAACGAGGTTAAGGCACATGCGTCGAAAGTTGCAACGGTAAGTATTCCGAAGAATGTCAAAATTATCTGCCGTGCATTATTGGTTATCTAACTATCCGTCTATGTTCTAACTGCTATGAATATGTGTGAATTGTTAGAGAGTACGTGTATTAATAAAGTACGTGTGTTAGAGAACGTAGATTTTAAATGTGTATTCATCTTTTCAACAAGGTATATACAAATAATAATTTTTTCCATAAAACTTATTGAATAATTGCACACAGCTGATCTTTTTTTAACAGCAACAGCTTTCTTGTTATGTTAGGGGGTTATTATCCGTTATCATTTGAAATGTATACTTTTTATCGGCGTATTTGAAATGTATACTTTTTTTCGGCGTAACCTGTGTCAAACCAGGCAAACAAGTCCCGCAGTGGCCTGGGAGCTTCACTTCGTTCCTATAAAACACGGCCCGACCAGTGTCATGGTGCATAGCGCACTCAACTGGAAGACGGAAGGTGCCTGGTTCGAAACCAGGTCGCGTCCGCCGACCTAACCGTTCGGAGTTTTCCGTGGTTTCCTCCGAAACTTAGCGTACATACGGGTTAGGACCGCTTAAAAAGACCCCGCGGAGGGCACCCCAACCATAGGCCTAGATCACATAGTGCAGAAAATTGGCCTTAATCCCACAACACAACACAACATCCTAGAAAAAAACGCGACAAGTGAAGCAGCATCCGGCTTGACCAGTGCTTGGGAGGGTCAACCCCCTTCTCAGCTCGACTGCTGTGGGACCGTGTACGCTAATGGGTGGTGGGGAGCGTAAAATACGTCGTAACTGCAATATCCTTTAAGTTTTTAAACGATACCTCTGGGGGTGGCGAGGGGGTTGGTCTCTCCTCTGGAATTGCTTCAAAGTTAGGGGACCTTGAGCTGAGTCGGATTTCCTCCCACTGGGGCTCATTAAAATGGAAGCCGCCCCTTCCGCCCATTGCCTATCACAAGGGGGATCTGGCACCGCCCAGTTGTCAGAAGGCATTAGCAGCAACAACAACGAACAAAATAACGTATTAAAAATTTTTAAATTATGGTGTACAGGGTGGTTATAATTAGTTCTCTATAGCTGAAACGGCCAAACGTATTGCAAACAAAATTGGTATACCGGCTATACATGAAATGCGCTCAAGAAAGTTTGAAAAAAATGTCCACTAGGTGGCGTTTTGCATGAAAAACGGCAAATTTAAAAATGGAAATGGCTAATTCGAAATATACAAACAATTTTAACATTTATTCAATAGATTTTTGGGCATTTATTCACCATTTGGGTAATATTTGAGCTGATTTCACTATGCAAAGTGCCATCTAGAGGACATATTTTTAACTAAACGTTCTGGAAAATTCCTTTGAGCGCTTCTCGTGTACAGTCTATATTCCAAATTTGGTAGCAATCTGCTCACAGTTTACAACAGCAGAATTATGTGTTTGTAGGGGAAGTTTAATTATAACCACCCTGTATATCGAAACTAGTTTATGCAGTACGTATAAATTTAAAACATTACTGAAAAGAAATGCAAACTGCGGCGAGTATTTGCCAGTTATAGACAGCATATTGAAGTGTATCTTAGAGATATTGATTTATTAAAAACGCAATTAAATGAGTATTTTCTATAGGTTTATCACGCAATACTATTAAATAATGGCTAAAACATTTTTACAAGGGATGTCATAAAAAAACACTTAAGTTTTTGAAAGTCATCTCGAAACGTCCACCTAATTTCGTTAAGTTTGGTAATATATCTCAGAAGTTTCTGCCAAAATGCCTATGATCCCTGAAACGTTTGTTGCTTTTGCGATAACTCGTGATTTGGAGAAGGCATGGACTAAGGTGCAAATAGGATCCAAGTACTTAGCCAACAAATTTTTGTTGGTCCACTTAAATATTTGAAATTTTCCTACCTCTCCAAACCGGGGAAGTAAATGTAATCTTTAGTCACATACGCCTATTTTTTGGTCTCACCGTCTGACTTCTTAAATTCATACCTGGCTTAGCACAATCTTGAGGTTTACATTGGAGAACTGAATGATCCCAATAACGGACCGATTTACAGAAAGCAAAATGCAATTTTTGAAAATTACTCTCATACATCGTTTATTTTAGCTATATAATCTTTAAGTGCCTTTGGTAAACATATATGTGCTACTATATAAGTTATTTTCATATATATAAGCAAACATGTAAGTTATTTTCTTCGCTTTAACTATTCATTATACAGTTACGTATGTTCAAGGAATGCATTGCCGGCAAAAAATTTGACATTTTAATCTGACAAAAATAGTATGACAGTTGAATTATGCGCCAAAAAATCTGTTGCATGTTTTCATGGAAATGCGGGTGTGAATAATAATCATGCTTTTAATTCGAAATGCTGGAGAGGTTCTATATTTTTCCCATACATGAATACCGACTTTCACGAAAAACCAAAAAACCTGGATTTAATAAAAAAAAATTTTAGCAAAATGAAGGAATTAGAAAAGAAAAAAGAAATGAGAAAGACTGCAACTTTTGCTTCAAACCTGGAAAATCTTGTGAAGTGTGAAAAAAGTGTAACGAAGAAAATTGTCTGAAGTCTGCATAGATAAAATTATTTTACTTATTCCGCTCATCTTGAATAAAATAAAAATTGACTTGACATTGGTACGCAAATCTGGCGTATATCTGGGTGCGCCTAGTTAAAAGAAAAATGATTACGAACCTTCAAACCCGAAGACTTTGAAGTAATTGCTTGAAAATTATGCACGACCTCATTTTCTTAAAAAATGTGCTATATGTTTTTCGGACAACAATTTAACTGTTAACATTATTACTGCCCCTAACCCCCTTACTTTTTGAAATTGTGATGAGAAATGTCCTACAACCATTTACTTATCATGGTTTACTTTTTTTAATACTATAAACCCGACTTCCCTTACTATTTGTAAAATAAATCTTCCAATCTGACTTAAAAGTCTTTAAAGTCTTGTCTAAAGTCAAGGTGCAGTTGTATTTTGAGTAGGATCACACCTAACTGAAATTTCAAACATGAAATCATCCATATTTGCATAGCTGCCTAACTTCCAGATTCTTCCTGGAGGTTTCCCACTGCTAGTTTTTACACATTAATTCGTACTCAGCAATACGCCAAAAATTTCATGTAAAATAAAGCTATTTAAATATTGTGATAAAAAATCTCCCGAAGAAATCGTAAAGGTTGGCAGCTATGCATATATGGTATGCTACTTACAATAATATTTCTTTTATTTACATAGCTGCCAACATGTACAGCTGCGGGAAAAAAAAACCACTTATACTTTATTCGGCTGTCATTCGTCGTACAGCAGAGTTACATATACCAATCTTTTAAGATTGACGTACATTTTAATTTACTATATATAAAAATTGCATGATGGGCCATCTCCATGTTAAAATTCGTACCAATTTTTTTTTCACAATAGCAACCCCTAGATTTCATTTCATATTTCCAAAATTTACCTCATTCCAACCACGGATACCCATTTTCAATAAATTTGAACTGAAAATGAGTGAGTTATGAGCTTCCAAAATCCCCTTCCCCCATGTTAAAATATTTTTTCATACTTTAATTATCTCATATAATATTGATAATAAGAACCTGCTTTTTAATCGTACTTTTAGAACTAAACGACTCAAACATAACTTACTATTATTATAATTTTTAATAAAATATTAATATATATTATATGGGTTATTAAATTAATATTCAAAACAATTACGACTAGCAACCTAGCCAAATATCGAAGGGAATAGATGCAGAAAGTAATATTACATGCATGTGCTAAATTTTGAATTTTACGTTCAGTAGTTTAATTTATATATATTTTTTAAATGCTATTTTCATGAGTTAATGGACCATGTATAAATTTATTAAGTGACGATTTTTTAAAAATTGCTAAAATTAAACGTAAATTATATTTCTTTTCCACAAACATAGTTAGCGGTATTAAAAAATAGAAAATTTTTAAGCAAATAAATTGGAGGTTTGTACAGTTTGATGTTGATTCTATAATGCGTCTATTGTGGCTACTATTGCCCTAAAATAAAATATTATCCCTGTGAAGAATTAGATGCATTTACATGTATGCCTTAAAATATAGCGTTCTATTTCTGTAAAATTAACATCCACAACATTCCAGGCATGAATTTGACCTTTTTTAATATCCACAAAATAAGCCTTTGGACTTCCCCATACTTTATCATTCAACAAAAATTCTAAATCACATTTTTCTGTCTAAATTTTCATCTGACTATAAATTAAAATAAATCCAAAAGTCGTATAAAAATATTGCACACAGGAGACGATAATGTTAAATGAAGAAATGAAATAATAAACACAGTATTAGGTCGGCAAAAAAGTAATGGTGCTTTTTTCATAAAATTCAATCAAATACATATTCAATCATGAAACCATTCTTCATGTTGGACCGACCGTAGTTGAGTAACATTGATGCGTGTATTTAGAAAAACTTTCAAATACTCAATAACAATTTCAGAATAAGAAAGATTTTCAAAATCGTAAGCTGTCGTTTTGCATTTTTTCTTTAAATCATGCATCGCGGAATAATGCTTGAATAAGTAAAACTGCATTTCTTCTGGCATTTGCACGATAATGATCAAAAAAGGGTGCTCGACTAAAGGCTCTTACAATTGCCCAGCAAAAACATACCTGCTGGCGGAGTACCTTGCCAGTGCCTTTCTGCCTTTACGTCCAGCACTGGCCCGGCACTGCAAAAAGTAACTGAATCGTACCAAAAGTGGTCGCCCGAGAAGTACCTTGCCAGAAGCCCGGGAAGGCAACGGCACTCTGCTGGCATACTGCATGTGCCGGCCGTTACTCACAATAAAGGCACTGGCCCATGAAGTTTATAATGCCCAAAATGAAACGGCCGGATGCCGGCTATTATTAAAAATAAAGGCACTGGCCTGGTACCTTAACAGTGACTACAATATAATGGCACGGTACCAGATTAGTGCCTATTTACAGTAACGCTGCCATAATTAAAATATGAGCCAGTGGCGGATCCGGGGTAGGGGGCTTATTCATCAATCCATTCAAAAAAAAAAGAAAGACATTGCTTAAGGGTAACATTTTAAGATAAAAAACTAGATACATGAAAAATTAAAAACAACAGCAAAATCCATTAGTACATCATTTGCAAATTATGTCGTCCAACATTAGTGAATTGTGTGCAGTTTTCACAAACTGCAATTTTCTTACAAATTTTCATTTTCAAAAGATATTTTTTTTTATGAGAGAGGATATAGCACATGTCAAAACCTACATAAAATCATTTACAAACAGTTTAATTTCAATATCTCATAATTAAAGAGATTTTATAAATGAGTTATAATACTTTACGGTTGATATATGTATGTAATTATATGTATGTATAATATATATATATATATATATGTATGTATATATTAGTCATATATATATATATATATAAGTCAAAATCATATAGGATATAATAAATAAAGTTGCACTATATATATATATATATATATGGTTACACATAACTTTAGAGTAACATTTTTCTTTATTGTACATTTTGTTTTGATCAAATGTTTTTTTTTTGATGTTAGCTATTCTGAAAAGACATTTCTATATACCTGTTGTACCTACATGACTCAAATTTTTTGAAGGAAAATACTTTTATACACTATAATATGCAATGAGATTTTGTATATTAAAAACAGTGTAAGTAAAAATTTACCTGTTATTTTCTAATTAATCCAGGGCACTATCCCAGTTAAATCCAAATCCAAGGCATGCAAATGGGAACTAACAAAAATCTCACCGTTGAAATAGTGTTATTAAAGTAACTATTCCTAACGATGAGATCTTGTTAGTCTGGAATAGTTTAAAAATACCAATTAAACACTTTGGAAAGATGTAAATCCATGAAACCGCTAAAACTTTAAAACCTTGAGATCCCAAAAAAGAGTATTCACATTCGCAGTTCACGAAATGGCCTTCGAGAGGGGTTGCCATTTCCGTTGGAATGTAATTCGCCAATTTTCAAAATATCACTGAAACAGAAAATAGCTTGGCGACAGACCTCCCCACCAAACCACTAATATTTAACTTCGCGTTTCATAAACATTTACTGCCAAATAAAAATGTAGCAGTTTGATTTTTGCCGCCTTCTTTGGAGATCGTTTAGGATTCCTCGGCAGAGAGAGAGGCGGATGGATTCTTGCTTTGAGGCCGTAAGGGGAATCGAAATATAGAATAAAGTAAATATAATTCCTAAATGAACCCCATTGCGTACATTCTTTTTTTGACTATTACATGAAAATTCTTGGCTCATTGCTTAATTTCCTACAAAATAACTACAGGAGCTTAACGTAGAAAAAGTATGCAAGTATGTTTTTCAGGAAAAGTTTAGCAAAATTGTAAAAAAAATTAATATAAATTATAAAAATTTTAGGAATAAAATTCACCTCGTACTGCACCCCACTATGTACAGAATTGTACCCCAATTCTGTACATAGTAGGGGTTTCACTGTCGCTGTAGTAAACATTTTTATAGCATACTGAACTCGTTTGTATTATTTTAGTTTTTAGTACTAAAATATTTGAAGGCACAATATGAACTTCTCCCCTTACATCCCTCCCTCAAAAAAAAAAAAAAAAAAATCTTAACAGTGACCCTTGCCTTTGGGTGCCCGGAACTTATATCCCCTAACACTTCTACACAGTATGAATGTGAAACATATTTAATTGTTCGTTAATAAATAACGAAATTAAAAATAACGAATTTTTATGCCAACACTACGAAATATATACAGGCCCATTACTGCCAAATAGTGCTGGTCCGGTACATTTTAAGCAGTACCACGCCGTTAATTTTCTGTGCATGTCATAGACACATGGCAGTTCGCCGTTACTAGTTATGTACTGGCGAATATGCACCTTTCAGACACTGGCACTCCAGTGACTTCCAGACGATGGCAATCTACCTTACTCTGGGTAGACGGCACTTTGCCAGCACGACGGGTACACGGCCGGCATTTTGTGGGCAGTAGTGTGTTTGCTGGGTGGTTTCTTATAAATACAGTGGAATTGCGCTACAGCGTGATCAGTCATACACGAATGGGATATCCTCAGGTTTGAGGGGTAACTATCGTATTCGTGATTTGCTATAGAAGTGTGCCAATCAGCGAACGGTACATCATCCCTCGTAGCATCACTGAAGCGGAAGCGCCCAAAACGTCACTGTCTAAGTCTGGCTTTATTTATACTTCATGTAGTAAATGCTAATCTACAGTTAGAGAACGGCATAAAACTGTTTGATGGATGTTTATAAGTATCTAAAATAACTATGGGCGTGTTTCAAAACGTCGCATAAAAGCCCCATTTCACAACGCGAAAATCTCACGCGAGTTTTCTTCGAACGCATCCTTCGCGTAAGTCAAGAGTTCACTGTAACTAAGGAAAACAATAATTTTCAGTTACATTCATCTTACAGTCAACCAGAATAAGCCCTTAAGATGTGATTTAATGATTATGTATAATTATTAATGAACATGCTTGATCACACATTTCAAAACAAGCATACGATACATTGAAAGCTTTTGAATGGTGTGTATCCGAAATACTCAGCTGATTTGGCACGTAATATTATTAATAATTTCGGACTATTATAGTTCTGTAGTTTACTTTATTGTAAGATCTGATTTAAGTAAACTTAGTTCCTTTTACTTTGACTATCCATTGGAAATAAGTTTCATTGCTGCAAAATTTGCCGATTGTATTGGAAGATTACTCACCGCAATCTTGTAACAGTTTACTATTAACAGCAATTAGGACTTACTATTAGATAAAATTGCTGAGTAAAAATTAGCGGTGAAAAATCTTCTAATAAAATCAAGAGTTGGCCTCTGATGTAATTAAGAGCGACGGTCCAAAAATGTGCAAAGTGATGCTGTAAAGTGGTATTGACAAATTCCTAATGCAGGGTGGTTATAATTAAACTTCCCCTATGAACAGTGTTCTATAGCTAAAACGGGACGAAAGGATTGTAAACAAAACTGGTGTATTGGCTATACAGGATATGCGCTCAAGGAATTTCGTGAAGAAAAAATAGTTCAAAAAATGTTCCACTAGGTGGTGTTTTGCATGAAAAGCAGCAAATTCAGTGATTGGAATAACTAACTCGAACTATACAAACAATATTAACATTTATTCAATAGTTTTTAGGCATTTATTCACTATTTGGGTAATATTTGAGATGATTTCACCGTGCAAAGTGCCATCTGATGTTTTTTTTTTTAAGTAAACGATTTAAAAGACTCCCTTGCCGCATCTCGTGTGCAGTCCATATGCCAGATGTGGTAACAATCTCCTCACCGGTTACAGTTGCAGAACAAACTGCTGTTTATAGGCGATGCTTAATTATAACCACCCTGTATTTTGCACATCATATTTAAGCAAGTAGTAGTAATAACTTTTAATTAAAATAAAGATCAAAGATTTTGTAAATAAATAAAAATTTATTACTGAAAGTAAATTTCTTGTATCATTTTCTCAGGTTTATGGATTACTTCATAATTATAAAATTAATTGTTAGCGTAAAAAAATGTTCATGGTCTTTCTGAAGCTGTATATTAAGAACGACATAATAACATTAAATGTAACCTTAAAGCTTTCTTAAAAATAAAAGTGCGATGTTTCATCGAGTTAAATGTACCCTAAATCCTGGAAAACCTAAAAACAAAAATTACCAAAACTTATAAAGAATATCTCAAACTTTCATCAACATAGAGCAAAAGGAGATATGTCGCCCAATTTATAAGCTTATCAGTATTCAGTATTTAAATTTCCTTTTTACAGTTTTCAAACTTTCAAAGTCTTTAATTAACTTGGATAATTACAATTCCATTACTTAAGATTTCGCACCTGACTAATAAATCCCGATGAGTTTAAAATTTTATTTGAAAATTTTCCTCATTAGCAAGTGCATACCGTTAAATTGTGCTGAAAAATAATTTTAAAATGTTAATGAAAAAGAAAAGTAATGTAACTACATTCTTTTATGATTAGATTTATAACCTACATTACATAAAGAAGTTATTGATTCATTGCAAGGCGATACAGTTGCAATTTACAGTTACGTTATCAGCAATTTAGTTTAACCATCAGAGAACAGCGTGTTATCTCATGAATAACCACGTATGCAAATTATTACCACTTAAGAACTTATAAACTCTTAACGAAACTAAAAATAATTGAAGCACATTTATTTTTCTGGGAGTTAAGTTTTGCGTTATAATAAATGGGTTGTAAGATATTAAGACAGGCAATTAAATTATTCACGTGTGATATGAGAAGTCAATTATGTTGCTGATGTAGAAAGAGGTTCGTCTGACAGAGTGAAGATAATGTTCCTGAAATGTTTTTCCATTAGGCACTTAAGGTAAATACTCCGGTAGTGGGCCATTCGAAAGTTTAAATTGAAAAACATAAAAATACCAAGGCTGAATCTACGGATGAGCTCAAACTGTGACAGCTGCTACTCGATCACTGATATCCACTTGCCCAAATTGCGATTGGTGATTCGTGTCTCGGAGGTGTTGCCCCTATCCCCTCTTATTGGATCCGCCACTGACTCGAGTCCTTTTTTTAAATTTTGTAAATTAAAAAGATTGACCATAACCATGTTTGGAGCACTATTTATGCGCGCAGAAATATTTTTTCTACGTCTAAATTTTAAATTTCTCTGTGATGTGTAGTGTAAGGTAACTCAGGTAGATGCATTTTATTATATTGATTTTATAGAGGTTAGCAGAATTTCTTCGTTATTTCATAACATACCAATTAAAATTAGCATTTTGCATCATCTTGTGGATTCAGCTCGGTAATACAAATTAAAATAGAACTGCAATGTTAAAGAAGCATTTTTAACTTACCATACCTACTTTGATACTTAGAAGGTTTTATTAAAATGTATGGTTTTCCTATAAATAAAACTCTGACGCATGTTTGGAACAAAGGGAGGGAACATGTTAAAGCAAATAAAACATTAAAGTATTTTCTTTACAAAATTGCCTGTATTTTTAGAAAATATTGAAAGGATTCATCCTAAAATCCTCAAAGTTGGTGATACATATGATGTGACTCTGAAAATTTAAAGTGAAATAAAGATAAAGATAACAACTAATAAGCAAACAATAATAACAGTTTAGGATAAATAATGATAAAAATTGGGGCAATAATTACGACAGTATTTACCACAAAACATTAAAAATATTTAATATATAGTAGTCATTGAATAAATATTGAAAAAGGATTTTCATAAGATTCATTTACATATTTTTCTTTTAATCGTTAAATTCAGTGCTAGTGCTCTCATCTAAATGTTTACCAGCAACAGGAACATTCAAGGACCCAATGTCTGGTAGCGACGATGAAAGAAGAAGAGAGAATTGTTTCTGTAACGTCTTTGCAACGATGGGAATGAATAGGTTGAATTCAATAAGGCACTAACATAGTTTAGTCACTAACAGATTTAACATGCACGTTCACCACGATACCTTCAGTAATATGTCGGAATCGAGAAGAAAATTTTTGATTGACGCATTTTTTTTTTCCCTTTTTGTCTACTTTTGCTTGTAAATTAGTTTGAATTTTCAAAATAAGTCAGTTATCTATTGTATAAACTTCTGGGGGAAGGGCACGTACTCCTGTCCCAGACAGCACAGCAAATTTGCATCAAACTTGCAGTAACCTTGATTTATCAATAAACTTGCATGAAGCTTCATAATTTTAAGCGTGTAAACTTAATGCAAGCTTGAATCAAGTGTTCAAGTTTACCCTTGCCCAACTTTCATTAAGCTTGACATAGCAAGCTTGATTGAAACTTACTACACTCTAAAAAATTTTCCTAAATACATGGGGCGCCGGTCTCGTCTCATATATTTTATTTTTCCACGCATTATCTCCTCTACTCTGACACCTCACGTTATTTTAATCTGCTTCCGTCTAGCGTCCGCGACGGGGATTGATCTCGGGACCTTAGATGTTGGAAGCCAGCGTCCTAACCACCATGCAAATCTGACTGGAGGTGACATGATTAAAGTTTGAAGTGACCGTTATGGTTGTCACGACATTTTTTGGCGAGATTGATCAGTATGCTGATCCGCATCTTTTGTTTTTCCATGGGATGAATCAAAATTAAAATAATGTTATGTGTGATTTATAGACTCTCCTAATAGGGAAATAATCATTATATAAACTTAAAAGCCGCACACGTTTTAAAACTTTCAATATCGCAACACTCACGTTGGGCAATATTGGCCAAAATGGAGACACATGACTGATTTTGAATTCAATTTTGTAGTATATTTGTATTTTATTTTGAAATTTTTCAATATTTGGAAATAAAGAATATTTTTTTTTAAATTCTGTGATCAGCTACATTTACGACTGTTGATAAATTATTTGTTATTTGGCTTTCAAAATCAAGCAGTAATCAAGTTATATTCAAGCTTGATAGTTCAAATGACTTAAATTCGGCGGGAAAATATTTGCTGACTCATTTTTTTGTAATGTACAATCTTGCTGCAAGCTTAAAAGGAATTGAACTGTCAAGCTTTCCTTAATACACAAAATTCAAAGAAATTTCAAGCTTGATTTAAGCTTATGTGCTGTCTGGGGTGCCTCCCCTTCTCTCTGAATCCGTCAATGTGGGAGTCGATCCATAATCTTCCGGTCAACAGTCCACCGTAACCATTGTCTGCATGCGGACCCCTAAAAAATGGACAACAGTTAGACCTATACGTTTTTAGAAGTTTATAAAGTGCTCTCACTTCAGAAGCATTTTAAAGCCTACTTATTAAAAGAAATTAAGGTTTTAATTGTGTGCTCGTGTTTATAGGTTTTCAAAGTCTAAAAGCATAACAGAGGTGAGAGAGGTGTCGTTGTTATTTGTAAATTTTACATAGTAGCAATTTAATCGGTACCTTAAATCTCGATGAGCGAGCGTCTTGGTGTGTTACAAGCATTTGCATCAAAGCTTAATTTATCCCAACTGTCACTCTTATTCAACATTATAAATTACATGAATTCAGGGTCGGCCCTAACAGTCTTGCCGACCCGGACAAAAAAATAAAATTCCGCCCCCCACAGTAAAATTACTATTAAAAGAAACAAATTGTTCACAGATACTGTTTTCATGCCTATAAAACTGGAATAGCTCTTTAAACATAACACAGCATAAGAAAAACCATATTTATTAAAAACCACACATTAAGCTAAAAACCAAAAGAAAGAGAGAAAAATAAAGAGTTTTTTTTCTGACTTTTAATTCCGCAAAATTCCTGACTTTTTCTCTTAAGTCAATTTTTCAACTAATTCATGTTCGATAGGCAATGTAGTTAAATTATTTAACCTATCTGGAAGAGTTGTGGAACATAAGAAATTTTTAGTTAACTTTAATTTTGAGAAACTCTTCTCTGCACTTGCCACAATTTTCGGCAAAGAAGGCGAAATTCTCGAAGCAATAGCAAGATATGGTGTAAAATCTATAGTTGAAATTAACGTTAAAATTTGAATTAGGCTTTCCTTTTTGCCTAATCAGGCCGTAACTGACACTATTTCATTTACTAGATCAATCGCGTTTATATTCCCCGATTCCCCATCGGTCAGTATTAACTCCAATTGTTTACACTATAAACAGTGTTAACACTGTTACACTGCGTTACAATGTTTAATAAGCACTTTTTGGGAGTGTCTTTTAACTCATTTATGCCGTGCAAAAATTGAAAATAATTACATTGGGTACTTATTAAATTAAATCTGCACTCTAAGGTATTAATCGCTTTGTTTCTCTCTATTCTAAAAAAAATAAAGGCCGCTGTCACCGCCGCTGTCAAAAGCTTGTCAGCATATCTCCTCCTAAACCGTGTGGATTTGAGTTTCGACTAAGGTGCCCACAGATTCGAAAAATTCCGAGGAACCTGCTAAGCTGATTTAAATTTCGAAAATCGGATTATTTTAGAAGATATTAATAAAAAAACTGAAAAAATAAACCGAATGCTTGCCAGATTTGGCATAAAATCATTCATTCCTTTGCAACAAAGCGTTTCCAAGTATCTAGAATCGCGTGAAATTTACAAACATGAGTTAGAATTACGCCCATTTTACGCCAAAATAAAAACTATATGAAATAAGTAACTCAAAATGTGTTACACAAAGGTGACAATTTTCAAATAGTAAGTTCGCTTAGACAACAGGAGTTTAGAATTAACGATTATTCGTTTTTCCAAAACAGAATAACTAATATCCTGAAAATGAAAAATAATTAAAATGCAGATTATTTTAAAGCCGGTACTCGTCCAGCTGGATTATTTGCTACCAGTAGAAATATTTGGCGGCGTTAACTATGCCATTATAGCAGTTACAGTACACTTTGGATATTTGCTAGCGCGACGAGATGGTATAATTCGTGGTGCTAAGTACGCCAATCTGCAAACGATTATGTAAATGAAAATATGGTTAACGGTTTTCCGGTAACCTTACATGAACAGTAATTATAGGTTGTGAGCATCTGTAAATCGCCAAATAATGAAAAGTCGCCATTGGTGGCAAGCTATCCTATCTGTTCCGTAGCTTTTATTAACTTTACATGCACGCAAGTCGCCAAATAATGAAAAATCGCAATGGGTGGCAAATTCGAAGGGTGTCCAATAGGTTTTACGTTATTAAAAATACAGCTGAAACAGATGTTCTGATTTTATTATTCTTCAGCTCCTAAATAATAAAACTTTTGAATGGCAACATTGAAAATCATTGTGTTTCTGAAGAGTGCAAATAATTTTTCCATCGATTATAAGCGGAGTCCGCACTCCAGGTGTAGTATAGCTCAGGACCCATACAACACGGATTCCCATAACAAAATATCTTCCGTGTTATGAAGAGTAGGGGGTCTACTGTAGTGTGAAGTTTAAATTTTTATGTACCAATGAACATGCAAGAACCAAGCAATGCGTAGCTCAGTAACATTCTATCTGATCCAATCTTCGGGTTTTGTCTGTTGAAATTATGTATTTTTTACGAATAAGCCTGATTAGGGGCCGAATGCCTCATACGAAAAGCGAGCGTAGCGAGTCTGGGGGCCTTGGCCCCTAGTACTGTTAAAAAGAAAAAAAAAACTATCTTAAATTTTAATTTAGGATCTTTCACCAGATCATCTCGTGATTCGCAATCAAAATTAATATGTTACATGGCTGCTTAAACTCAGTATTAACCAGAATACTATCTCGTCTGTCAGTTCTCTTGCATAACAGAACATTTTATTTAAACTAACATCCAATCGAAGTTCCTTTCAAAAAATCTTTACAGTTTCTTAAGAGTTCTAGAGCAGGTGGTAAATCGTAGTCTTTTGACTGCAATACCTTTCTTAATGGATTCACGCAATTGAAGATTTTGTGCCAAATAATAATCGAGCATTGAGCATAGGAACATGAACTGTTTGAGAGAGTTAAATAATCCTAACCTCATTGGAATTAGATTTGTCAATACCTTTATGCCTTACCAAGAATGCGATCTGTTCAATTTTTTTGGCATCATTAATGCAATCTAGAAATAGGGGATAATATTTGGCTTGTTGAATTTCATTAACAAACTGTAATTTGAATCCAAGTGGAAATCTTGTGAAAAATCTATGCAAAATGTGTAAGTATTTGTTTGCACATCACATATAAACAACTGAACAAGGGATTGACAACTGCCAGGATTTTCATGGCAGCTGCCCCTCGCTGGCTACGCCCATGCAACTGAAGCGAATGAAATGAAATTTATAGCAACACCAAAAGTGGCAACTTAATTTAAACTGCAGTTGCTAAAATATTTCTAATTCGTTTAAAGTTTTGAGATTTAAAACTGTTGTTTGAAAACTGTGTGTAAATGTATGTTCGCCCATTGTTAAAAAATTGGTCAATGGAATAGAATGAAATTTGGAATTATATGGAATGGTAAGTTATAATTGAAACAATAGATACCAAAATTGTTTTAAATAATTCATACTTTGAGATTTTGTAAAAACCGCTTTAAAAGTTTGTCCATTGAAAGCGGATTAAGAGAACAGAATGAAATTAGGCCATATGATGGGTAACAAAGCATCATCGAAATTTTTAAAAGATTGAATGCAATAGGTGGCTGTTCGACTTAAACAAATTACATCGATTTCTTTTCTTTTAATTATTATTTTTTTTAATTTGAGAAAGTTGTGCAAAAATTTTACAGGCATAGTATTAAAATTTCTAAAGTTAATAGAACAAAATTCAGTTACTATCGATGAGATTGAGTTAACATTGATATATATATATATATATATATATATATATATATATATATATATATATGTATATATATATATATATATATATCATTTTGAGAAAATTTTGTGTGACCACTTCGTGAAAACAACTAGTGGTCAGACAAAAGGGAATGAAATGAAA
This sequence comes from Cheiracanthium punctorium, assembly GCA_038373885.1. Taxonomy (NCBI): domain Eukaryota; kingdom Metazoa; phylum Arthropoda; class Arachnida; order Araneae; family Cheiracanthiidae; genus Cheiracanthium; species Cheiracanthium punctorium. The sequence goes on from JAWZYV010000367.1 coordinate 414,822, forward strand.
TTTTGTTAAATAGTAGGCGGTTAGTAAATTAAAATTTCAGGTTTTTAATTTTCTACAAATTTGAATTATTTTTGAGGTATGGCGTAAACTTTCATAAAGTTTTTCGCGCATCAAGTGAAATCATCAAAATATAATTCAATCGGATGTGCAGTGTTAAATATCGGTTACTTGCTTTTAGGAAGAATTTTCCAGATATCCTCTTTTCAGTTTAATATTCATTAATAGCATCTTCTTTTGCAACTTTAAATGTATTGTATTTTCTCTATTGACAGTTTGTCTCAGTAATTTGTTACTCTCTAATCTGTAATCTTTTAACAATGCACAAGAGTTATAACTTTGCTTTCTATATTTCTGCCAGTATGACGGATGGGTGGCATGATTGACGGATGGGTACATCAGCTAGTAAAGTTATAGAATAATATTCTTCGGAATATTTTTTAACGATTCTTTTACTAATACGAAATGTATTTTTCAAATTCGAGCCAAAATGCCGCCCCTAAAATTTGCCGCCCCGGACAGGGGTCCGTTTGTCCGGCCCTAGGGCCGCCCCTGCTGAATTTAAGCAATATCTTTTTCATTCTAGCAACATAATATTTGAAAAACAAAAATCGCGAACATTAAATTAAAGAAACTATATTTAATAGTCATTTAGAACTATATCGCTCAAAGAAAGTAGTAGCGTATACAGGTATCCCTTTGGTGGCAGGCGATCCGGTACTTTAAATCTTACTGTTGCTAGAATTAATTGAAAATTTCCAAATTAATTGTTTTTTAATAATTGCTTTACATTTTCGGAAGGGGTCAGCCCCACCTTGCCCCCCTTAAGTACATACTCTGCTCAGAGAATCTTTGCCAAAATAATCTGCAAGTAATAGAAACTGCATATAGTTGCACTGTGATTCTATAACAAATACACCAGCGAAGGCGAAATTTGCTCCGATAATTAGGAAAAAAAAAATCAAATGCCGAATACACGCATCCCGTGTCTGTTCACCAGCGAAACAAAATCCCCCCCCCCATACCGCTTCGCACGAAACGAAATCAGCAGCAGAAAACCAACTCGTGTGAAGAAGAGCTCCTTCTAAAACAAAACGGCGAAAGAGCCTTTTATCAGTGACAGTCACCTAAAAAGTAAACGTGTACACCCACCACCTCCTAGATATAGAAGGTCTGAGAACAGAAACTTGTACGTCATTACTAGGTCCACTAAAGTGACGTCATCACACATTTATTTTCACCAAGTGAAACTATTCAAATTTTGCGGTGAATTTACTCCCGCATAAAATATTTTAATGATTTAAGATAGAAAATTTAATTTTACGACAAATAGGAAATTATAATTATTTCGAATTATATAATATGATCATAGAAATAGATCATAAAAAAATATTTTTTATCAGAAAGGTTTTTTAATTTTTATCTTTAACTTAAGATATTTTCTAAAGTTTTAATCATTCACCAGGAATTTTAAATAGATCTACTTTGTGAAACGCACGAAAAATGTGATGACATGATTTAGGAAGACCTAATAATGACAAAAAAGCTTCTGTGGGTGGGATCAACGTTGACGGGAATTCCTGTTCGGCAGTGCATTACCACCACCACCATCAAGATATAGAAGGCCTAAGAACAGAAACTTTTACGTCATCACTAGGTCCACTAAAATGACGTCATCACACATTTACCTTCACAAAGTAAATCTATTCAAAGTTTGTGGTGAAATTACTTCCGCATCAAATATTTAAATGATTTAAGATAAAAAATTTAATTTTACGAAAAATTGGAAATTTTAACCATCACTAATTATGTAATATGATATAGAAATAGATTATAATGAATTATTTTTATCAGGAAGGTATCTTAATTTTTATCCTTGAGATATTTTCTAAAATTTGTATAATTCACCAGAAATTTTAAATAGTTTTACTTTGTGAAAGCAAAACTGTGATGGCGTCATTTTAGAAGACCAAGTGATAGGTAAGAGCTCCTGTTCTCAGGCCTTCTATATCTAGGAGGTGGTGGCATTACACGGCCGAATGGAACGATCAAGTTCTGCCTGGCCAGGGTGAAAATTCCGGTGGTCCACCAGACTCCCAACTTCCCGCCTACTGACTTCTGGTTTCCGCACTTAAAATATCTTGAAATCTCGTGAATTTTTGTTCCCACAAAACGAAGTAAGATTAATGGAGGCCGGAACTTAGTATTATTTTTCTTAAAAATGAAGGGAATGTTTGTGTCAATTTTTCTATTAAAAACAACAAGAATGAAGCAGTTTAGGTTTGTGTTAAGTTTTGGATATCCGTCTCTAAATTTAGTGAAACGACTTTCCTTTCATACATAGGGGATGGCTTTACTACTCTGATTTTAACTTTTCAAGAAAATTTGTATTACTTTTCGTTCTGTTAAATACTTTATAATTATAAATAAAATTCAGTTTGCGACGAGAAGTGAAAATATTATAAAGGCGCTACTTTCTAAGAACACTTTCGCTAAGAATGAAATAATAGTTCCTATCTGGTCTGGAATACGAATAGTAGATTATTAAATATTTGGTTGTTACAAAAGTGCAAGGAATGTTTTATAAGTAAATGTGTTGAGATGCATCACAAAATTAAATCGTTTTAATACGATCTCGCTGAAGAATGCTCAAAACTTATGAGACCTATGATAAGTCATGCGTCGTAGTAATGTTACCGAATTGCCATATCGAAACGCGCGAAGGAATCCATATTACATAACTTGCTACCGCTGTTGCTGGTAGCATTCTTAAGAAAGCTTAGAGAAAATGCATATGGTGACTCAACCAGTCATGAATGTAATTTTTCTAAATAAAACTTAACCGTTAGCAATTTGTGGTTGTCTCGAATTCCTAAGTGAAAAGGTACTTTTTTCAGGTATTTATAAAATATTTCAGAAAGCGACTTCTGGTTTCTCTTTTAAAGTTATTCCTAATTTTGAAGTATTGTTTTGTTAATATAGTGACTACTTTCCGTTTGAGAAATAAACTTTTTAATAGGATATTGGAGCCCTTTTCCTCGATTTTTAAACTTTTAAACCTCCTTTTCTGCTATTAATCACGGTTGTTCGTTTGACCGTTCGTTCGAGAAAGATGGGATTTCACTTTCAGGCGAGGATATTTGCTCGCTCGCTTTGCGTAAGTTTGTTGGAACATAGTGGCTAGAGGCAAAGTTATTTAAGAGTATTGTTATTATTTGGAGATTACCTTAGTAAATGGTATTTTGAGCTATATAATTTTCATTGAGCATTAAAAATAGTTTATTTAATTTTAAGTTTTAAGTTTTCTTTCTTTTTTTAATAATATGTTTGCTGGAATTTAAAATGTTACTTAAATTCAAATAAGTTATAATGTTAAAGAAGCATAATGGCTAAAACTGTGTGAGCTGGGTTTAATACTTCTGGTTATAAAGCACCCAAAAGCTCACTTATCGGAATTTGCGGTCCCGACTAAAATACACTGTTAAGAAAAACCCCCAATAATAAACATCTCTCTTAACTGGCCGTTTTTTTTTATGGGTAGAGCCACCACCTCCTAGATACAGAAGGCCTGAGAACAGAAACTTTTACGTCATCACTAGGTCCACTAAAATGACGTCATCACACATTTACTTTCTCAAAGTAAATCTATTCAAAGTTTGTGGTGAAACTACTCCCACATCAAACATATTAATGATTTAAGATAAAAGATTTAATTTTACGAAAAATTGAAATTTTAACTATCACTAATTATATAATATGATATAGAAATAGACTATAATAAATTATTTTTATCAGAAAGGCATCTTAATTTTTATCTTTAACTTGAGATATTTTCTAAAAATTTGTATCATTCACCAGAAATTTCAAATAGTTTTGTGAAATGAAATCTGTGATGACGTCATCTTAGAAGACCTAGTGATGACGTAAAAGTTTCTGTTCTCAGGCCTTCTATATCTAGGAGGTGGTAATACATACATAGCCTGACTCTATAGCGATGTTTGTCTACATTATAGTGTGTCTTCAAAGCTATAATGGACGGTGATTAATTACGAGTCTTGTTATTTTTCTTCAATACTTTACAAGTCTTTCAATTTCGTCTTCAAACCGCTCTTCCCTTTACACCATTCGGTCACCAATAGGATATGGGTTCCTTTTTATTCAAAAACGTCAACTACATACATAGCTGCCGACCCTCCCGATTTCTTAGGGAGATTTCCACCACTAATTGTTACTCATCAATTCAGAATTCATATACAGAAAAACATTTTGAAGGTGGTCAAAAAATTTCGGAGGGGGTCCGAATGGTAAAAAAGAAAGAATTTTTCACAAAAAGACTATATTGTGGGGTTCGGACCCCCTGGGCCCCTTTCTTAAATACGTCCTTGGGAAGGACGCTCATTGTTTAGAAAATTCAACTGAAATGCATGCAATCAGTTAATTGCTATTATTCTTAAAAAGTAAATTAAACTAAATAGAAAGTTTTGACTGCAAAGCATTGTAATTTGACCAACAGTGCCTTTAAAAAAATTCTGAGAACACGGCATATGTATGCAATTTCTAAGAATATGTTTATATTATTTAGCATTTACAACTAGATTGGGGCCCCACCTTGACATGTTCAGTGGATAAGACACTGAACATGGAACCGATTGCTGAAGTGTGAAGATTCCGCGTAGCTATCAAGCTAACGGGCTTGAGTTTTGGGCGGTTTTCTCCAACGTGAATACGCATTAAAACCTCTTAAAAAGTCCTCAGGCCAAGGCACCTCCATCTTAGGCAGATACCTCTCGTGTAGACTTGCTATAACACTAAACAAACAAACAATACAACAAGATTGTTAGTAAATCTCTAGGTAAACTATTAAAAAAATTGTAAAATAACACCATAAGGGTTACTTGAGCGGCTATACAGCTGTTTCGAGCAAAAGCTTTTTTGCTCGTCATCAGTGGAAACAATGAAGTTTTTCACTTCAACAGTTTTCCACTGATGAAGAGCAGAAATGTTTTTGCTCGAAACATCTCTATGATCGTTCAATAACCTTTATGGTGTTATTTTACACAAAGTTTTTTAGTATTTTATGTTGTACTTAGGCAGTCAAGAAGTTCTTTTCCGATGACTTTCAGACGCAGAATTGCAAATTGAAATTATAATACGTTGAAAATATGTTTTATTGTGTGTGCTGTGTTGTGGGATTAAGGCTAATTATCTGCACGAGGGATCTAGGCCTATGGGTGGGGTGGCCTCCGAGGGGTCTTTCTAACAGGCCATAACCCCGGAGAAAACCACGGACGGTTCAGAACGGTTAGGTCGACGGACGTGCGATGGAACTCGAACCCAGGACCTTCACACTTAGCCCGTCTACCATCTGTCTACCATCAAAACTGTGCCAAAAACAGCCCGTCTACCATCAAAACTGTGCCATAGTGAGGCTTGAAAAGATTATTGAGGCCCCCCCTTAAAAATAAGCCGTGGGGAAACGCAAAAGCTCAAATAAAAAAGTAGTGGGATCCCGTGTCCCCCATCGATTACAACACTGTGCTTTTATTTAGAGTATCCGACTCTGACAACTTCTTAAAATTTAAAATTCATTTGTGCCCCTTGTAAGAATTCTTGAGGAAGTATGGAACAGAAGTGCTGAACCTTAGTTTATTTAGAATTGCTTAATCATTCTTTTTATTTATATTTTAATGATTCTATTTGATTATAATCATCATCTGTTTAGTATTTAGTAACACTTATGTTGATTTAAACTGATATTCTATGCCATCTTTCGATACATTCCTAGTTCAAATTTAAAGTGTTTTAAGTTCTTGTAAGGGGGTGGGGGATTTATCTGCATTACCTTCTGTAGCGCAAGTAAGCCACCTCTGATACCTCTGATTTGTATACTACATACATTTTTTGAAAGCGATGAAAAATGTATGGAAGATACATTCTTTCGTCATAAAACGTGAATTTTTAGTCAGGCTATGGTAAATGAGTTTACTGTCCTCTTTCCTCCCACTATAAAACAATTTCTGCCCCATCCTTTGTACGTGTTCGATACAACATGACTAAAAAGTAATTTATATAAATATTGAAAATAAAAACTGAAATAAGTACTGAAAGTTATTATTGTAATTGAAGACCAGTAGTATAATGGTTAGTTCTTGGTACTGCCGTGCCACAGAACTTGGGTTCGATGCTTGAGATGAGCAAGGTAGACCCAGTCTTTCATCTCTTCTCAGAGAGATTGTGCTCAATTTAGAGGCATTTAAAAACCCATAACTACGTAAAAGAAAACTCGCGGTTGAGAGAGGTTTCCGATATTACAGATTTACAATGTATTTTCGATTTAAACGCTTTTAAAATCCACTGCTTATGTTAAATAAAACGGATAATTTTCAGTGTGTTCCGTAATTGGAAATTTTTAAAATCCCACTTGTATAACAGAAAATGGCCAGTTGTAAGACGTTTCCGTTAGTATAGATTTTTAAAGCTTACTATTTATATAAGGAAAACGGCCGGTGAAACAAATATCCGTTATTAGAGTTTTTCAGCATCCTCTAACAGTAAGTTTTCTTTAATCTGTTAGTATAACAAAAAAGAGCAGTCTGTTTGACAGGAGATGGCAGCTTATATCACCAAGTATGTCATTCAGAGCTACATACAGCCCTCCTAAGCTTCGAGCGACAAATTAGATCCTCATCAGAAGGGGAAACTTCTTAATATTGGTACACTTCAATAACTGTTAGCGTCCGCCGAAAGTAATTTCGGAACCACGCATTTAACGTGTGCGCACACGACTTGTCCACGGTAGTCTTCTAACGGCAATTATGAGAAGTGCACGCTATTAGACGCATTCAATGTGTTAGCATATATATATATATATATGTATATTAACCTATTACTCATAGAGAATGGTCAGTTAGAGATTAGAGTCCACTATTACAGGTTTTCAGTGGGTCTTCAATTTCGTTTAATTATCTTAAATTGCGTAATAATCCTTGCATCGGTCTTATTTATCTTTCTTTTTTTATGACATGTTAATTAGTACGTAGTAATTTTAATTACTGCATACGAACGGTAAGCAAAGTTGTAGAAAGCGCCAAAACAACTGCACTGAGGCCTTGACCGTCTCTAAGGTAGCAAGCTATAAAATAGAAACTCCTTCGCGCATTTCACTATAGTAACATTACTATGGCACATGTCTTATCATAGGTGGCATAAGAAGTTTTGAGCATTCTTAACTGAGATCATATTAAAACGATATAATTTTGTGATGCATCTCAATACATTTACTTTTATAAATCATTTCTTGCACTTTTATAACAGCCAAATGTTTAATTATTCGCATTCCAGATGGGAACTATTATTTCATTCTTTGCGAAAGTTTTCCTTTTTCGTAGAAAACAGCGTCTTTATGATACACTGGTGGACAAAATTAAGAGATGGAAAGCATTTTCACACATTTCTCGGAAAATATCACATAAAACTTGAACAGTTGGTTGCCATATAATGTCACTATGGCGCTGGTGTCGCTGAATTTAGTTTACTTATTTTTGTGGGCGTTGCTAAGCCAGCAGGAGGTATAAAAGTCTGCATCCAGGTGCTGAGCTCATTCCACTCTACAACACAGTAGCTGTTTTTATTGTGTTTCTGGAATAATCTTGCTGTTTTTTGTTGATTTTTAGGTGAAATGAGTGAACATCATCGTTTAGAGGGAGGTATGAGGTGGAGAATTGTAGCTAGACTTGAGGCAGAACAATCCCAAGCTCAGGTTGCTAGTGAATTGGGTGTAATACCAAGCGTAGTTTCGAATTTGTGGAGCCAGTTTAAAAACAGTGGGACAGTGTCCAGAAGACCAGGACAAGGTCGTCCGAGAGCAACAACAACCAATGAAGATTGGTATTTGGTACTTAGAGCCAAGTGCCAGAGGACGTCTATAGCGACACAACTGTCTAGGGACCTCGCTGCTGCCACAGGAGCATTAGTTTCAAGGAAGACAGTTGCCAGGAGGCTCGGTGAAAGAGGGCTGTATGCCAGGAATCCATTTGCACCCCACTCACTCCTTCCCATAGAAGAAAGCGTGTACAATGGTGCATACAGCAGCAACACTGGACACAGCTCCAATGGGCTAATGGTTTCTTCACAGATGAGTCCTGATTCGGTCTACAACCTGATTCTCAGCGAATATTCATATGGAGGGACCCGATATTATCCCAGCAACATCTTGGAGAGGGACCAGTATGGTGGTGGAGGACTGATGGTTTGGGCAGGGATCATGCAAGGATACCCGCCATACTCCATGTGTTTGACACTGATTCCATGAATGCCCAGAGGTACAGGCGGGAGATCCTAGAGCCCTATGTGCGTCTTTCAGGGGTGCTGTAGGCCCCGAATTCGTTTTTGTGGACGACAATGGCCGACCACATAGGGCTCGCCTGGTTGATGAGTATCTGGAAAGCGAAGATATTCATCGAATGGTTTGGCCAGCCAAATCTCCTGACCTTAACCCCATTGAAAATGCTTGGGATGCTCTTGGGAGGGCTATTGCAATACGCCAACCCCCAACCAGAACCATTCCGGAGTTAAAAACTGTTCTGGTGGAAGAGTGGGAGGATCTTCCACACGCACTCCTTAACTCTCATATTCACAGCATGCATACTCGTTGTATATGCTGTCTATCCGTCAGAGGTGACCACACACCATACTAGAGGCGACCACACACCATACAAGAGGCGACCACACACCATACAAGCCTCACTTTGATTGCCATCTTTCATAATGAAATTAGGTCCACATTGGATTGTTAGCTATAACTGTTGCCAATGAATGGCACTTTAATTTTTGCTTTGCACACATTATTGTCAAACAATAGGTTATATCCATACCAAATTTTATTTATTTTTCGTGATATTTGGGAAAATGCTTTCCATCTTTGAATTTGTCCACCAGTGTACTTTGATTTTTTTCATGACTTTTAATGACTTGAAATTGATAGGAAATCACTAAAATTTTTAGACCAAGAAATATTCAGATAAAAGTGTAGTTTCACTGATATAGATATACGACTTGAAAGAAAAGAAAGCTAAACTAAATATAAAATTTAATTGAATATGAACTATATTTTCCGTGTTTTATTTCAATAATGTCAGTTCTGTATCCTAGAGACAACATCCGGCAAAGGTTTATGCTGAACACGAATTCTTCTTAACCTCTAAAAAAGTGCAAAGCGAAATCGTTGTCTCACTATAAATAAACGAAACTAGGAAAAAGAAAATTCCTTTAAAATAATCTCTTATTTGTGAGGAAAGATATTTCTTGAAGTGCATATGATTTGTCTGCAGTTCCTTGAGAAATAACAACCCTTTTCTTGTAGAAGAAACTATGTATAAAAAAGTTCTGAAAACAGAAAACCACCAGAAAATTAAACTACTTTATTTATATATGACTTAAAGGTTTAACCTAATTCTGAAGAACAAATCGCATATTAATATAGCTTTATATGAGCGGAGTTGAGGGTGTAGAGCTCAGGTACTCTTGGAACCAAACGTGGCACCCGTGGTCGTATAGTATTAATATGAATAATTGCACTAATTAACTAAAGGACCTCTAATCCAAAAATTACACCAATGCAAACAAATAAACTGAGTTTGGCATTCTAGATTAAAATATTTAATTCTCAAATGATTCACTGCCAAGTTATACAGTACATACAGCAAAAATAATCCGCACGAGGCGAATAGGTTCGTCCTTAAAAAGGATAGGTGTGTACACATTATTATTTATAACACTGTAAGTGGCATGTGGGGTCAATGTATTTGTCATCTCGACCAAAACAAATATCATTATTATTTTTTACTAAAGACTGATTAAAATTAATTACAGAGCTAAGATAAAATATACTTAAATATATTGATTTATGATAATCGCACATGACGTACTATTAAAAAGGAAATAACATATTTAAGAACCACAACAGAAGGACAAATGCCTTGATACAAAAAGATTAGAGTATAATTCAATAACATATACCGGGTTCTTGGCTATATAAGCAGCTTCATTAAAAAAACGTAAAAATCACATTCGCGATATGCTCATGGTCACACTATCTCACTAGTAGACACAGACACCTCACAAATTATCGGAATTGGCTGAGTGAGTACACTGCATATGGTCGAACACAGGCTGACAAGTGCCTTCATTCATTATGACGGTACAACAGATTCTTAATTATTCACGCACAACATCGTAGTAACTGGATTATTCTTATCGGTGACGGCACAATAGATGCATCGTTGTTCAAACACAACATCCTAGTAACTCGATTATTCTTATCGGTGACGGCACAATAGATGCATCGTTGTTCACACACAACATTGTAGTAACTCGATTATTGTTATCGGTGACGGCACAATAGATGCATCGTTGTTCACACACAACATCGTAGTAATTCAATTATTCTTATCGGTGCTGGCACTATACATAACCAGGAAGCATTTTTTTAGATGGTCACACTATATATAACGTGCACTTGTGGTGAACTTAACAAAGAACAGGCTTTCAGAACACTGCAGTCTCCGCACGGAATTTCCTTTACCACAGAAGTTTAGGGCAATCCTTTTTCATCGTTGGACGGAAGCACGAAAGTGAATTTTATGCATTTTCCCAACTTGTTGTGGTATCCGTATAATAAAATCACATGAATAATTCTCTTCCTTTTTAAAGATATTAATTTTATGTGGTGAATTATAAAAAAATGGCATGCAGCACAGCAAAACGTGGGGGAAGATCCTTCCAGAAGGAAGACCCCACGCCGCTGGCTTCCGCCTTCCCCGCTCATTTGTCTGTTGGCACAAGAATAAAAGTTCATTCAAAAATGTTGCTGAACGCTGCAGCGGCTGTCCAGTTAACTGACTAGAGTGCCAGAAAGATATTCCTTCACACTGCAGCGGCTGCCCAGTCAACTGACTAGAGTGCCGAGATCTTTCTCCGCTGTTACGGTAAAGTTCTGTTTGTAAACACTGATGGGGTTGTTCTGTGATAGTTGTGCTTTCAACACAACAGTGAGGGAAAGAGAGTTTGTCATGTCCGATTCGTTTCCTTGAAGAGCGATGGGTGGGAGAGGGAGGCATGACTATTTTCGAGGAGTTTCTATGATGGGAAATAAAGTATTAAGGGATTTTATTGAATGTTGTTTGTGTTGAATTTTTTTTACAGATTAATAGCCATGGCATCAAGATGGCTTTTCCGGATGGGGATTGATGAGTGAAAGCATAGGTGCACCCACGAAGAGGGCTATGGGGGTTAAAGCCCCCCCTAAACCCGGAGAGTAATATTCGGAAAGGCATTAAAAATTGTCAGTAATGAATTAAAATATTTTATTTTTAAAATTGTCTTCAAATTATTTCTAATTTTTTTGTGGGGGGGTGGGATTAATTAAAATGGGGTGTTGGTTTTTAAATAAATACTTACAGTTAATGTATGAAAAAAAAGTTAAACTTGGGCAACACATAACAGAAAAATTGATTATTATTTATCACTCTAACGAGTTGTATGGGAGAGTGCTAATGTTTTAACGTTAAAAGAGAGTTATAACAAGTGGCGTATACAAGGGCAATAATGATTTGACAGCGGTGGGGTGAACCTTTTAACAAAATGTCCATAAATTTAGAATTTTTAACTAATTAATTTTGAATTTTAAATATCACGCATTTTAACACAAAGTTATGTCCATGACCGCCCCTTGAAGGAAGTCTGCATACTCTACAGGTTATAACTATAATCTAGGGCACTATATAACTGAGTTCAGCAGTATTTGTAACTTTATGATGGTTCCAACTTTATGATGGTAGATGACCCTTTTCACGTTGACATTTAAATGATGTGAACTCTGTGCCTTTAACCTTACTCATAATAAATGTAAATGAAATCTGCAGGCGTTCTCTATACCCAGCCAGATTTGTAAAAGCAGCACCAGAGATTGTCGCGAGTCACTTTTCTCACTAAAAGTCTTTTTTTTTCCAGATTGGTGACTTTCGATAATAATTTTTTAATTTTACTAGTACTAGTTGTAGTGTAGTACATTTTAAATTTTAAATAGTTACCAAAAGTGAAGAATCTGAAAAACGTGACTTTTAGTGCAAGAAGTGACTCGCGACGAGCCCTAGAGTATGGGATTTGCGTACTATTCCATTTAATCACGTGCATGTTCTTCCTCTTTATTTCAATGTCAGTACCTTATGTTGCAATTATTTCGGTAAAAAAAATAATTTTCTTTTAGCTTTAGAACTTTCAGAATAGGGAGAGGTAGAACATGTTTTACACACATGTGGGAGATCTCTTGTTATCAGGAAGAACAATTTTTCATGAAATGGCCTTCACAATTGGTAACTTCCTTTGTCTTACGAAGAACCCCGGAACGGATTTTAAAAGTGATTTTAAAATCGACGAAAAGGGATCTAATATCCTATCTAAAAGTTTATGCCTCAAGCCGAAATAAGTCGCTATATTAAAAAAAAACAATACTTCAAAATTAGCAATAACTTTTAAAAAAACACCAGAAATCGCTAACAGAAATATTTTATAAAGAATTTAAAAAGTAATGTTGCATCAAGTAAACCAGGACAACCACAAATTTCTAATAGTTAAGTTTTATTTAAAAAAAATTTTCTTCCTTTAAGCGTCTTTGGCACTGCTCCGTATGGCTTTCTGAAAATGCTGCCAGCTCCAGCAGTAGCAAGCTATCTACTCGAAATTTCGCCCCGCATTTCAATATGATTTGATGATAACAATAATAAGACACGACTTATCATAGGTGGCATAAGAAGTTTTGAGCATTCTTCTCTGAGTTCATATTAAAACGATATAATTTTGTGTTTCATTTCAATATATTTACTTTTATAAATCATTCCCTGCACTTGTATGTCAACCAAATGTTTAATAATCTATTCGCACCCCAGACCAGATGGAAACTATTATTTCATTCTTTGCGAAAGTGTTCCTTTTTCTTAGAAAGCGGTGTCTTTATAATACTTTGATTTTTTTTCATTTCTCGTAGCAAACTGAATTTTATTAAGTATTTAACAGAACGAAAAGTACTACAAATTTGCTCGAAAATTTAAAATCAAAGTATTAAATACATCCCCTATGTATACAAGGAAAGTCGTATCACTGAAGTTAGAGACGGATATCCAAAACTGAACACAGACCTAAACTGTTTCATCCTTGTTGTTTTGTAATAGAAAAATTGACACAAACATTACACCTTGATTTAAAAAAAACGGAAACAAGAAGTCAGCAGGCGAGAGGTTGGGACTGTAGGGAGTTTGGGGGGCCACCGGAACGTTCACCCAGGCCAGGCAGAACTTGATCGTTCTATTCGGCCGTGTAACGCACAACCGAAGAGGAATTCTCGTCAAAGTCGATCCCACCGCTCCGGACGTTCCGAGGCAGCTATGCACTAAGCTGCTATGCACTGGGAAGTCACCCCCCACACACACACACCAGTCACTGACAAGAGGAGAGCGCGGGAAGATACGCCACCAGCTCCTAGATATAGAAGGCCTGAAAACAGAAGCTTTTACGTCATCTCTAGGTCTTCAATGATAGTGACATCACATTTTCCTTCCAGCAATATAAAGCTATTTAAAATTTCTGGTGAGTGATTCAAATTAAAAAAAAATATCTTAAGTAGAAGTTAAAAGTTATAATACCTCTCTGATAAAAAATTTCCTATTATGATTTATTTCTAAAGCATATTATATAATTAGTTATTGTTAAAATTTCCTATTTCTCGGAAAATTAAATTTCCTATCTTAAATCATAAAAACGTTTCATGAAGGACTAAATTCACAACAAACTTTGAATAGTTTTTTGTGTCACATATTTGTTATGTGTCACACATAGGATTTTTGTTTCACACATTTGTTTTACTTCCTTAAAGTAAGTGTGTGAAGTAGCCTTGGAATTTCTTGTTTTTCAATTTAAATGTTCAAATGGACCACTACTGGAGTATTTACCTTAAGTGCCTAACGGAAAAACCTTTGAGGAACGTTATCTTCATTCTGTCAGACGAGCCTCTTTCTACATCAGCAACATAATTGAGTACTCATACTACACGTGAATAATTTAATTGCCTATCTTAAAACTCAATGTCTTACAACCCATTTATTATAACGCAAAACTTAACTTCCAGAAAAATCATTTTGCTTCAATTATTTTTAGTTTTGTTAAGAGTTCATAAGTGTTTAATTGGTATTAATTTGCATACTTGGTTATTACTGAGATAACGCCTGTCCTCTGAACGTACAACTAAATTGCTGATAACATAACTGTAAATTTGCATCCGTCTCTGTCTTGCAATGAATTACTTCTTTATGTAATGTAGGTTATAAATCATTAAAAAAATGTAGTTAAATTACTTTTCTTTTCATCAACATTTTAAAGTTATTCTCCAGCACAATTTAAGGGTATGCACTTTGCTAATGAGGATAAATTTCAAACAAAATTTTAAAATAATCGGGCTTTATTAGTCATGTGCAAAATCTTAAGTAATGGAATTGAAATTATCCGCGTTAGACGTAAAGACTTTGAAAGTTTGAAAACTCTAAAAAGGAAATTTAAATGTTGAGTACTCATTAGTTTATAAATTGGCGACATACCTCGTTTTGCTCTACGTTAATGAAAGTTTGAGATAGTCTTTATAAGTTTTGGTAATTTTTGTTTTTAAGTTTTCCAGGCATTTAGGGTACATTTAATTCGATGCAACATCGCACTTTAATGTTTAAGAAAGCTTTTAGGTTACATTTAATGTTATTATGTCGTTCTTAATTGAGTTCAGAAAGTCCTTAAACAATTTTTTTACGTTAACAATTAATTACATAATTATGAAGTAATCCATAAACATGAGAAAATGAAAAATGAATTTACTTTGAGTAATAAATTTTTATTTATTTACAAAATCTTTAATTTTTATTTCAATTAAAAGTTATTACTTCTACTCACTTAAATATGATGTGCAATATACAGGGTGGTTATAATTAAACTTCGCCTACAAACAGCATTCTGCAGCTGTAACCGGTGAGGAGATTGCTACAAAATTGGCATATGGACTGTACACGAGATGCGGCAAGGGAATTTTTTAAAACGTTTAGTTAAAAAAAAATCCATCGGCACTTTGCACTGTGAAATCATTCCAAATATTACCCAAATTAGAGAATAAATGCCCAAAAACTATTAAATAAATGTTAAAATTGTTTGTATATTTCGAATTAGCTATTTCAATAATTGAATTTGCGGTTTTTCATGCAAAACACCACCTAGTGGAACATTTTTGAACTATTTTTTCATTTCGAAATTCCTTGATCGCATCCTGTTTAGCCAATACAGCAATTTTGGTTACAATCCTTTCGTCCGGTTTAGCTATAGAGCACTGTTCATAGGGGAAAGTTTAATTATAACCACCCTCTATTAGTAATTTGTGAATACCATTTAACAGTATCATTTTGCACGTTTTCCGACCATCGCTCAAAATTACATCAGTGCCAGCTCCTCATTTTATCGGAATATTCAACACCACTAATTTTCACTTAGCAATTTATTGTAACAATAAGTAAAAATTACTCTTCAATGTAAAGTGCTTGATAGATTGCTGTAAATGATCTTCCATCGGAAAATTTGGCAGCTATGAAATTTTTTATTTAGAAAGGCTCGTTAAAATACCAGGAACTAAAGGTTACGACAAAAGAAACTACAGAAGTATAATAGACCGAAATTATGAGTAATATTTCGCGCCAAATCAGCTCAGTATTTCGGATTAGTTAGAGAAACCAATTGTAAGAGCCTTTACTCGAGCACAGTTTTTGATCACCATTCAAAAGCTTTCAATGTTTCGTATGCTTGTTTTGAAATGTGTGATCAAGCATTTTCATTTATACTTATCAATAATCATTAAATCATATCTTAAGGGCTTATTCTGGTACACTCTAAGATGAATATAGCTGAAAATTATTCTTTTCCTTAGTTACATTGAAGTCTTGACTTACGGGAAGGATGCGTTCGAAGACTACTCGCGTGAGATTTTCGCGTTGTGAAATGGGGCTTGTATGCGACATTTTGAAACACGCCCATAATTCTTTTAGATACTTATAAACATCCATCAAAGAGTTTTATGCCGTTCTCTAACTGTAGATTAGCATTTCCTACATGAAGTATAAATAAAGCCAGACTTAGAGAGTGGCGGTGTGGGTGCTTCCGCTTCAGTGATGCTACGAGGGATGATGTACCGTTCGCTGATTGGCTCACTTCTATAGCAAATCACGAAGACAATAGTTACCCCTCAAACCTTAGGATATCCCATTCGTGTAAGACTGATCACGCTATAGCGCAATTCCACTGTATTAAAAAGAAACCAATTGTAAGAGCCTTTAGTCGAGCACAGTTTTTTGATCACCATTCAAAAGCTTTCAATGTTTCGTATGCTTGTTTTGAAATGTGTGATCAAGCATTTTCATTTATACTTATCAATAATCATTAAATCATATCTTAAGGGCTTATTCTGGTACACTCTAAGATGAATATAGCTGAAAATTATTCTTTTCCTTAGTTACATTGAAGTCTTGACTTACGGGAAGGATGCGTTCGAAGACTACTCGCGTGAGATTTTCGCGTTGTGAAATGGGGCTTGTATGCGACATTTTGCAAAACACCACCTAGTGGAACATTTTTGAACTATTTTTTCATTTCGAAATTCCTTGATCGCATCCTGTTTAGCCAATACAGCAATTTTGGTTACAATCCTTTCGTCCGGTTTAGCTATAGAGCACTGTTCATAGGGGAAAGTTTAATTATAACCACCCTCTATTAGTAATTTGTGAATACCATTTAACAGTGTCATTTTGCACGTTTTCCGACCATTGCTCAAAATTACATCAGTGCCAGCTCCTGATTTTATCGGAATATTCAACACCACTAATTTTCACTTAGCAATTTATTCTAATAATAAGTCAAAATTACTCTTCAATGTAAACTGCTTGATAGATTGCTGTAAATGATCTTCCATCGGAAAATTTGGCAGCTATGAAATTTTTTATTTAGAAAGGCTCGTTAAAATACCAGGAACTAAAGGTTACGACAAAAGAAACTACAGAAGTATAATAGACCGAAATTATGAGTAATATTTCGCGCCAAATCAGCTCAGTATTTCGGATTAGTTAGAGAAACCAATTGTAAGAGCCTTTACTCGAGCACAGTTTTTGATCACCATTCAAAAGCTTTCAATGTTTCGTATGCTTGTTTTGAAATGTGTGATCAAGCATTTTCATTTATACTTATCAATAATCATTAAATCATATCTTAAGGGCTTATTCTGGTACACTCTAATATGAATATAGCTGAAAATTATTCTTTTCCTTAGTTACATTGAAGTCTTGACTTACGGGAAGGATGCGCTCGAAGACTACTCGCGTGAGATTTTCGCGTTGTGAAATGGGGCTTGTATGCGACATTTTGAAACACGCCCATAATTCTTTTAGATACTTATAAACATCCATCAAAGAGTTTTATGCCGTTCTCTAACTGTAGATTAGCATTTCCTACATGAAGTATAAATAAAGCCAGACTTAGAGAGTGGCGGTGTGGGTGCTTCCGCTTCAGTGATGCTACGAGGGATGATGTACCGTTCGCTGATTGGCTCACTTCTATAGCAAATCACGAAGACAATAGTTACCCCTCAAACCTTAGGATATCCCATTCGTGTAAGACTGATCACGCTATAGCGCAATTCCACTGTATTAAAAAGAAACCAATTGTAAGAGCCTTTAGTCGAGCACAGTTTTTTGATCACTATCGTGCAAATTCCAGAAGAAATATAGTTTTACTTATTCAAGCATATTATATATAAAAGATGGCACAACTGGCAACATGAACGGAATATCATTAATTACTTTTTGTAAACCGTAATTCTTTCAAGTTGCAACTGCACGACCCATACTTAACATAAAGTCTCGTAATAACTTCAGTATACCTACCAACCAGTGATGGTAACCACGTCTCATGAATTTCCCTCAAAATTTTCCCTTTCAGCATATTTTCCCCTCATTTTAAAAATCTATAGTACTGCCCTCTATCGTTCAGCTTTTTTAACCAAGTGCAATCATAACCCCCCCTCCTGCTTTTCAACATCACATTTCTGAAAATTAGATAGCGGAAAAGGAAATACTTACAAGTGACAATTATTTAATACGCTTAAATTGTGTTACTAAAAAGCAACGACAAAATTCTTTTACAAGTAATATTAAAGTTTCGAATACACAACAGATTGTACATGAAGAAAGTGAACACGATATTCGGAAAAAGATAAAAATTGTTCCGCGTTTAAATAAAACATAACACTTATTCAAGTGGAAAAAAAAACGAATTTATGGTTTTTATTTACGAAGTAGATAAGAGAATGTATAAGGCAAGCCTTTGACTGTAAAGTTAAAGTCCTGTTCTCCGCTTCATTAATGGATGACGTGTACGGTCATGGGTTTAATTCCCACTCATCCCCTGGTTGTTTTCTTGTTACACTTCCCTTTCTTCGTTTTAGTAAAAAGTTTGAACTATCCGTTTTATTCGACGAGAATTTAAAACAGGGTTCTAAAAGCCATGCAAACAAGTCCGAAAGTAAATGATCCAAATATAAATTTTCTACGTATGATGGAAAATATAAGCGAATGAAAACACATTTTTGCTTTTCTCTAACAGTGCCAGAAGGTTAAAATCATTTTTTTATAATAAAATCTTTTCCCTCGAATGTGCAGACACTGGCTACAAGCAGGGCCCGATTAACTCTCACTGATACAATAGCCACGCTACCATCTTGAGCCCCCCCTCCTCCACCTTTTCCTATTAAATTCCGCAAGTATAAATAAGAAATACTGCAGTTTGTAGGCCCACAGACATAGGCCTAATGCGTAATCAGGGCCTGGCTACAAGAACTTAGCCATAGCTGAAAAATTTTTGGGCATATGACTAACCACTTTTTGTAAAGAGTATATTTGTATATATATTTTTCGATAAATGAAGTCAATCACATGTGTAGCTCCGAAAATTCACCATTAACCGAAAATTCACCATTTTTCATAAAAGTTGTTTACAAAAAGTGGTCAATTGTTTGACCGGAATTATCAAAGCTATGATTTACTACTAACAAGGCCAAGGCGATTTCTTATTGGGGCAACCAATGGGCCGCCAGCGTTACACGCTATAAAGGGATAGACAATTTTATGTTTGAGAATCGAATCCAAGGCTTGATAGAATGGTTTTTAAGCTACTACACCACCAGGGAGACATTAAATAAAATTTAAAAACAATTAGATTCATACCTCTAACAAGTTTTCAATTTCAAAAGAAAGACCTTGTAAAAATCCTGCAGTTAAATCAATTACCTTAACACATTGAATTGTCTGGTGCCATTAGATATTAAAACATAAATCATTCCATTTTAAAAAAAATTAATGCATTATGCCCTTTAAATAATTACTACGCACTTCACTTCTAAATTCATAAGGCATAGGCATATTAATGTAAAAAAAGTCTTCTTAAAAAGCATTTACAATATGTATATTTCTAATTACTTTTGTTAATTAAGGACCACGTACTTGAACAGTTTAAGCGAAATATAAAATCTTTGCTCTGACTAGAATGAATAATTGGGAGTGGGTGGAAGCTAGTAATGTTTTTAAAATTAAAGCGGATTAATTTTATATGGGTTTTATATTTTGTTTAACTTAAGCCGTGGGTGATTGTAAGTACTTTTATCGATTGTTTTTGACATTTTAGAGTCTAAATGATTTTAAGATACGTTTTTAAGTATTCGTGAGAAAATGAAATAAAAGAAGACATATTCTGTAAAAATGGTATTTGACATCCAGATTCTATTTCACTGGTGAAGTAATATCCCTTATAAAAACAATCAAGATTCCTTCAATTATAATTGATGACTTAAGAATAGGATTGGCCACAAAGGTGCATTTCTACTGCCAACTCTTCCGACCTCATCGGGAGATTTCCCGCCACAATGTTAAAGTAGTTCTATTTTGAAGTACATTTTGGACATTGAAATCAAAAAATTTCATTCTATTCTAAAAAAAAGTAAGAGCCGCTGTCGTCGCCGCTGTCAAAAGCTGGTTCGCCTATCTTCTCCTAAACCGTAGGGATTTGAGTTTCGACTAAGGTGCCCACAGATTCGAAAAATTCCGAGGGACCTGCTAAGCTGACTTAAATTTTGAAAATCGAATTATTTTAGAAGATATTGATAAAAAACTTAAAAATTAAACAGAATGGTTGCCAAATTTGTCATAAAATCAGTCATTCCTTTGCAACAAAGCGTTTCCAAGTATCTAGAATCGCGTGAAATTTACAAACATGAGTTAGAATTACACCCATTTTACGCCAAAATAAAAACTGTATGAAATAAGTAACTCAAAATGTGTTACACAAAGTTGACAATTTTCAAATACTAAGTTCGCTTAGTCAACAGGAGTTTAGAATTAGCGATTATTCGTTTTTCCAAGACAGAATAACTAATATCTTGAAAATGAAAAATAAATAAAATGCAGATTATTTTAAAGCCGGTTCGGTCCAGCTGGATTATTTACTACCAGTAGAAATATTTGGCGGCGTTAACTATGCCATTATAGCAGTTATAGTACACTTCGGATATTTGCTAGCGCGACGAGATGGTATAATTCGTGGTGCTAAGTACGCCAACCTGCAAGCGATTATGTAAATAAAAATATGGATAACGGTTTTCCGGTAACCTTAAATGAACAGTAATTATAGGTTGTGAGCATGTGTAAATCACCAAATAATGAAAAGTTGCCTTTGGTGGCAAGCTATCCTATCTGTTCCGTAGCTTTTATTAACTTTACATGTACGCAAGTCGCCAAATAATGAAAAATCGCCATGGGTGGCAAATTCGCAAGGTGTCCAATAGGTTTTACATTATTAAAAATACAGCTGAAACAGATGATCTGATTTTATTACGCTTTAGCTCCTAATTAATATAACTTTTGAATGGCAACATTAAATATCATTGTGTTTCTGAGGAGTGCAAATAATTTTTCCTGCGATTATAAGCGGAGTCAGCACTCCAGGTGGAGTATAGCTCAGGACCCGTACAACAAGTATTCCCATAACAAAATATCTTCTGTGTTATGAGTGGGAGGGGTCTACTGTAGTGTGAAGTTGAAATTTTTATGTACCAATGAACATGCAAGAACCAAGCAATGTGTAGCTCAGAAACATTTTATCTGATCCAATCTTCGGGTTTTGTCTGTTGAAATTATGTCTTTTTTACGAATAAGCCTTATTAGGTGCCGAATGCCTCATACGAAAAGCGAGCGTAGCGAGTCTGAGGGCCTTGGCCCCTAGTCTTGTAAAAATCAGTGGTGAAAAATTTTCCGATTAAGGGGTCTTAGGAGGATTAAGAATTCAAGAAATCAATTTTTCAACTTTAATTTCATTTGAAACCTTAGTTACTTCTGAGCATTTTCACCCCACTTTCACGCAATAAATCCAACTGGAACCGGAGATACACATAAAAACGTTTTATGAAAGCTTCATATTTGAAGGCAATAAGGTAAATTTAAACTGCATTTTGTCAAAACTCATTTTTATGAACTATCTATATAAATAAAATTAGACTTTTGTCTGTACATTTCTTGGAATTCAAAAATTTTACAATTTCTATCCGTTTCAAGCACCCGGGATTCCGATGCGACCCTCAAAAAAAAGTTTGTCTGTCTGTCATTCTGTCATTCTCTCCTTCTGTCATTCTGTCCGTGACGCTTTTTTTGTTTAAGCATCACGTAAAAACGACTAAAGCGAATGATATGAAATTTTGTGTCATGATAGGTGGTCACTCAACTTAAAACATAGGCGTCGAATTTTTAAAAAATCTTGATTAGATTTTCAGATTTTGCGAAAAGCGTTTCAAACTGCGTAAATTTGTGTTCAAGCATCACGTAAAAACGACTAAAGCGAATGATATGAAATTGGGTGTCATGATAGGTGGTCCCTCAACTTAAAACATAGGCGTCCAATTTTTAAAAAATCCTTATTGGATTTTGAGATTTTGAGAAAATCGTTTCAAACTGCGTAAATTTGTGTTCAAGCATCACGTAAAAACGACTGTAGCGAATAATATGAAATTTTGTGTCATGATAGGTGGTCACTCAACTTAAAACATAGGCGTCGAATTTTTAAAAAATCTTGATTAGATTTTCAGATTTTGCGAAAATCGTTTCAAACTGCGTAAATTTGTGCTCAAGCATCCCGCAAAAACGACTGAAGCGAATGATATGAAATTGGGTGTCATGATAGGTATTCACTCAACTTAAAACATAGGCGTCCAATTTAAAAAAAAATCTTGATTGGAGTTTGAGATTTTGGGAAAATCCTTTCAAACTGCGTAAATTTGTGTTCAAGCATCACGTAAAAACGACTAAAGCGAATGATATGAAATTGGGTGTCATGATAGGTGGTCCCTCAACTTAAAACATAGGCGTCCAATTTTAAAAAAATCCTTATTGGATTTTGAGATTTTGAGAAAATCGTTTCAAACTGCGTAAATTTGTGTTCAAGCATCACGTAAAAACGACTGTAGCGAATGATATGAAATTGGGTGTCATGATAGGTGGTCACTCAACTTAAAGCATAGGCGTCGAATTTTAAAAAAATCTTGATTGGATTTTCCTATTTTGCGAAAATCGTTTCAAACTGCGTAAATTTTTGCTCAAGCATCCCGCAAAAACGACTGAAGCGAATGATATGAAATTGGGTGTCATGATAGGTGGTCACTCAACTTAAACTATAAGCATCTAATTAAAAAAAATCGATCAGATTTCGAGATTTTGTGAAAATCGTTTAAAACTGAGTGAATCTTTGTTCCCGCATTACGTAATAACGACTAAAGCGAATGATATGAAATTTGGTCACACAATAGATGGTTGCTCAACATAAACTATAGGAGTCCAATATTTTAAATATTTTTATTAGATTTTGAGATTTTGTGAAAATTCTCTCAAAATGCGTTTATATTTCTTCAAACATCACGTAATAACGACTAAACGAATGATACGAAATTTAGTGATATGATAGGTAGTTGCTAATCTTAATTTATAGGCGTTGAATTTTTAAAATATTTTGATTACATTTTGAGATTTTGCGAAAATCGTTTTAAAATGCTGAAAATTTGTTCCAGCATCACGAAATAAAGATTGCAGGGAATGAAACGATTAGACAGGATTGACAGGATTGACAGGATAGGTTGTCACTCAACTTAAATTCTAGGCTTCCATTTTTTCAAAAATGTTGATTGAATTTTTAGATTTTGCGAAAATTATTTCAATATGCGTAAATATTCGTTCACGCATCACATAATTACGACTAATGCGAATGAAATGATATTACTTAGTTACTCTCTAACCTGTAATATTTTAACAATACATAAAAATTATAACTTCGCTTTCTTTACTTTGGCAACATACTACATCCAGTCTGTGTACTCATACAATGCTGACGAAAGATCTTGCTTTTTTGGAAATTTGCATTCACTAACCCGTCGAGGACGGGTACTTCAGCTAGTTCTCAATATAACAAAATTTCTTTGATTCGTATCTTCACGAAATTTTGTATAGTTATAACTGGTATCGTATCTATAGAATGAATTAATTTTTACGAAAAAAAATTATATTAAGAATTTTAAAATCGTGTTTGAAATTGAAATTTGAAAAAAAAAAATCGTACTTGACACTTATATTTCTGTTAACAAATTCAAAAGTTTTTCTCTCTCACTTTTAATATTAACTCATTCTATAGATACTGACAGTGGCGGCTTGTGACCCGTTTCAGTGGTGGGGCCCGAAAAAAAAAATAGTGCCAATTAAAATCGCGAAAATATATATACATATAGAACAACCTATCCCCACGTGCACACAGCGTACCGTATTTACAATTTCTCAAATGACAAATAATTATCGAATTTACTATACAACTTTTGATTTTTTTTACCTAGTTATGTTAAATTGAAAAGTTTACTTTATTACTAAACAAAAAGCCACATTTAAATATTTAATATTTATGTTCTTTACAGTTGCCTGTTTATAATTTTTAGATGATTTATTTATTTTAAAATAAATATCAACATATATAAAAAATACATTTATACATCGCTTTTCGTAAATCAAGAAAACAAAACAGAAAATATCTGACTGCACTGCAAAAATACGATCACGCAAATAAAAAATGATTTCCCCCTAAGTGGAAAATTTCGCCAATAGCTACTGATTGCCGAAATTTCCCCGTACGGTCGTGTAGATCACCGTGCGAGGACCCGAAGATCTAGGCCCAGAAGGCAGCGGCAAATAAGCCGTTTGGAAGCCAAGTTAATTCCGCGTCAGTATGGCTTTTGTTCTCAATGCCAAATATATCAACCCGGTGAACGGAGAAGAGACGCCCAATTCAGGGCAAGCCAGCCCATGGCCCCATGCATGGTTTAGATAGGGGGAAAATCGTATAACTATCGCTTTTTTAAGTTCGTTTTTTAATGGATAGTATTAAAATAGAGCAAAACCCGTGTATTTTTTAATGAAGGTAAATTATTGAAAGAACTGACTTACATAATAGGAAGATACTTTGATTTAGACGGTGCTTAGTCGGTGGGGCCAGGCCCCTCTGGCCCTTAATGATGAGCCGCCACTGGATACTGATACCAGTTATAACTGTACAAAATTTCGTGAAGATAGGAATCATAGAAATTTTGTTATCTTGCGGATAGTTCATAAAAATGCGATTTGAGAAAACGCAGTTTAAAGTTACCTTATGATACCTCAAATATGAAGTTTTCATAAAACGTTTTTATGTGTATCCCCTATTCTGGTTGGATATACTACATGAAATCGGGTAAAGTAATTAAAAAACTTTGTAAAAAAAAACACATAAGAAGTAAAAGGAAAGAGGATACGCGTTTCGTTCAAAAATTGTTTTGAACTTCTTCAGTCCAAGCCCTTCGTCGTAAAGAACACGGGGTCAAAATGCGCGGAAGTAACTAAGGTTTCAAATGAAATTAAAATAAAATATCGATTTTTTGGATTCTTAATCCTCCTAGACCCCTTAAATAGTGGAGAATTTATAATTGTGTGTCAGAATTTCCGTATATCTCAGCGTATAACACACACTTTCAGCTTCAAAATATTACTTCACTTTTTCGTGTGTGTGTTATTTCACCGAATGTTAAATACAGAATATTAAATATAGAATGAATTGCTTGACGTAGCCTAAATTTACTGATGCGTGTTATACCCGGGACATTCATTACATTTTTGTACACAAAGGTTATTATTTTCAACTAGTTCTGCTTTTGAATGTGTGTGCAGCAGTTGCATTTTACAAGACTCATACCGTCTTATGCAGCATAATGTACATTTTCCTTAAAAAATGAGTTTAAGTTTACAGATTTTTTTAAAGCATTTAAATTACACGAACTACTCACCTAAAAAGGTTACCCTAACAAAGCGCTATATTCTGCATAAAGTTCACTGGTCAAACATTCGGACTCTAAATAGTTGCTAGTTCGGTAGATTTTAATAATCAAAAAGCAATGAAATTTAATATTAGATGTGTAAAACACTCAAAAAAATAATGAAGTACCTGAACAATAACTTATTAACTGTTTCTTGAAAAAATTAAAATGAATTTAAAAAAATAAAATGAAACGGGTAAAGGACTCGTTTACAATATAGGAATGCAAAAATATCAAATCATTAACTTAGACATGCACAACAATGAACGAAAATTAGGAATCAATAAAATATTATAAAAATTAGGAATCACTGTATCCCTTACTAATTATTTTTTCTGTGTACACTACATTAGATTATGCAGAGTACACCTGACTTATGTCGCTTTTTTTTAATCAGTATTTAATCTTTTTCATCCTGCTATCTCATGTCAATCTAAAACTGTTATCATTTTTCAGATTTTCAGCGCTTTAGCATTGACTTCAGATTTTCTTCGAAACTTACATTTATTAAGTCAAGCTTAAAATACTTGAAAAAACATATAAACATTTTTTGAAATTACTTGTTTTCGTGCTATATTCAGGCGATCTTGTTTCAACATGTGAGTCTCATGTTTCAGTTATCCTAAATAAAACATGCATATTACAAGGTAAAGTACATTTTTTCAAGAAATCAACTGCGCTTACATTTTTAAAAAGTGATCTTAAATAAGCTAATAGGAATATGCCTTTTGAAAGATCAAAAGTTAAATTATACCTTCAAAAATGCACTTTTGCGGCATAAAACTAAGAAGTAGTTTTATTTTATTTTTAAAAAATGCATTGCGTTTTATAATTTTTTTAATTAAATTTATAAAAGGTGAAAAACCAATACAAAACAAAAGAAATGAATAACTGCAGCTTTTAAGCCTTTTTGGGAAATTTTTCCATCATTTCTTTTTTGTAATTTTAAATTAAAATAAATCCAATAGACCTTGATTTTAAATTCAGGCTTTACAAAGTTATTTTAAAAAATACTTCGAGAAAAGATTTAAAAATAACAGCTATTAAAATGCGCTAATAGGTTGAAGAAGCATGCAAATTACTTAAAAGTTTGTACGTCTTTTACAGTTCATTTTCAAGACTATATTTCACCTTGTAAATAATGGACTACAGTGTAACACGTAGTTCAATTCCGATTAATACAATGAAGTGAGAAACAACCACATCACACGGTTAAATAAATGATGAGATTCGGATAAATTTTGAGAGAATTAGACATGCATTTCGAATAAACCTGTTTACGGAGTTTGTATTCGAGAAACTGTCAGTCTTGAAGAATAAATTCATGGTTCTCAACACGTTTGAAATAAATATTGATATATTTTCCAGTGTATATTGTTATAGGTACAATGATTTTTACTATGATGCTAGGGATTGCAATGGAAATCCGTTATCTATGAAAGTTAATGTGAATGCGCACGTTTCCGTTTTAGTAATTTTTTTTTATTTTGACTTGTTTCAGAAGCATAGGTGCCAGCATGTACGGAATACACTTAACCACATTTGTTAATAGTAATTTCTTGCAATTTTTTTTGAGTCTGATTTCTTACATTTAAATTAGAAATTTTCCTTTACAAAAAGAGTTAATAATATCCTGTATACGTCCGCAGTTATGCACACGTGTTATTTGCCGAAGTGTGAGGGTCCCGGGTTCGGGTCCCATCGCGCGGCTGTCCATCTAACGGTCTGGAGTTTTGGTAGCTTTTCTCCAAATGTAACACGAATACGCGTTAGAACCCCTTTACCAAGGCACCCCCATCCTAGGCAGATCACCCATACTATTAAAATGCCATAATCACACAAACAAACAAACAAACATACGTGTTATTATGTTGACAATAATTTGATCACTGTTCCTACATTTCCATCTATTTAAGTTTCATTGTGTCTAGAGAAGACTTATTAGACATAAATAGACGGTTTTCACACCATAGTACTAAAGTAGCTAAGCCACTATTGACTACTGAGATGTTTTCATTTTTAATATTTTCCATTAATACTGGGGGAATATATAAGAGACTAGTGCATAATTTTAGATATTTAATATAAATATTCCCTGTGTAAATCTTGTATACAAGCAACACCTCCTACATACAAAAAGCCTGACAACTGAAACTTCGACGTCACCACTAGGCCTTCATGTGATGACGTCATCACAGTTTTAATTTCATAAAGTGAAACTATTTGAATTTTCTGGGTAGTGCTACAAATATTAGAAAATATATTAAGTTAAAGATAAAAATTAAAATACCTTTGTAATACAAAACAATTCATTATGATCTAGTTCCTTATTATATTACATAAATAGTTAAATTTAAAAACTTGCCCTTTGTCGCAAAATTAAATTTTCTATCTGAAATCATTAAAATGCTGTTGTGCGTGAGTAAACTCACCAGAAATTTTAAATAGTTTTGCTTTATGAAATTTAAATTGTAATGATATCATTTTTGAAGGCCTGCTAATAACGTGAAAACTTGGTGATGTAGCAGTTGTTAGACTTTCTAAATCTAGGAGGTGTTGATGCAAGCAAGTTTATGAATAAAAATTCCCCACGCTTGACAGCTATGGCTTTCGTGTAGCTCCGCCTTAAACAAACAAATCTCTTTTACCCTTTAGATACACAATAGCGAGAGGTGCAAAATAGGGCATTTCTGGTTTACACAGAGTTAGGCCGCATATGGTGACATTGCAAATATTAATTCATCAGCCACAGTCCAATAAACCATTAAATAACTGAATATGCATATCAAAAAACATATGTACTAGGAAACTGCTTTCGTCAAGCCGTCAATGTTAGAGCAGCAGCTAGTGTAAGTATGCTTTATTCAACAAATATTATTATATTAATATTATTGAACAAATTACAACCTTTAAAATGAATATCTTAAACAAAAAAGAGAACCTTTCCGATTAGAACAAGGTAAGAAATATATATTGAAATCGGTTGATCTGTTAGGGAGCTATTACGCCAACAGAGACTTCATTCGTTATGGGTTCCGTCTTAAGTTAATTAAGTAACAAAACATACTTTTCACAAACATAGCTAAGAACGCACTACAAATTTGTACGTTTTTATTCGGAAGCTTACCTACTAGAATTTTCAAATATCAGTTTCATTAAAATTTGGTGATCGAATTAACTGGCGGTTAATGGACAATTTTTAGAAAAAAAGTGAAACGCTATAATTTATCTAATGTGTGGACTATGCCATCACCTTAATCAAATGCACACAGCGTTAAGAATGATAAGATATTTCTTTAATTTCAGTGAATAAAATGTAAATGAACATACTTTTCACTGTAAGCCCGTTATTAACTATCAGCCTGAAAGAGAATTTGTTTAACATTTTTTTTTCTCAAGCTTCACCAAACTAAGAAATATTCCTTCCTAATCAAAGTCCTTTTAAGATAGAATTTAATTACATTCATTCTTTTGCCCAAGAAATTTAAATAACAGCTGCAGTAAGTATCATTTAAAAATATTTTTTAATCACAAAACTAACAGCTGCTGCGATAACATCTTTATTAACAAGAACTCATAATAATTACATCACTTTTAATAAGTAAACGCTCACTATTTCTGACACATGCCATGATTTTGTAAAGGCGTTAATCAGCGTTGTTTACTGATCAGAAAGTTTTATTGACTGGTTAAACTACTCAGCAGTTTTTGACTGCACGATGAATGCTATGTTTATTTATTTAGCGGTAACGATGGAATGCGTGCTTCAAAAATATTTTATGAGTTTAATACAACACAATGCTTCCATAATGAAGAGAGGAACATTTGCTTAATAGCATGAAGTTCGTAATTAAAAGTTTTCAATCCATTATATATTTACCTTCATGTAGGATTTTACTTTCAGAATTGAAAAGTTTATAAGCGTGCTGCATTTATAAACGTTATTTCAGTGAATATTTAGAAATTGATACTGTATTTATAACCGAAATTTCAGGAAATATATTCAATACTAAGAGATCATAACTAAATGGGTATGAAATGAATTTTTAATTACGTAAAAAGGCGAATTTGAAATATATCGTCATTACACGACGTGATATTTTAAACTTAATAATTATAATGTAAGTGAAATAATTATTAAGGGAAATGAAATCTGATATAGCACTCTAAACGGTAATGTTGAAAATTAAATATCCGATTATTTATTAATCGTAGGAAGATATTGTAAGTAAAATTTTAGATTGCGTACTTCAAACACTTCTTATTGAGAAAGTTTAAAAATCTTTTTATAAAGGCCTATCATGCTTTAACCATCAAAATTTCAATCTAAGCACGTAATTCAGCACGTAATGGCTTCTTTAGGACTTAAGCAATTTATACCCTTTAGAGAGGATTTGCTAGCCATCATTAATTTACTAATTTATAAAATCATTCAGAAAATAGTGGTGATAAATTTACCATAGTAATTATTTAAGTACGTATGTATGACATATTATTATACAGTATCTTATTATTTTATTAACACATAAATAAAAGGTTGATAACACATATTTGGTAGGATCAAATGTAATATTAAAATATAAATCTCCTTTTCATTGCAAATGATAATTTTGTCTGAAATTAAATTTTGATAAAATTCTATTCTTCAAAAATGACTGGCTTATCCATTGCAATTTTAAATAGTTTATGCGTAATATATTTTTATTTTATTTGGTTTCATTTTTTAAATAAATATCAGTTTATTTGTACTGTAAAAAACAAATGCTGTAAAAAAAAAGCAGAAGCTAAGGTACTTCATCTAGGATTAAAGTACACATCAAACGAACTGTCTGTGAAAGTTTCCTGCATGAATTGAACATTTTTGAATTTTTTATGAGGTGGTCTAGGTAACAAAATTTATGCGTCGTCGCTATTTTTCTTCCTTATTCCATTAAGTTCGAAAGTGTATCATTGTTCATGAGAATGCTGCACTTTTCTTCCTTGTTTCATAAAACCCATCTTTGAATCGAAATACATCTTAAAATCGCCTACTAAAGCTATTTTATAATCTGCGCCAAAAGTGGCGTAGCAGAAGGGGGGGGATAGGGGGTCAGAACCCCCTCATGAGGAATTTTTTGCCATACAAAATGTATATTCTTTACTATCTTATCACACACACGTATACATATACGTGCGTTGCAGTAGTCGTAACCCTCCCCCACCATGAAAAATTTTTGGCTACGCCACTGTTCGCCTAGTACATTACAAATATACTTCGCCGTTTTAAATATTGTTTCGAATGTGCATTATAATCCAAGAGTGCGCCGTGTTTGTCTTCGTTGGGTTGATTACTACTTTAACGCCCCGACTCTGCCAAGGTGGCGATAACTAAACATATGTAGATACCATGAATTTTTTTTTTTATTTATGAGGCAATCGTAATTTAGAATTAAAATGGCGATTTGGAACAACATGTAAGTACAGCATTCCGCTACATTTTTATTTATTTTGGGTTGCCAATTAATGTATTTTTAATAAGTAAGTTTCTTCAAATTCATTAATACCATTTATATTCAAGAATACCATTTGGAAAGTATATCAGAATCTATGAGTGTACCGTATTTCTTCTCTGTTCTATAAAACTCTTTTTCGGAATTAAAATTGCCTACTAAAACTAATTTGCAATATCCATTAGGCATTTTCTAAGTGTACTCGAAACATATTTATAATAAATTCTCGCGTTTTGGCACACAATTTAGCGATCCATTATCAAAAATTGCAAACCTTGTGCGACTTTCAACATTTTATTGACGCCCCCCCCCCCTCTCCACATTATCTGGCAAACACCTTTGAAAATATCTTCACCGTGACAGTTCATATCTAAAAAACTTTTCGAGAAGTTCGTGTAGACAAAATGGCGTAGACAAAATTCTCGTACTGAGCGAAATAGCACCTTAGTGCTAATAATTAGTGAACTGCTAAGTTGATAACTAGATAAAAGAATTCTCGACGTGATATTTTCCACTCTCTTTAAATAGTTTTTTGTTGTAACGTTATTATGAAAACAGGTCCCTCCAATAGTAGTTGACTTTAGGGAATATTCACAGTCACGAATAGTCTTAGAAAATCAAAAGAAGATATAAACGGTATGTCATTTCTCCAAATGCGTGATCCCCATTCCGACTCTGAGTTCTACAAGTAATCCGTAATGATACTCAGACTTTTAATCTGACTAAGTTGCATATATTTATCCGATGCGTTAACATAATCATCTAATATTGATGGCATCAATTGGGTGATACTACTAAACGTAAATAACTATTAATTGCACACAAACTTTAACGTGGTTTACTTTTTCTATATTTAGGGAAACTTGTTGGGACTTTTCTACCACTGCATTGAAAAAACAATTAGGAATTTTTTTTTAAGTTATCTGTAAAAAATAGTGGTTCGTAATCTTCCAAAATAAAGTGGAAAGCTGTCAGCTGTGGACTTAACAGTTGCTTTTCATGGCGTAGACAAGTATATTTTTGCTTTTGCAGAAGGATCCATTTCCGAGCTAAACATAATGCTTTTTTTTATTGTTTTGTAAAGATTAAAATATAAATTTCTAGTTTTTTGTTATTCTCTAAACATTAAATCAAAGGCTACCGAATGTTATTTTGGATTAAAACTTTTATTTAGTTTGTTCTGGTCATATTTCTTTTGATATTAGGATGAATGCTTAGGCATGCACAGTGATAGGAAACCTCCAGATAAGGAACGAATGCTAATATAACCCCTACAAGCAACAATTCCCAGTTTCTGCTCGGCCAACCACCGGCATTCATCGCAACTCATCGCTCACCGAAATTCGGTACTCGGCCCAGACACGGAATTCCATCTAAAAACCATGATTGTTATGTGTGCGGCAGACACTGATCGGTCCGGTACCCATAAAACGATGCTCGGAACGATATCCGGCCTGAGTTATCGGGCCACATGCCTAAATTTGATCAAAATACGCTGAACTGAAAAGAACTTTCGGCCCGCTTAACGGCCCAGCGGCATTCAGCCGATGAAAATTGGCGCATGCGCTCTGTTCATGCAACAGTCGAGCGATGGCAACATCCGAGTATCTACCGGCAGGCGCCATGTTTGTTTTCATAAGAATAGGAGACGAAAAAAACTGAAGAAGTTTTTTGGTGGTGATTAGTCTATATTGGTACGTATAACTATCATTTGTAACAAATTTTTGACATTTTTAATATAGTATTAGTCTAATATAAGTAAAGTATAAGTTCACATCTCTGTAATTATTTTTTTCTCTCTTGATACTGTTGCATAACACTAATGGAATAACACTATTTTTTATTAGTATCTATTTCCTATCTTTACACGGCGTACAGTGTGTAATTAGACTAGTTCATACAGTTAATCCCTTTTTAGTTTTAAAATATACGGGTAAATTCTTCATTGAATGTAATAAAAAAATCATACTTCCGACCAAAACAAGCTTATTTGGCACTTATGTATTTTACAGTCAGTCAGCCAAAAAGAGCGATTCCGTGTGCGTGTGGAATACGTCAGATTCATTGTTACAATGTAGTGCATTGCAATCCTTTGGCGACAAAACTTGTTGGCGTGAATTATCGACGGTAAGATAAGTACCGATTATTTGCATTTGTTGACCATCAAAAAAAAGAAAAAAAATTCCAAACGATGCGATTAATCGCCAAGATAGTTTCCAGAGGCATAAAGCGCAGATTCTTAGGGTTATGGAAATGAGAAGCTGTACAGCATTGATTTGATATTCAAACGACTGTTTTGTTTCGCTTTATAAACTTCGAAACCCGCGTTGATGAATTTAGATTAGCTTAGAAATAGTATA
The DNA here is from genome assembly GCA_038373885.1 of Cheiracanthium punctorium. Lineage (NCBI taxonomy): Eukaryota > Metazoa > Arthropoda > Arachnida > Araneae > Cheiracanthiidae > Cheiracanthium > Cheiracanthium punctorium. The sequence goes on from JAWZYV010000367.1 coordinate 448,217, forward strand.
CGTAAATACAGTGATTTTTTTTTCTTTTTTAAAGGAGACCACGTTTTTTTTTTTTTTTTTTTTTTTTAAAGCAGAACACTGGTTATTGATGATTTCAGAACATGTGGATACAATAAACCAGACTGATACACGGTGTCCCAAAAAGGTGGTAACGGGCTTTAATTCTTTATCTATTAGAGATAAGTGGACAGCGTAAATTGAGAAAAGTGTTCAAAATGAGGTCGGAAGTAAGACTTTCAAAAAGTTACACTTTCTACATTTTTATATGACCCTCGTACAAAAGCATTCCCATACACTAATGAGGTGATGGACAAAATTTGGGAATTATATTTTTAAAAATTGCATTTTAAGATAACCCCTCATCCTAGGCTGATCGCCCACCCTTATACCCCGTTGCCATCACAACACAAACAAACAAACTGACATGAAATAAGACTTCAGAGGGTTCAAAAGTTGAAAAAAGAAGGGATATGTAAAAATCCGTCTTGGGGGTCATTTTCTACATCCCGCAGTCTGAATCATCGTAAATTCTGCAAATGCAGAGCATGAAAATTGTTATTCTTGCTTCGAAACACTCTGGCTAACTGCAGAGCGGGATCAGATCTTTTATATAAAACGAAAATGGCCTTAATTGGGCAGCTTCCTTTTTGCTGATCCCCAGTGAGGTGAATACCGACTTATCCCGGGTCTCCCTCCTAAATTTTGAACCAATTTCAGATGACAGCTGGATGACCTAAGAGCTGGATTGGTACCCCAAAGAGAGATATGGATTGAACATGGAAAACAATGAAGTCATAACAAATTTTTCGTGCATTAATTCCCTACAGCGTACACAGTTTACATCAGCCTCAGTCGAGAAAGGAGTTTACCCTTCTAGGCACTGGCCAAGCAGGTGCTGCTTCCCTTTCGGAGATCCAATGGGAACCGAGCATAACCAACTGTTCTACTGCCAGACACATGAAAAATTTCTTTCACCTAATGTTTTGCGGTTTTTGTGAGTGCATTGGGAAAATTTTTCGAGATACCGATGTGTTGGGGAAAACGTAGGGGTGGGTCTATTCAGAAAAAAACGTTTTCTAGAGAGTTGAAGTAATATACAGGTTGGAAATTCCTGATATAGAAATTATGTAAAAAAACATATGAAGCAGACTTACTCTGCATTTCCTATTCTTAAATTAAGTTCTAAAAATTTTCTTTTGTTTCTCCTAGAAGCTGCTCCTAAAATAAGATGCTTGAAGATGCTGCTGGAAAACTCAAAGAAAATACTTCTTTTGTAAATTATGTGTATGATATATTTTATGTAGAATAATTTCAATAAAAATTTTTGGAATTTACTTTATTTTAAAAATTATTATAGCGATCTTATGTCTTATGGTCTATGCTTTTTAAAAAAAAAACCTATTTTACAAAACTGTAAGCTAGGTTCCATAGGTTCCAGTGGTCAATAATCTTTTTTAAATTGTAAGCTAATTCAAGAAAGTTCGGAAAGTCGATTTCCTATCACAAAATAAGTCCTGATGTGAACTACACAATTTTATTGTATCGCTGTTAAACTTTACGCATTCTTGATGCACTCTACTTAAATGTATTGGAAACTGAAATGCGATGCTTCAATATCTCGTTAAGCGTAAGAGATATCACCAAGATGAGATTTCAGCATTGAAAACTTATTCCTGGCTGAAAAATTGGCATTTTTCTTTTCTTCGTCAGCTTGGCGACAAACGGCAAGATTTTAAGCATGACCCTACACGCTTAAACCGAACGAGCAAAATTCGATCAGTCGGAGCGACTTTTGGGCCAGTTTTCAAAAGTGCGCTTCTCCTTTAGGAGCGTTTTTCGATTACAAGAGCGGAGCGAAATATAACAATAAGCGAGGAGGGGAGTTCTCAGAAAAAAGAGGAAGCGAGGACGGGAATTCTCTGAAAAAAGACCACTCAAAGAGCACTTTTGCAGAAATATCGGTAGGTTTCCATGGAAATGGATCGCTCCGCAATGCATCGTTTTTTTCGCTCTTTGGGTTTAAGCGTGTAGCCTGTGGATTGTAATCAAAAATAAAAGTGCAGAACCAAATATTACGGCAGTCTTAAATACAAAATTTCAATATTCTATGTCTAATAGTTTTTATTTTTATTCGAGATACGTACTTATTTTTAGTGCCAAAATTTGTAATATTGCCCCTAAATTTACCAAGCACGGGGACAGTTGGCAATATTTTGAGCATGAGCTAAACAGAGATAGTTCAGGGATTTTTAATGGGAAAGGCATGTCCATCGACTTCAATGCATCGAAAGTCTTTCATATAACTCTGTAAATAAACTACTCAGCCAATTGGAATCAAAAAGAGACACGTACAACTATGTTTTAAGGCAATCATAAATTTGAAATTTCTTCGGCTATTCCTCTTTGAGTTAATTGAATTACACAAGAACATACGTACATCAATACATGCATACGAGCAGACGTCCCTCAAATTTAATCAAACTAGATCGAAAATGCAACATGCATACGTACAGACATTACCAAAATACTAGTTACAGCGAGTTCTGGGATTAAGGCCAATTATCTACACGAAGGACCTAGGCCTGTGGATGGTGTGCTCTCCGTCGGGGGTCTTTCTAATGTGTCCTAACCCGTATTTACGCTAAATTTCGGTAGAAACCACGGAAAACTCCGAACGGTTAGGTCGGCGGACGCGATCTGGTTTTGAACCTGATACCTTCCGTCTTCCAGTTCAGAGCGCTATGCGCTCGGACTAGTTAAAACAAATCGAACATGTTGTTGTTGTTGTTGTCGTGTCCATGATAGACGACGCTATCCATGGAAAGAGGGGTGCCAGTGCCCCCGAGGGGGTTGAACTTCTACATATTGGTCCCTAATTTTGAACCGATTCCAGATGAGGGACCAACCACCACCTGAAATCGGCACCCCCAGAGGTATCGTTTAATAACTTGGAGGACATTGGAGCCACGACGGATTTTATGTGCACCAGTTTCCATGAGCGTACACGGTTCCACAGCGGACGAGCCGAGAGGGAGATGACCCTCCCAAGCACTGGCCAAGCCGGATGCTGCTTCACTTACCGTGTTCTTATGGGAACGGAGTTTAGCGCCCAGATCACTGCGGGACTATCGAACATGTAACATACGTATATAATTTCATACTTAGATGGAGTATACGACTATAGTACGTTAACGTATAGTATAGTTACGTATATAGTACGACTATATATGTAAATAGATGGAGTATACGACGTACCTACATGCATGCATATGCGTCACGTAGTAAAAGTGTATTTCTTCTATACTGTATTGCTTCTGCACTGCATTACCATATAAGAAAAATGCGATTACAAATACATTTCAAATGTAAAAGATATCTGTAAATCACTTGTGAATGTTATCATTCGGATTGCATCGTAGGGACGGAAAGGGTTAAATGCATGTCAACATCACATAAGAACTTATCGAAAAGTGATACTCACCCTGGTGATTGGCCAACTTCACGCATAAATTGAACGGGCCAGTTCCTTAAATCCGTGTTCAACCCGATGAAAACTCATCGGTTAGACTACTTCGGACGTTTCCACGTCCGAGGGGACATGAAATGCGTGTATCCGAGCACTTTCACAGTGGACGGCACGATTTCTTCTCATCGGCTCAAGGCTACGTGGCCGGGGAAGGCCCGAGCAAAATTGCTAGTAGGGACAATAATGTCAACTATGCTACAGTTTTGCTACGCTGGAAGTTGGACCCCGCGAATAGAATGCAAAAACTAGTACACATTTGTGTTACATTTAAAAATAAATACACAATATGCTGATCTAATGGGCTTTTTCTGAAATGATTTTGCGTTGAACTCTACCGAAAACATAAATGCCAATCATTATCAATAAAATAAAAGCATGTAAAATATGCGAAAATTTAAAATTTTACCACAAACAAAAAATAACTAACTAAATAAATAAAAAATAATTAAAAATAATTTTTGTGTGTTAGTTTTTATGGATTGCAAATAATTCAAACGAAATACCTTAGAGGAAGTTCAAAGAGAAAAAAATCTGGAATATCTTAGTAAATTAATATTGGGCTTTAAAATAGGTTTCGAAGGATTAAAAAATTCAAAAGAAAAGAAACGCACTCGTAGAAATGGAAGACGGTGTTACAAGTAAATAGTTACCTCAATATGTCAGTACAATTTAGCTATCGTTGGGGCGGATCATTAACGGTTAATGAATTTCAATGTAACGGATTCTACTAATGAGGGCATAGAAATCGCTTTGCTTTTAAAACAATGAAACATAGAAGCATTAAGTATTTTCTTTCTTTTCTGCACCACTTGAGAAAATGTGTTTCTAATTACCTGCGTTAATTAAAAACGATACAAATGAACAGTTTAATTGGAATTTAAAAATATTGCTTTGACAGGGTTTTACAGTTTGAGGTGAAGAAATAAATCATGCTTTTAAAACTGAGGCGCTTCCACTTTTAAACACCGTTAAAATTTAAGAAAAAACACTTAAAAAAACTGGTGTTTAATAAATAATTGTAATTTTGCAGTTCAACACGCATAAAAGGTACTTATCAAACTGAGTTGTAAAATGGCGCGCATGAAAGGTACTTTTTAAACTGTCTTTGTAAAATCACACGATACTTATCAAACCGACTTTGTAAAATAATACACATGAAAGGTACTTAACAAACTGTAAACTGACAAGCATGAAAGATACTTATTAAACTGTAAAATGACGAGCATAAAAGGTATTTATCAAAATGTATATATGTACTTTTATGAGAGTTATTTTACAAGGATTTAATTATTTCTGTAATTAAAATTTACTTTTTTCCCTTCAGTATCTGATATAATTAAAATGGTACTTAGACAACGCTGTCGTATAAGTACCATATGTATAATATGTCGTGTACACATTACAATTATTTATACGAAGTGTGTATTTTTAATATCTTTTAAAAAGTGTTAACCCTTCATGTACCTATCAATGTGTTTTAAAAATATTACAAAGCAAATTTTTATTTCTACCGTCTGTTCTATTGACACAGAATACAGAACTGGCATTTAAAAAGCATACGGTGCAACGGAAGGAAAAAGCTAACATCCTAAAATGCTATACAGTTACGTTCACAAGTTTGTTTACCAGGAGGGAACAGCTCAAGTCTCTGAATGTGTCGTTTAGAGCTCCATATGTCCTTCCTGTAGTTTTCCGAAACACAATTTGGATACTCATCAGAAGGTGGTGGACTTCTGAATATTGGAACCCCTCGGAAACTGCCAACTACCGCCGAGAGCGCTTTCGGATCCACGGATTTAACGTGCACGTACACCGCAAACACACGGTGGTCTTTAGTGATACATCTTAATCGAACCCTCAATTTTGAGGGGGAGTTTTGAAAATCTACCGTGCTTACACAATAATAATTGTTAAGCCGGTGAATATGGTAAATATTACATCATTTATCAGTTTATAAAAATAGCGGAATCAGTGTGCTTAATTACCTTTTGTATCTCAATAAGTAATCTTAATTGAGATTATCTTGCTATTTCTAACTCAAAATAATCTTCTGTGCTTTGCACTCGGAATGCACTTTCGCGCACTGCTTAAAACTTTTAATTATGTTATCAACAACTAATCTTTGAATAGGATAGTGTGGAATTCACAAGTTTCTGTAGCATGTGGTGGTAGCATTTGATTTTTTTTCCTATTGGCCGGCCTCTGCCTTGACGGCTTTGGCCATTACTAAGGCCGGAATTGTTGGTCTCTTTATTATGGTGGCACCTAGTAGGTGGTCCAATGTCGCCCCCTATGAAGGGACGGACACATTGACAACCACGCCCAGTCGGGGATCGAATCCCGACCGCCGGGAGTTGAACCCGAAACCGTAGTATGGTGCTTTACCCATCATACAATCCGATCGACAACATTTGAAATTAGAAGACACAATTTATCCCAGATATTTCTTGATGATACAATATGCATCTGAATTAAAATGCTGATGCTGCGGTCGCCGACTTGCCGAGGATTTGCATGAATAAATCGATGATTATCAACACGTGTGGGGTATATATCATCGGTCTGTTTCGCGGTGTATCTCATGATAGATCATAATGATTTCCTTTGTAATGCTAGGAATTACAAAGGAAATCATTAGGCTGTAAGTAATTAGAATAAGAATGATCAGACTCATCCGGGTAAAGCAATCAATGGCTGATTTCAAATTCATTATAATGGAGCTTTTAAACAGGGTGAGAAATGAAATGTCTAATAAACTAATTCTCTGTTTAAATTTCTGATCTGTTGAAACAAAATAGTTGCCGCAATTGACAGTAACGAAAAGTTGATTTCCAGCCAGGGTTCAACAATGTGAAAAAATTCCGAAAAAATTTCACTGATGCTATTTTTTTTAATGTTATCGACATTTTCAACAACTACATGTTCAACAACTGCTGTATGAAACATAAAATTTTAAAAGCATGACATATAAATGAGAGCACAAATAAGAACGTTTCTGAAGATTATATGTTAATATTCATAATGATTTGTTAATTACTGTAGCTGTACAATGAAAACAGGGAGTGTAACATACCTTAATTTAATTCCTTACAAAATAATCCATGATAGATTTTTTTTTTGCCGATGAATTTCAAAAACAGTTTTTTTTAATTTCATACAAATGAAAAAAGGTACTTTCAGTAGCTGAATTAAATTTAAAACAGTCCCGAATAGTGTACACAGCTTTTAACACTTTCGTATGATTCAGAGGAACTTCTGCATCATCATCTTCAATATCACCATCATCATCATCATCAGCAGCAGCAGCAGCAGCTATTTCATTAGCGATGTCTTCGATATCTCTTAATTATGTTGCTACTAAACTTCATCAACATACACAAAATCATTAAAACAAGCAATTCCATCAGATACAATTGCCATTCATCATCAGTGAGACCTATATCACAATCGCCTTCAATTTTTGTTAATTCCGTCACGTATATTCATTAGGAAATAAAAATATAGCTTTTTTAAAGCAATTCCTTATGGTATAATCACCTATACTTCTCCATTCAGCGCGTACCATATTCATAGCATCAAGAATTAGATTCACATCGGCTGCAGCTATATTGATTGTTTCTAATTCGGCACACATTTCGAAATCACAGTCCGGTAACTTATTTCATTTCATATACGGCAAATATTGTTTATTTGTTAAACCTTTAATTAAAAATTATAATTTTTTATTTATATTTAAGGATAAAAGAATTAAAGTTTTTGCTTTGGTAAAAAAAAAAAGAAAAAGAAAAAGAAATCGGCGCATAAATCAAATATTTATTTCAAAGCGATTCATAACCGTCATTACTTTCTTATGCAATGAGCCGGGACCACTGAAAATCGTCGTATAAGTGTAAAAGACGTGTAAAAGAGCCCTAATAGCACAGATGGTCACAAAAGAGTCGCTGTGACGTCACAGAGGGTCACAATTGTCACAGGACTGTCACAAACTAGTCACATTGTGACTTATGAGTGATGTGACTTTACTGTATGGTCACTGTGATGTTTATTTGTGACCAGTCACCAGGTGACGTCGCCGTGAAGTTACCATGTGACTAGTATGTGATCGGTCGCTCAGTGACTCCACTGTGAAGTCACCATGTGACTAGTATGTGATCGGTCGCTCAGTGACTTCACTGTGAAGTCACTATGTGACTCTTTTGTGACTACTGATTTTTTTGGACTTCACACTGGCCGCTTTTGCAACTTTGGAAGCAGACTCATTTTTTCTAATATTTTGTGGCAATTTCTTTCGTGAAACATTTAATAAATAAATCCGAAAATAGTAATTCAATAAAATCTCGCAGTTATGTAGTAATGGAATTTAGTTTAATTTATTAATTTTTAAATTATTTCGTTTAAACAAGACAATATTATTTATAAAAAAATATTATTCTTAAAAATATTAGAGTTGAGAGTTCTAATCACAATGGTGAAAACTAAGTATCTGTGAGTAAAATTAAGAATTTCTTTCAAATCCCCATGGCATATTGTTTCGATAGCGTATGTAGGTTTAAATTTCGGATGGGGGGGGGTCTATCCGCTATTTTAAACCTTATTGTTACTAGAGTAAATACAAATGTCTCAAAATTGCTGTTTTTTAATAACTGCTTTAAGTTTTCAGATGGGGCCCACCCCCCTCCTTTAAAATCTTTGGCGTCTCATTAAGCGCCAAAGCTCCCGATACGGAAACATCTATTACATCATTTTTTTCTTAAAATATTTTAACGCAATTTACGAAATACACATTTTATATAAACATTTACACTATAGGGTGTGCTATATAGTGCAAATGTTTATATAAAATGTGTATTTCGTAAATTGCGTTAAAATATTTTAAGAAAAAAAATATATAATAGATGTTCCCGTAACGGGAACTTTGGCGCTTAATGGGTTGAATACGTCCCTGGTATGCTTGAAAGTTCCACTAGAAAAAATTTGAGGTAAAACTATGTGTCTAACTTTATTTATTTTATCTAATGCATGCTTTTCCCATTAGTTTTATCTATTTTTATATGAAATCCCTTTTAGGCAAAATATAGCAAAAATATAAATCTTATCCCTCATACCTTAATACATACCAAACCCACATGTCGCACATTACAAATTTATTTAGTTTTTTCGGATGAATACTTAAATAAAACAGCACATTATCTCCTGAAAATAATTTATGTGGAAAAAGAAAGATTACCAAGATTTTTAATTTATATTTATTAATTATGGTATTTTCCCTCCATTTATAAAATACTCCAGAAAAAGAATGAAATTTCCAAAAGAAGCCATGCCAGAACTAGCTTTTGCAGCAATCAGTTTACTTTTAAAGCAATCTAAGCAACGTAATCACAGCGTTGAGGTAAGATGCTGGCCTACGATCCACTGTGTCGAGGGTTCGATACTGGACCTCAGCGTTTCCTTACTTGAGAGTTTGGTGCTGCCATCTAGTGTATGTTCTCGGTGACTCTTTTACCCCGAATATTTTCGCTGTCGCAAAACTGTCCCAATGCGACTTCTCGGAAGGGTTGCAATGTGAATACACAGCGAGAGGACATAGGGACTCTGGCGTGACTTTGCTGCGGAGTCGCAGCGACTGTTTGTAACTATATTGTGACAGTACTGTGTGGTCGCATTTCAGTCACAGGCGACGGTTGTGCTATTAGGGAGGCGACGTATAAGTGAGAGTTCATTGTATATAATAACATATTACACGATGCATTATTGAGTGTAAATTTTTTTATTGATATTTCTTCAAACTTTGAAGAAAATTCTGCAACGTCATATTTTCTTTTCAAATTATTCACATTATAATTTTTTTAATGAGACAGATATTTATTAATAAGTTTACTAACGTCACTAGATAATATGCATATAAAATATATGCGAAAGCATGTTTTAGTTGAGCCTATCCCAATTTCCGGAATAATTTTACCTTTAATACGCTCATACGTTAAAGTTTTTGCCACTGTCATTCAACTTAAAACCTTAAGATTCAGCTACCTCTATGAAACAATTTTTTTTTTCACCATCCACATCGATTGCGAAAATAAAGTAACATTAGTTCTACATAGTTTCACGAATACCATATCTGAACTCCACAGAACACAGAAAACTTGCGAATGAACGTACGTACTTTAATACTTTTTTAAACTTTATTTTCAGAAAATTGGCGACTAATTGACAATTATCAAATTTCGTTAAATAATTTAATTCATCAATGGAGCTATATGCAAAAACTGGAGAATTTGACAATATCTGTGATCGGGTTATTTTATATTAATTAGAATGAAATCGATAGGAATTTATAATTTAACTGACGTCACTAAAAAAGTTTATATTTTAAAGTAATACAAGTGCGTCATTACTCAGCAAAGCAGTATTTTTTACTTTCTCTTTAATCAAAAATTTATGTGAACACAAGATCTAATTATGCGTCTATTAAACTAAACTCATTTCTATTATGAATGGAAGAAAATGATTGAAACCAGAAATTAAAGAAAGACACTTTTTATAAATAATATAATTAAGTAAGAACCACAGATCCTCTTCTTCTCGTTCTAAAGATGTCCTGATAACCTGACCTGCACGTTAGGTAATTTCTTAAAGCGTAGAAGAGAGGGGGACACAGTGAGATGGTGCAATCTCACAAGGAGCTACGTCATTGACAACTATTGCCTTTTACCTGTGATAAGTAGAAGTTAAATGGCTACTCAGAAATCTGCAAAGCAAATTGCTGATAGCTTGTGTACTGCATAAACTGAAATTTTTGGTTGTGTTTACTGACAATGTTACTGTTAGAGAAGTTTTCATCTACTGCCATCTAGTTTCATTTGAAAAATAGAGGTACATGTAGTGTATTTTATTAAAGATTACTCTGATAGCTCGTTATTACAACCAATAGTTTTGTTAAATTATACTATATTTTTTAACATAAAAACATTTTTTCAATTTTGTTCTTTTCGGCAACAATGAGACACATTTTCTAGGCCACAATGAGACATCTCGTTGCCACCCTAAGAGGAGGAAACTTTTTAAGATTAATAATGTAATGACGTCATTTTGATTTCACGGGTTTAAAAATGCATTAGAAATTTTAATATCGTGTGAAACAGTGATCATGTGACATGCCATCTATATGCTTGGGATATACATTACTCTAAAGAAAGTGGGATATCATAAATTAAATCAACGTCCTTTTCATGTCACTATTTTAAAAATGCATCAGAAAGCCTAATTAGGGTACCAAGCTTTGACAAAATACTACACCACGAACGAAATAATAAACTCTTACATTATCATATACTGTAGAAAAGTGAAGTAACGTAAGTTTTTTGTCACTGATACATGTTAGATATCGCAAGTGAGAATGATGCCATTTTGATGTTATGAGTTTAAAAAGAGTTAGAAATCTAATTAGGTTAAAAGGCTTTGACTTAAAAATTTACTATTATAAAAATTCATGAGTATTTTGTTTAATGCAAGAGCTACCCTTTGCGTTTTTGGAACACTATGATTTTTCAGCAACCATAATAACGAAAGGAAACTTGCATTTTTTAAAATTGTGGGAATTCAAAAGTCGCCAAAAGGTGGAAAATACTTATTAAAATAATATATAGTATTCGCTATCGGTTTGACGATTGCTGTCGTATGTCTTCCCAAAAACTGCGATAAATATCGCCAAGTTTTGAGGACTTTTGGCGGTATATCTATATATTAGATAAAGTTCTGTTGCAAGAGAGAGTTTTTCAACGTCATAAGTTTCAATATTATTTCGTTTGAAGAGAACTATTCGAAATAACCAGGCTCAACTACCCGGTTCAGAACGTGACATCATAAATTAAAAATTGCGTAAAATTATTAAAATCTGCAGCACAGTTTAACCCGTTCTATTTGCAATCTGAGCGATTCGAAATAGCTCCTCGAGATTACACAGTTTGAATTTTTACACGAGACTGAATCATGGAGTATTTAAATCTTTAGACTGGAAACAGCTTGGATATTTTCCACCACTGCGAGGTGAAATATTTAGAAGTGTGCTATGCCAATCTGACAAGAATGAAAAAATATATATGGAGAGATGTTTTGATGGCCACCATTATTAAAATATGTTTATCGTTTTTGCTAATGCATAAATTGCAAAGAATCAACCAAGAGTAGAAAAGCAACCATTGGTTTCAAATATCTAGGCTGTTTCTTTAAATTGAGCATTAAAGAGAAAGAAACGGAGATAAGCTAATATTGGTAGTATCAGTAGATTTGTAAGGTTAATATGGATTAAAGCAGAGTATAACAAGTTGATGAATGTTTAGTGAAATCAAAAGTGTTCTATTCATCATTTTTCAACGGTTGTCTAACAACTAACTAAACGATAATCCTACGTTGCGTTAGTATATCTCGCGATAGCTTCAACAGAAGGGACTATCTGATTTTTTTTTTAAGATTTTGTTACGATCATAATTAGGAAAATATTCCTTTCCTACCGTGCGAAGAACGGGCACACAGCTAGTATTTATAATAAATTGTCACGTTTTGGCACCAAATTTAGCTATTAATTATCAAAAATTGCAAACCTTGAGTGACTTTCAACATTTTATTAGCGACCCCCCCACCTCCACATTATCTGGAAAACAAATTTGAAAATATCTTCACCCACCGTAGCAGTTCATATCTGCAAAACTTGTCGACAAGATCGCGTACACAAAATACACGCTCTGAGCGAAATAGCACCCTTATCATAAGTGCCAAGATTACGGAATATAATCAACCACTTTTTGTAATCAGTAATTTTTTTTAATAATTTTTTTAAATAGTTATAAACCATACTCTATACTGTGAAATTTTGCTATATTTTAAACAGAAAATTATCGTTCACAAAAACTGGTTGATTATATTCCGTGATACTTGACACCTATGCCTAATGCTAATAATATTCGGGGCTCGTTGGTAGCTATGCATACGATTTGGGTACCCAAAGTCTCTTTCCATCCCCCACAATTACTGCTGCCCACCGCGACTGACTCTTCTGCTCGATTATCCGCTCAGTACAAATGCATATACCCTCTATCAAGGATGTATTCCCTCTTCAGAACCGACCACCAAACGATGTGTTTCTTCTTCGAAGCGACCGACGAGGTTAAAAATTCCCTCAGGATATAAAACGGGCGCTTTTCTCATATTGTGTATTTTTGCTCTACGAAAATTTTCGCGGAAATACATCTTAAAATGGTAACGTTAGACAATTGTATTGGAAATTTAATATTTTTACCCGTTTAAGATGAAAGATGAAATAAGTGTAGATGCGTGGTTTTACAAGCTGAAAATGTCTATTAACATAAGTTTCGATAAAAAATATTTTTAAAAGAACAATTTTTGATAAAAATAATTCTTTATTCATTATTGATGTCAGAATATGTTTAATATTGCTCAGATACAAAAATTTTTTTAATGTATCTCAGTTTTGTCGTCGTAAATACTGTTATAACGCATTTTAACAAATCATATTTTTAACTGTAATTTTTTCACATCATTGCTCTTAAAAAGATAAGTTTAACAATATTATAAAATTAAAGTACTATAGTTACATTTTAACCCTCCACAGATTACGTCAATTATAAAGGAGTATCCCCCTCATGTCATGAATAAATTCTTTCATTCCAAGCTTCTCGGTGCAGCATCTATAATAAAAGTCTTTCTCATTTTAATTTGGTGTTCCCCCGTGAAAACCATGAAATACTTTCCAACATTTGGTAGTTCACATCGCGATCATAATTAATCACGTGCTTCTGAATAGTTGATATGCACATCACTAAATGCCACATATATTTAAATAGGTTCGTTTTACGGTAATGACTAGAATCAAACAGAAAACTGGCTTGAAATTAAGATGAGTTAAGATTCTTACATTTGAAAGAATAGTTCGAAACGTTTTAATTACGTTGATTTGACGTTTCTTCAGGGAATCCAAGATTCTGATGATTAATGTATGGTATATGTGTATTGTACACAAGTAAACTGCTTACTTGTTTTAACACAAGGATATGCGTATTGTATCGCAGATTCTATTAACTCACGATGAAGTAACTCCATTCGGCCGATCACTAAAATACCTGCTGAATATTTATTTTATAAATTTATAAAATTTGACGGATTTTCACAAAATATTTCCTTAAGATGATATTAGCTGGTAAAATGACCTAAAAAAATGCATTTTTAAGAATTTTGTTATTGCCTTCCCCCTTCCCCCCCAAAAAAGACTATTAAAAGATATCAGGGAAAAGAGTTTTATATTGTATAAATTTGAAGATTTAAAATACACTGGTGAAATAAATTAAGAGAATTTGCATATTTTATCGAATTTCATGGAAAAAACTGAACTGAATATAAAACCACTGCTTCTAGACAAAAATGCAAATCTTGTACGGCAAATACTTAAGCTTACACGTGTGTGTAGGCGGAGCCAGTAGAGAAACGGGCTTTATAAGCGCGCGTTAGTTAAGACGCATTTCGTTCGCTAGCACGCCTGGGCGAATTTCTTGCTTTTATTTTGCAGCGATCGGTAAATTTCAAATCGCAACTGTAAAAATGAGTAACCACCAACGTTTAGATGATAAAATGAGGAAGCGAAATGTGTGGAGGCTAGAAGCAGTGCGATCTCAAGTCCGGATTTGTAGAGAGTTCAATTAAACGCCCATCGTCGTGAGTAACTTATGGAAACAGTTCCAGGATGTCGGATCCATCGAGAAAAAGCCAAGACAAGGTCGTTCAAGAGCCACGATGGCCAGAGAAGACGTCCATTATAGTGAGGCGTAACAGGAGTGCTACAGCTTCTCAGCTCCCTCATGATTTGCATGCAGCCACAGGAACCCGTGTATCAAGGGTGACACTTTCCAAAAACTTCATGAGAGAGCGTCCTGCTCACTTCTACGAGCAGGAGAATCCATTTAGCATGGTGCAGAAAGTATAGAGATTGGAGTATGGATCAATGGGCGACCATTCTCTTCACTAATGAATCCCGGTTCAGCCTAAACACTGATTCTCGCCGTACGTCATATGTTGAGAACCAGGGACCCGCTAACTATTCTCCAAACTTTGCGAAATCGACCATTATGGCAGAGGAGGTTTAATGGTCTCATCAGGTATCATGTTGGATGGCCGCGAGTTCATTTTAATGGACGATAACACGAGGCCGCATAGATCTCTTCTGGGCGACGGATTTCTAGAGAGTGAGAATATTCGCCAGATGGATTGGCCAGCTTAACCCTATAGACCATCTCTGGAACGCTCTGGGGAGGGCAACTGCTATTCGCAACCTTTCTCCGAGAACCACCCAGGGAATGAAAAAAAACGTTGCTGAACGATTGGGATCAATTGCCACAGGAAAAAATAAACTGCCTTATTTCAAGTATGAAACCACGCTACGAGACCTGTATATCTGTAAGAGGGGACCATACCCCCTATTAACCCATATATTAACCCATTTTTTGTTTATTCTGCAACCGCTGTTTCATACCGTTTGACTCCAAAGTGTGCTAAGCACGATCATGCATGTGCATTATAGTTATTGAATAAGTTACTGAATGGTTATTTGTTTTGTATTGTATCAATGTAGGTACATGTCAAATTTCATTAAAATCGGTCCAGTAGTTCTGGAGATAATCGACCAAGTGTGCAAATTCTATTAATTTCTTACACCAGTGAACTTCTAATGTATGTTTTTGTAGTATAATCAAGAAATCCTATTTTCCCAAACTATCTTTTTGACAAATTTCAAATTTTAGAAAATTTCTTGAATTCAAATTTTAGATTTTTTTCCCAATTTTTAGAAAATGTTCCTTGCACATTATTTTATATTTATTTATATAAAATTTCCTGAAGTTACTAAAAATACCTTATTGAATAAATTTTTGTGCGCCATCTTTTGAATTGCTTAGCATTTAAGCTGCTAAAATTAAGCGACAAGGAAAAAAAAATTACTGGTATTGGCAATTTATTTAAAAAGGCTGTTTTATATGTTATTAAAAGCACCATACAAAATTGTTTGTTGCATTCTGTAGAAGATTTTGAGAAAAACTTAAAAATTTAAAACAAATAACGCTCATAGAACATGTTTTGAATTACATTTTTTAATTAAAATGTGTTCATTAAATGCTAAAAGTAAGTGGAACATGATCACGAAATTTCACCTTTGTGTGATAAATATAAGGAATTGTGAGTCCACCATAACTTTAAAATATTTAAAAGAAACAAAATTAAATTTGTAATATTTAATGTGAGTTATAGCAGTGTTGCTTAACATTTTTTTTTTTAATTTCAGTTTTGTTTTACGTTTTATTTAAATTTCCAATTGCTTGCTTTACGACATTAAAAAAATATTCTTAACAGTAATATATAAAATCGTATAATTAATCCATAGTTTCCGTAACTGGCAACATGTACGGAATATAACTTACAGAGCTGCCAACTCTTCCGATTTTATCGGAAGACTTTCCAGCATAATTTTAAAAGAAATTTTATTTAAAGGTTGGACTTACGTTATATTTACGTGATGAAGCTAAATTAGTGGTAAATATTTTTCCGATAAACACGGAAGAGTTAGCTGCTCTGCATAAACATCTACTTTCTGTAAATAGTGATTTATTTAAAGGGAAAAAAAGAATAATAAATAAAGCAGAGTTCTTACAAGCGGCCACCCTTGTTAAGACACACACTCCTTCACCGACCCAATTTGTAAGGCAAATATTACTCACCTTATCTACTTAATGTTAAAAGATTCTCCGGAAGAGACCGAAAAAACATTTATAAATGACGGAACCCAGTTCGCTGTCCGAATTTTTAAAAACTTTTTCCGGAAATACAGTAACCAAAGACCACATTCGAATCCAGTCACTGTACTGCGAATCGACAGCAGGCGCAAGTACACGTACAAATCTTTTAAGTTGAGAAGAGATATGTTTAAGAAACAAGTGTTTTTACCGTTGGACCAGGGTAGTGATGAGATCAAGTCAACCGAAAAGGAAATTAGGAGAGGAAGTTGGAGGTTACTTTTGGTTGTAGAAGCATCCCCCATCTCCCCCCCTCCCTAAAAAAAAGCAAATAAAATTTATTATGGCGATTTCAGAATGTATGAAGATTATCAGTGTAAATTGTTCTTTTGCCAGATGTAAAAGCGAAAGTAGCGATAGAAATACTCTCGGAGGAAAAAAAAAAGCAGTTTTAATAATACCGAAATTTCTGTTGTTTTTCTTTTTAATTAAAAAAATATATTTGTATAATTAGGTGTGTATAGTATGCAATTTTATAAATAACAAAACAAGCAATATTTATCCACACCTTTCTCTTCTTGGCAATCAAATGTTTTCTAATTCTTTGAGTGACCACCTCGCTCAACGACCAGTTTACCAGCGGAACGCAGGATGACCGATACCGCGAATTTTCATTGTTCAGTTTGTACGTGGATAGTTTATTTATTAGTAAGATTTACACCCAGCTTAAGAGTTAATATCAAAATAAAATGTATTATACAGAAAACTGTTTACAAAAAGTGGTGAGCTACATTCCATGAATGTTGCCCTTATGAGTATTTCTATAAAGAGGTGTTTTTGTATTTGCAATGGAAGTTTCATTTTCGAAGCGGCTTTACACGGTACATAAAATTGCAAATTTTTATAAGTAAAGTTTCTCATATCATTCTTCATGATGCTACATTTTTGAGTTTAAAATAAAACGTACTCAATAAAAAGTGTCTAAAGAACTGTGCGTATTGTTTTTTTCACTTGCACTTAAATATGTGTGAAATTAATATATTGTACTGAAGATAATAAATTTTAAAACGTTTTATAAATAAAGGAAGTAAACCGAAATTTTGATACATTACTCAATATTGACAGTATAAACATAAGTAAGCAAAACATTATTAAATATTAAAATAAATATCGTATTATTTATTTAGAAACTGACAAAATGTAAAAATAATAAATAGTAATATTTTGAAACAATTATCCTTTTAAGTACACTAGTCTTGAAGAGACCTTTAAAATACGTCTAAGCTATATTTCAGTACTTGGAAAGATTTGTACCCGTGTAAGTGTCCATGCGATAAATTCAAATAATGTATATTTTACAGATAAATTAAATTACATTCCTTTCTACTTTCATGTCACTTTTGAATCAATCCATTTACTCATTCGAATATTAGGGAAACATAAAGGGATTGGAAATCTTCAACTACTATTTCTCAAGAAAATTAGAAAAGGACATAAAATCTGAATGTTTTTCCCTCGAGTAAGAATTCTCATCAACTTTCTTAAAATTATTTAATTTTCATCCACTCAAAATTAATTTCAAGAAACGTGGACTCTTTAATTATGGATACTAATAGTATCTGTTTTGTTTTTAATTAATTTATACTGATAAATTTATGCAACATTTTCTGTGTTTAAAACAAAATGTACATTTTCTGAATGAGATTAATAATGAAAAATCTGCCCTACTATATAAATATACCAAAAGGCTTATCAAACATTACCAACATTTTTACCTTAATTTAACGTATATGTACAACATATTTAGTCAAACAAATTGTTTGATCGTCTTCAAAATTCATATTTGATTTTTTTCTCGTATGATAAATTATTCAGACTGGAGTAATGCAATAACAATCACAAATGTCCTCTATCTATGAGGTATTAGGAGTTCAGGAAATTGGTAATTTCGTTTGACTACTTAAGAAAGTTGAAGGTGAAAAATCCTATGTCGTTTTCCCAAGAAAACTCGACAGTATTGTCAGAGCTTAAATTATTCCTTCGAGTTAAAATCAATTTTCATTTTGAACAGAGACAGCCGACCTTGACGGTTTACAGGGCTTGAAAATTTGCCCTCCCGAATCTACCATCCGACAATCCATCCGGGGGAACAGGCCTGTCATTCGGTTAGCCGGTTTGAAGACCATCGTATATTATTGTCAAAACAGTTTACCTTATGAATAAATTACAAGGAATAAATACATAATACTACAGATTTTTTTCTTCTGAATGTAAAATAAATGATTTTTAAAAAGTTAAATTTTTTGGAAGTTGAAACAAAACAAAAAAAAAATTAATACAGCAACACCAGAACTTCAGAAACTGACTTGTGATTCGGGTGACACATAATTCGGTCTAACAAATGATTCGAGTAGGCGGAATCACTTTTTCTAGAAATTATAAATTTAGTGATATGCAGCGAAGAAAATGTAAATTTCTTTTGAAGAAGGTATTTTTTCCCCCCTTTCCAATGGTGCGCCTAGATGCCTTAGAAGTACTGGCCACTACTAAGGCCGGAATTGTTGGTCATCTTATTTTTTGGGCACCTAGTAGGTAGACTAACGTTCCCCCTATGAAGGGACGGACACAATGACACCCACGCCCAGTTGGGAATCGAATCCCTGCCGTCGGGAGTTGAACCCGAAACCGTAGTACGGTTCTTTATCCACCATGCAATCCGGTCGGCTGTTTTGAAGAAGATAAGCTGTATATTCACTGTAAGCTTTTTCGATAGGTATCACAATGGATCAAATTTTAATATATTTTACTGATTGTATCTTGATCACCATTTCGGGAATTAACGTTTACAAAAGTTGACAAATATTTCATTTTGCATTTTTTCACTGTTTCATTGCTCGTATCTCGCCATAAGTTCTAAATATCGTGATACAACTCACAATATTTTGTAGGATTTTTTTCTGCTTTTTCTATACATGGGGTTACTTTTGTCCAGTTTGTTCAGAATCTTCAGAAATGAGGGATTACTAAGGTTTTATTTTTCATTCCATACGTGATAGTGTGAAAACATTTGGGGATAAACCAGGTGTTCTAAGTTGATTTTTGATAGCTCTTCTATTACCTCCTAAAATATTTTAACAGAGTTCTGAATTCCCCTCGACTTCAAAATTTTTAGAATGAATTGCAATCTTAATGTCGGACGTTTCATATGTAACTGAGTGCTTTTGAGCAACCGGAATCATAATTTTCCTACAAAAACAATTTGATTTTATGCCTAAATTCTCTAAGGCAGGACAATTCCTTTCAGAAACCGGCAGGATTCGCATTTACAGGTAGCAGAGCGATGTGAAAACTGCCTCTCGCCGACACTCGCTGGGTAAACCATAGCGTTACCAAGCCGCGTTTGCAGCTGTTTTTTTAAATTTCCTCTGACAGTAACTCCTACATTTCCTTTCAGAATTTTTTCCTATATAAAAATTTACCATTTTGCTTTTCTGATGGTTAATTTTTTATACGAAGTATATAAAATGAAGTCAAAGGATCCAGTAAAATTTACTATTAAATTATTTTCTTAATTTTTTAAATAAAAGTCACACGTACGGAGACTTCTCACTCTAATTCAAAAGTTTTTTTTTAATAAAGTCGAACGCTTCGGGAAACATTTGGAGATAGACTAGGGTTGTATGCTGATATGTGCTACTTATGAGCTTTTTTGGAGCGCAATAAAGTATTTTACGAAAGCTCTCAAGCATCCTTTATACAAAATTTTATTGTTTGCTTTTCATTCCATTAGTTCTGTAGTTTTATATTGTTTGGTTTTTTGTGTCAAGTTGTGTGAGAATGTTTTGAGTCACTTTGTTCTTCATAATGTAGTTTGTTTATCACCCAATTCAGAGAATTGCTCTCCATGCGATATATTTTGATCGTAAATTGTTTGAAAGATCCAAGATGTTTAGCGAAATAAATATCCAAATGATATAAATGTCTCTCCAGTACGAGAGCTTTTAGATCACTCTGTATTTTTATTTTATACTTTTACAGTGTTACTTTAGTTTCGAAGAAAAGTAAAGGAAAGCGCATAGCTAAAATGGTCTTACGTGATATGCAATTAATCTTTTATATGCTTTTTATTTTCATATGCGTGTGTGAAACACATTTTACCACAAGTTTATTTTTACACATTATTTTAGGTATTTAAGGAGATATTTAAACTTTATGACGCTTGCATATCTGACGCTAGTAAATAATTATGTAGTTCATAGTGTTGCATTCAAATTTTTTAAAATAAAAGTTAAAATGCTTCTGTGATGTATCAGGTATCATGGCGCCGTGCCGCTCAGGGCATAAAATAAATATTTGTTTAGTGTATAGTTTTACTAATAGTTGGCGCTAATTACGTAGATTGGATAGCATAATTGGTGAAAACGTGTTTTAAGTTCAGATATTAATGTCTTTCGTTTACATGGACAACAGGGAGGAAATGTCTTTACATGAAATATTCTAACATCATTGACAGAATCTTTTTCTCAATAGAAATATCGGAAAGATCATGATAAATGACTGGGCCTATGACAACGTAAAGAAACAAATTTTGTTTGCACTTGTTTAGTGTACCTAGCACTGTAAATGAAATTTTATTCTTGATTATGCGTTTTAAAAAAGTGTGTCCACAGCTCACAAAAGTTTTAAATATGATTACTTTACTTTAAATTTACAATACAATACTTTAAATAATGGTTTGTGTGTTCGTTTAAATTGAAATATTGAATTTGAATAAAAAAGCTTAGTTAAAATGTAATTATTTACTAGCTGCTATCCGCGACTGCGTCCGCGTCGGCTTTAGAATTAGGTCCAGATATGTTTGCACTATAGACACAAAAGAGACTGTATTTAAATATTATTTTTTTTTTTAGTTATTTTAAATGAAGTATAATGCATGGTAGTATTATACGTCATTTGTACTTCATGCGTTTTTTTTTTTTTTTTTTTTTTTTAACGCATTTGGCGAATAGAGACAATTACGACAATATTTGCGAACTTCTTGAGTGCTCTTGTAACAGAAATATTTATGCTATTTGCATGAATTCTAGCCCACCTTAATCAGGAATAGTACAGATTTCTGTTAGTGAAAAAGTTTTAGAATCGGTTCTCTAGTTACAGAGATACCCATAGAACGTAATGTATTAGGATTATTTTGAGAGTGCCAGTACAAGAAGTATTTATGCTACATGCATGAATTTTAGTCTATCATTCTCAGGAATAGTTTAGCTCTGGAATCGGTTTCTGGAACAGTTTTGGAATCGGTTCAATAGCAGACATACACATAGAGCGTAACGCAATTCTTATGAGTATCTCTGTAAAAGAACTATTTGTGACATATACATAAAAGGTAGATTATAAAACTCAGGCCCCCACCAGTAGCTGAGAGGTTCTGCTCTTGAAACTGGAAGGCGGAAGTGCCAGGTTCAAATCCCGGTCGCGCCTATCGATCTAGCCGTTCGGAGTTTTCCTTTGTTTTCTCCGAAACCGCGTGCAAATAAGAAATAGGATCCCTTAAAAAGTATCCCTTAGAAGAGGGCATTACACATATAGTCCTAGGACCCTAGTGCAGTCAATCGCCCTTAACCCACAAGCAAACAAACTATAATACTCAGGAATAGTGTAATTTTAAATCAGTGAAAAAAGTTCTAGAATCGGTTCAAAATGCCCACAGAGCATAATGTTTTAGAATTGTTTTGAGTGTCTCTCTATTCTAAAAAAAAGTAACGGCCGCTGACGCCGCCACCGCCGCTGTCAAGAGCTTGTTCGGCTATCTCCTCCAAAACCGTGGGAATTTGAGTTTCGACTAAGGTGTCCACAGATTCGGAAAATTCCGGGGAACCTCATAAACTAACTTAAAATTTCAAAAATTATATTATTTTAGAAAATATTAATAAAAAACTGAAAAAATAAACATAATGCTTGTGGGTTTGGCAAATTTTCGCCAGCATAAAATCATTCATTCCTTTGTAACAAAGCAATTCCTAGTATGTAGAATCGCGTGATATTGACAAACATGATGTAGAATTACACCAATATTACGCCAAATTAAAAAGTATATGAAAGAAACTACTCAAAGTGTGTTACACAAAGTTGACAATTTTCAAATAGTTACTTCTCTTAGAGAAAAGGAGTTTAGAATTAGCGACTATTCGTTTTCCAAAGCAGAATAACTAATTGTAACTGATTTTAAAAGCGCCATCTTCGCATTAGGTACGATCTAGAAAAGTGGTATCTCTCCAAGCAGGGTGAATCTAAACGGCGATTTCCAAAAATTTTGGAACCCAGTATCTTGAAAATGAAAAATAATTAAAATGCAGATTATTTTAAAGCCGGTTCGGTCCAGATGGAGTATTTGTGACGAGTAGGAATATTTGGCGACGTTAACTATGCCATTATAGCACTTATAGTACACTTTGGATATTTGCCAGCACGGCAAGAGGATTTAATTCGTGGTTCTACATACGCAAATCTGCAAAGGATTATGTATATGAAAATATGGATAACGGTTTTCCCGGTAACCTTACATGAGCAGTAATTATAGATTGTGAGCATGTGTGAATCGCCAAATAACGAAAAGTCGCCATTGGGGACAAACTATCCTAGCTGTTCCGTAGTTTTTATGAAAGAAAGCATATGCAGTACTGTTTTCTTAGAGCTAATTATTAAATATACATACACACAACTCGCCAAATTATGAAATATCGCCATAATAGGCTAATACGCGGGGTGTTTCATGGGTTTCACATAATTCAAAATAGTGTGAAGCTTGAATTTTTATGTTCCGAGAAATGTGCAAGAACCGAGCAATGTGCAGCTTGGTATCATTCTATCTGATCCAACCTTTGGGTTTTATGTGTTGAAATTATGCCTTTTTTAAGAATAAGCCTTATTAGGGGTCAAATGCCTCATACAAAAAGTGAGTGTAGCGAGTCTAGAGGTCTCGGCCCCTAGTCTTTGTAAAAGAATTATTTATGCAATAGGCACCAAAGGTTGCCTGTATGTTGATCCAGGGCATAAGCTATCTTCTTTCCAAATTTAATCCAATTCCGTTCTGCCATTTTCGTGTGATTCAGTCTGAATCATCCAAACATAAAAACGCACACATTTATAGTATTATTGGCAGGATTTGGAAATTTATGAACTTTAAGAAGTACATTTGGACTTTTCTTTCTTATGATTTTTTATTTGGCTTAAAACTGCCGTAATTTCCATGTCATTTCATGTTTTCCAAATGCAAGTTTTCTGCAAATAGAATTTATACTTTATTTGAAAAGTATAAATCATATTGTGCGGGCGAAACTCGCCAAGTATGACCACCTAAAAAAGGTTATTAATTATAAGTTAAAAAAATAATTAAAACTTCAAAATTCTAAGCCTCAGTTCGCATTACCGAAGTCGTGGGCTTATATGCTCAAAATTTCAAAATTCATCGTGTTGTAGATTTGTCTAGAGAACATTCATTTTCATTATTATAGATAGGTAGATTTGGCATAAAACTGGCATGATATCCGTGGTATTTCATGCTTTTCAAATGCACGCGATTCTGCAAAGCATTTCTGTTACCTGAAAACGTGAAAACGGCTTTTAATAAATAATTAAAAAAAGTAATTAGAAATCTAAAACTTTAAGTAGCCTATAACAATCTCCTGGGTCCCATCCATCGCTATACCAATATTCACTATAATCGATTCAACGTTTTACGCATGAAAGCGTAGCAAACAAACACGCACACTTTCACAATTATAATATTAGTTCGGGTGTACACAAATTGACGAAATCATGAATATACCATTAACAGTAGATTAGCTCTTATCATATTTTCCTTGATCTGCAAAAGCAACAACCTAATAAAAATTAATTTCGCAATTTTAAATTAGCTGAATTGCAACAGTTATTAAGTTTAAATGAACAGTAAAATACTGTGGAATCCTAAAAAGAGACTATCTTACTTTCAAAATAATGTGCACTGCTGATTAAAGAAATAAATTCGTGGAAGTCCCTAAGGAACTAAAATCCATTCTATTTAGATATTAAAACGACTTTTGCTGACGAATCTGCATGCAAAGAATTGCGAACGATGCAATTACTAGCATTAGATAACTGAACGAAAACTCTTTCAGTACGCCAAATCTCGAAAACTTTTCTACATTTATCAGCTTGTTATGCTCGGAAATTCAGAATGGATTGTTTGGATTTAAATCAAGATGAATGTTATCGGAAAAGCATTAATAGAAGACCCTTGACATTTTTATTTTTGGATATTTCAAATTTTCTCCTTTTTCTTCTTTCCTGATTTTCATTTCTTTTTTTTTTTTTTTTTTCCAATGGGCAGGCACTTGCTCATCAAGCATTCGCCACTGCAAAGGCCCGAGTTACTGTCCATTTTATTATGGGAGCACCCAGTGAGCGGACAGCATTACCCCCTATGAAGGGACGGACAAGTTAACATCCATGGCCAAGCTGGGATTCGAACCCGGACCCATGGCGTGATAGAATGGTTCTCTAGCCACTACACCACCTGGGCGGCTTTCCATTTCTGTTAAATTAAACAAATCATAATATAAAATAGTTTTATTAAATTTGTATTTTACTAAATTTCCTAATTTTCAAACACTAGAACTCACATTGTTCATGAAAGCAATCAAAATGTTTCGTATAGAAGCGCAACATTAGTTGACTTTTATGCGAAAGTACATTTGGTATTTATTGGATTGCATTTTTATATGAAATTGTCTGTGTATAAGGAGTGAGTCTGACATCAATTCTCAGAGAGGAATTGTTTTCATCTCATTTTCAGACATCAAATTTTTAATATTACTTCGCATGACTAAGATTATCGATTACGTAGCAAGATTTTGTATTGCATTATGCATTTCTATATGCTAGGGGGAAATGTCCTATTCTCAAAGTGCTTTTTCAAGTAAAACATTTCAAATGTTAATTTAAGACTACATAATTCAGCATTTTGAACTGCTTTGAATGAATCTCCATTTCATGCTATGAGACACTTAACGACAAGTTGCACCGCAGCTGCAAACTTTTGAGCCATTTTTGGAAAGTTATTTTACTCTTCCTCTTCATTATCTACCGTTTGGTTATGAATTCATTTTAATTAATATGTTTGAATTAAAGTAATTGGAAATTGTGATGGATAATCTTACCAACAAAATCACAAAAATTGATAGCTATGAAGTTGAATAAATATAATCGTTTAGCTGCTCGGCAAGTTTCTAGCCTAGGAACTCCAATATACTCCCTCCTTTAATTCACTTCAGTTCAAATTGATTATTTAGGTTTTTTTTTTATATACCATGTCGCTATTATGTTTTTTGAATTTACCACCCCATTGCTTCCACTCGTATCAGCACTATTTCCGGCAAGTCTTAATGTTCGAACTTCAAGAACTACATGGAAGACCTACTTCAGTTGCTAGACCTGACTGAGACCAAAGGCGGATCCAGGGGGTGGGCAAAGGGGGCACGTCCACTCCGAGAGAAATATATTTACAGTAGATAAATGGGGCTTTCACCAATATTAAGTGGGCTTTGCACTAGATCATAGGTTCCCAACGTGGGCAATAACGCCCCCTTGTGGGCGTTTGAGACTTTCAGGGGGCGGTAAAAGACCCCCTGAAAGTCTCAGGGAAAGTCTCCTGAGAAAATTAGGAGGCGTTGATATGGCACGAACTGGCGTGTGGAGATTTACCAAATATAGTCTAAAAAAGACTTAAAAATCACTCTGATAATTCATTTCTATCACGTGTACGAAAATTCACATATTTCGATATGAGACTTCGCTGTTGAGAGAAAGAGATACCTCTCTAAAACTTTTATTCCTCTTTTTTAAATGAAGAAGAAATTCAGTAGAGTTTCAATTCCAACTATTCTATCTATTAGTAATTTTTTTAAATTTAATTCTTGTTTTCACCATGCATTATGTACGCTCTTATTTCTCTGGAGTGGGATGGGGGCGGTATTGAAATATTCACTAGAAAAGGGGGCACTAGTTCAAAAAAGGTTGGGAACCTATGCACTAGATAAAGGAGTATTCACGATTTGCGACCCCTCCGATAAAATCTACCCTTGAGTAAGACTGCTGAAGGGATAGGAGTCTGAAAGTCCTATGGAGCATTTGGGAACAACATTTATCTGGAGTAAGGTGTCGAAGTCTAAACTTTTTGACTTCGATTCAATTTTCAAACGATACCTGGCACACTGCTGCAAACTGCTCCGGAATATAATTAACCACTTTTTTTAAACTGATTTTGTTGCTTTTCCGAAAATTTTCAAAGGTAAGTATGTAATTAAGTTGCTGCTTATAAAAACTTTATATGGAATTTTACTGATTATAAAAAGTGTTTGATTATACTCCGAAGCAGATGGCAACTCACCGGAATGAAAAATAGCTGCCAAAAAATCCGGAACAATACCACTTTTTGCAAACAGTAAATTTTTACGTTAAAATATAAAGTTTAGCGTCAATAGTAGACGGTGGTTAATTCAGTTAGTTAAAATTTTGCTGTGTACAAAAGGGGTTACTAGAGATGGGCGGTTCGACTCATTTTACTGATTCGAATCTCGACTCACTCACTACTTCGATGATTCGAATCTTGAATCAATAAAACGACTAAAGAAATTATCACCCATTCATCGGGTTTCTTCTCCGCTGAGTTCTCGGGCAGTTAGCATCTCTCTCTCCTTGCTCGAGTAAAACTAGTGTTTAAACTGCCCGAAATGAAAATACAGGGAAGCTTCGTATGACCCCCTGGGCCTGTAAGATTAAAAGGTTAAGTTTGGTGTCAAAGCATTCGAAATTTTAAGTATCGGTGGGGTGTTAAGTCTAGGGGGGGGGTCGAGAATCAATAAAAACGCGCTCCGGTGGATAGGTTCCGAGATATACGTTAATTAATTATGGTAATTAGACTAATAAACCATGGAGCTGTTTTTTCCGCGATCCGGCATCGTCATCAACGGAGAGAAAGCAGTAGCAAAAGCATCACAAGCTGGTATTGATCTCAGGATTTTCTTATCGCCGGCCTCAGAGGCGTAGCCAAGGGGGGGGGTTAGGGGGGTCATAACCCCCCACGAGGAAATTTTGCCATACAAAATGTATATTCTTCACTACATTATCATACGCACGTATACATATATATATGAGTTGCAGTAGTCATAACCCCCCCCATGAAAAATTTCTGGCTACGCCCTTGGCCGGCCTGTATTTTTTACCTTTATCGAATTCGAGATTTCACTGAAATGAAAATGCGAATATCGGATATTTGATGTTGAAATAAAACCGATATGTCGATATTTATCGATTTTTGGCCCAGTCCTACTGAGGGGCTGCTGCCCCCCGACAAAAAAATGGGACCCTTTACTTAGCTTACAATTGAACTTCATCTTTAAATTTGATACCCAGCCCACCCCGAAATAAAATCCTGGCTACGCCACTGTCAATAACACTAACTACGCCACTGCTTTAGACCCTATTTTGTATTTCTCTGAATTACGAAAGAAAATAAAATAATTCCCCTTAAACGACAAACAAGGTAAAAAAAATATCTTAAACGAAATCTGCAGCAATAAAGCGAAATGTTATTTTGCTTACTACAAAGTCCTTTTGTGAGAGCGCTTAATACCGCCCATATATCCTTCATTAAAAGTGACAAGCACAATCCTAACTTTATTTCATTCTATTTCCCTTCACATGAAAACCCGCCACCATGTAAACTTAACGTTCCGTTTTTTTTTTTTTTTTGAGGGTGGGGGCAGGGGGACATATATTGAAGTTAAAAGTAGAAAAGGGATGTTTCAGAAAAATTTTAACAAATATTAAACCAGCCAGACAAGTTGGAAGGAGGCAGCACCCCCGAGGGAAAAAGGTTTAAACAACTTTGAGACACCCCCCCGCTCTTCCACGAGCATTGGCTTAAATTGGCATGTAATATTTGGATGGGGTGAATAAATGTTTCCGATTGTAGAAAATATCGTTATTATAAATAGCTGTGATACTTGAATTTTCTTAATTTTTTTTTCGGGGGGGGGGATTGACCCCTCTTGCTCTTAGGAAGTAACGCCTATGCCCCCCGCCAAAAGCAAACGATGTTCGACCCACTCCGCACACACAGACAGATGAAACTTTAAATCCGACCACCAACCAAGAAATGAAACACCAAAGATTCGAAAAAAAAACTTCAATTAAATGAAACATCCTTTCAACTCTTTTCGACTCCTTTCGACTCTGAGTCGATAGAAGATTCGAAAAAACCCCTCCAATTAAATGAAACATCCTTTCAACTCTTTTCGACTCCTTCCGACTCTGAGTCGATAGAAGATTCGAAAAACTAACAAATCTCAACGATCGTATACAATCACCGAAACAGAGCGAAACACTGAATCAGTAAAGATTCGTTGCTGCACCAACTCAGTGACCAACTCACCCACACCCACTCATTTGCTGTTTCAAATCATCTATCGACTCAGAGTCGAAAAGAGTCGTAAAGAGTCGAAAAGAGTTGAAAGAGTAAGGGAAAATCTCTGGGAACGGCAAAGGGAAAATAAGTTTTCCTTCCCTTCGAACTTGGAATGTATTTCCCCACAGTTGAGGGCTTGAGATTCGAATCAGTAGAGATTGAGTGTAAAGACTGAGCCACTCAGTACCACGATTCGAATCACTGATTCGACTCATCGAATCATTGGCCATCTCTAGGGGTTACTGATATTACAGAATTGTATGCAGCTGAGCACGCGGTACCCTACGGTACTTGGCATTTCGGATTCGCTTAAAATTAAAAGACTTCTAATAGGCGGCGAACGTTGGCCTGCCTATAAGGCGTCGCCAAAATAAAATGCCGAACATCTCCGAATGTCATAGTGATCGAGCCTATAGCTGACCCTTCTTTATGAAATAAAAAAATATTGTTTTGAAAACAATGTTCACTACAGATTCAAGAAGGAAGTTGTTTGAAATTTATATTTAGAGAATACTTTTACCTCCCTTCTAGAATCAACGACCCTTGCATCATTCAAAAAGTCATTATTCCAGTTATTCGATATTCCTATTCTTGATATTATTATCAATTATATCGATTTTTCTTTGGTCATTATTTTAATCGTCAAAATGGTTTTTAAAATTTATTATTATCGTTATTCTTATATATTTTTTCTTTTACAGGTAAGATTTCATTCACTTATGCTCTTCCGCCAGAATGCATGCGTTTATCATGTGCGTAATTGAGAGGTGAGTATGTATCTCAATACGCATGAGAGATGCTATTTAATTATTGTTTCGAAACTGAAATAGATTACATTATAAAACAGTTTTAAATATTCTAAGCAAATGAATATTCTCCGTCATTCTTAATGTAAATTTCTTATCTGTACGTTCATGCCTGATGAAATTGCATTTAAAAATTACATTTAAGAATTCTTTCAAAATTAGGTCTTTATTGCATTAACATAAAACCGATTTAATCATAAAATTTACTGTGCCTATTTATAAGAAATAAGAACAGTAGCCTTGTTTCATGAGTCATGAGACTGATAGCAGGATTGCATTAGTTCATATCGGGAATTACACTTTAGGCATATATAATTTCTTTATTTAACATTTCAATATCTTCAAACGTATAGTTTTTGAAGCTTCTAAACGTCAACTCTGAAAGTTCAAACACGACTGAGAAAATTTAATCTCGGCAAAAGCTAAAATTACCTCTTCTGTACCCTTTTCAGCCACCACGAAAAAGTTAAAGCCTAAATGCCCTGGCGATAATACCTGAGCATTACGTACACTGTGGAATCAAGCATCACTCCCTAGATATAGAAGGCCTGAGAACAGAAATTTATTCGTCCTCAATAGGTCGTCTAAGATGACGTCATCACAGTTTCTTTTTCACAAAATAAAGCTATTCAAAATTTCTGGTGGATGATACAAATTTTGGAAAATATCTTTAGTTAAAAATTAAAGTTAAAATATCTTTCTGATAAAAAAAATATTATGATCTATTTCTATATTAAATTATTTAATTAGTGATAGTTATTTTTCCTATTTGTCGTAAAATTGAATTTTCTGTCTTAAATCATTAAAATGTTTCATTCAGGAGTAATTTCACCACAAACTTTGAGTAGTTAAACTTTGTGAAGTTAAATGTGTGATGACGTAAAAATTTCTGTTCTCGGGCATTGTATATTTGGAGGGTTTTGAATCAAGTCACTAGACTTAAGCACTGTCACAGGCAGTAACTTGAAAACCAAATTTGCGATAGAAGAACATCAATGTACTCGATTCACCTGACACCACCTAGGAGAAAGCCTGAGAACGGAATTTTTTGAGTCATCACCAGATCCACTAAATTAACGGCATTACACATTTAATTTCGTAAAGTAAAACTATTCAAAGTTTGTGGTGAATTTTCTCCCGGATAAAACATTTTGCTGATTTAAGATAGAAAAATTAATTTTACGACAAATAGGAAATTTTAACTATCACTAATCATATAATATGATATGATATAGAAATAGATCATAATAAATTATTTTTTTATGAGAAAGGCATTTTAATTTTTATCTTATTCATCATTCACCAAACATTTTAGATATTTTAGCCTTGTGTAACTAAAACTGTGATGACATAAAAGCTTCTGTTTTTAGGTCTTCTATATCTAGGAGGAGTCGATTGGCCGTGTTTTGAGAAAAATTTTTAGAAAATATGCTGTCGGCAAAAAGTGGCTAATTTTGTGTCGTAAAATTTAAAAAAATGATTTTTCCTGGTTGGAAATTCATTAAA
>JAWZYV010000368.1:0-20716 GCA_038373885.1 Cheiracanthium punctorium
AAATGAAATTTATTTCAATAATTTAATTATCATTTGCGACACGCCTCATCTCAAAGGGGCAGAGCAAATATACGACTTCACTGAGTATAACTTCACTGAGTTGAGGTGTACTAAGACACTAACTAGATATTTGACGTAAATTTAATCCAAGTAAACCAAGGAGTCGTTCTAAAGTTTGTATTGTCCTGTTTAAAAAATTTATAAATAGTTTACGGTGAAGAGTCCTCCCGGCCTGGCAACTTTATTTCTATAATGAACAAAGAGCACGGTTTTCTACCAGTAGATGAGTGACTTAACTTATTATTTTCCGCAAGATTTCTCACAAGATTCTCTACTATATTTAATTGACTACTGTTCTTCGAGCTGGGGACTGGTGTGTAAGAGCCGGCGGAGAGCAGATCATTACAAAGTAAATGTGTGGTCAACTAATTAGAAATGGTGGGTTTTCAAGCTTCATGGCTCTCTTTTAAATTTTCTAAGAATTATTGAAAAGGGGACAAATCCCAAAAACAAACACACATTAACCGTTCACATTACATGCAGATCATTACATTTCTATTGTGTTTTTGTTAATCAATACAGACCGTACCAATATCAAAAAAACAGAATATTTCACTTTCCCACTCTTAAAAGACTTGAAACTACATCTGTTCTCCGAGCTTTTTTTTTTCTCCGTTTATGAAATAAAGCAATGTGCGGAAAAGATACTGGCTATTGAGTCACACATCGAGCCTACTTTCATAAAAAAAGCACTCTAAATTTACACACACAGATATATCTGGCGTTGATATCTCTGTGGAGAGTGTTTTACGAGGTCGAGGAAGTGTCGCATATCATGCATCCGCAGTCTCTTCTCTGCCTCTATACACAGTATGTAGTTTGACTGTCTCACGGTGGGCACACACACACGCATATTTTGAGGATCACAAAAACACAATCTAACTCTCTAAGCCACGAGGCTCGTTTAGTTACGATAAATCAAACACTAGACATGTCATCTCATCTACGCGTCTAAAACTCCTCCAAATAAAGAAAGAGTTGTAGGTAATTTGGAACATGGTAGGTAAAACATTTTCCACTTAGCGTTCCAAAAACATACTTCTCTAAAATGCCTAAACCAAAGAAACAGTTGCTAAAATACTTCCCTAGCTCTGTTTTTAACCTTTTTTTAAATCAGAATGATCGTATTTCCTTTCTAGTGAGGTTAGCTGCCAACTATAGGTTAACCGCTGCCGAAGGCCAGAGACGTCGCCAGTTTTCTGTGAAGGTCGCCTAATAGAAAGTCAACATTTCTCCTGTGTTGGTCATTAATCTTGAACCAATTCTAGGGAATAGCTAATACCTTGGATTGGGCACCCGAAAATTTATATTGTTCGAACATGAGGACTTGGGGCCAGGGAAATTTTCAGGTGCACCTAGTCCCTTTGCGTGCACCGATACCAAGCAGTCCCGTCGCTAGAGATCATTATAACGTAGACCATTATTTTTTCCTTCAAGAACGGGACATCTACTATTTTTTTTAGGCAATAGTGTATTTATTTTCTTCCTCAAAACGGGACATCTACAGTTTTTAAGGTGATCAGCGTACCTAGACTGAATTTACAGGTCTCTTTTTTTTGTATTCGTAGATCGGATTCTTTCCTAGAGAGGTATAGACTGCCAACTATAGGTTTAACCGCTGCGAAGGCCAGAGACGTCGCCAGTTTTCCTGTGAAGGGTCGCCTAATAGGTAAAAATCAACATTTCTTCCTGTGCTTGGTTCCTTAATCTTGAACCAATTCTATGGGATAGCTAATACTTGGATTGGCAACCCGCAGTTTATATGTTCGAACATGGAGACTTTGGGGCCATGGGCAGATTTCAGGTGCACCTAGTCCCTTTGGCGTGCACTATACCAAAGCAGTCCCGTCGAATAGAGTCATATTAACGTGACCATTTATTTTTTTTCCTTCAAAACGGGACATCTACTATTTTTTAGGCAATAGTGTATTTATTTTCTTCCTCAAGGCGGGACATCTACAGTTTTTAAGGTGATAGTGTAGCTAGACTGAATTTACTGGTCTGGGTATCTTTTAGTTGTTAAGAAAACGCGCAAAAAAAGTTTGTGTTAATGTTAATATCAAAATAAAAATAAAAAAAAACTTTGCTAAAACACACATATACTATAAACAATAGTACAAGACGTACGTTTTGGATGGTACAAGGGATAGGCCATTCTTCGACTTCAAAAACACCATCCGATACAAGGCAGGAAGGTAAGAAAGTGGGAAATATAAACAAAAGGACACATAGAAAAAAGGAAGTTGTCATTCGGAAGGAAAAAAATCTTAGAAAACCAGAGGGAAAAGGGAAAACAAAGTGGAGATCGGGGAGGGGAAGGAACAAGCAAAAGCGGGAAATCGGAAAAAAACACTCAAATTACTGGTGTTAAACTATAAAGTAAATAAAAAACTTTGTAAAAAACACACATAAGAGGTTATAGGTAAGAAGATACATACGTTTCAGCCAAAAATTGTTTTGGCCTTCGTCAGTCCAAGCCCTCGTCACAAGGAACTCAGGGAACGTTCCCTGAGTTCCTTGTGACGAGGGCTTGGACTGACGAAGGCCAAAACAACTTTTGGCCGAAACGTACGTATCTTCTTACCTATAACCTCTTATGTGTGTTTTTTACAAAGTTTTTTATTTACTTTAAAAGCGGGACATGACTTTAAAAAAAGAAATGAAAATTAAATAAATTGAAATAGTTGACAAAAAAAGAACATTAAAAGAACAAACAAAAAATAATACATCCCCTCGGCATTTTATTTACGTCTCAAGAGGGGGGGGGGCGTCACGTTTTTTTTTTTTTTTTTTAAGACACTGTCGTTGGATGATTTTAGATTTTTAGCGGCCTTAATTGAAATCGTTACCGTGGGTTGCTCTCTTTCTAAAAACGGGACATTGCAGGGGACATTTTCTAAAAACGGGACATTACGGTGTCCCGAAGCTGTGCTTGTACAAATAGTAATAGTTGTACAAATGCCCGGCGGCGTCGGTGTGGCACGGCGGCGCAGACTTCTAGCCGTACAGCCAGCCGTGTCAGAAAATTTATTTAGCTCTGTGGATCCAGATCAGAGATTTTTTTCGACCACCATGTTGTTGGTAGTTAAATACATCGACGGCTAACGCTGCACTTTTTTCAGCGTTGGGCAGTCTATCCAGTGGTCTTCTATACTGATTCGTAAATGCTTCAAAGAGTTAAGATTAAGTGGTCAAGATAACAGGACAATAAATCTCATGTTGTGGCTAAATCAGAGTTCCCCACAATTGTCTTCTTTTTGCGTTCATTAAACAACGTTTACCGAATATATCAGCATATCTTCCCAAGAAACATTAATAGACGGTTACACCCACACACATAAAACACTTAATGAACAAACAACGCTTAAAATTAATTTTGAATGAATAGTCATTTAATCCCTTCTGAGTCGCTCCCTTGATATTTCTGGGCTGGTGAATGCAAAAGTTATGCTCCAGAAAAATTACAACATTCCAATCCTTATGACACGGATTATTTTTTTTTTAAATCAAAATATCCAAAACCTTAAAATGAATGCATATATTGTACACTTATTTTTATACAATATTTTTTATTAAAAGAATAGGTACTTTTATGATCGTTTTTTTAAATACGACCTTTAAGGGGGTTCAAAAAAACCTCTTAAAACGCACAACTAATGCAGTACCTTGAAATACGATTTCAGTTCGTTTCTTGACCAACCTTCTCTTAATCTTGAATCAGTTTTTCGCATTGAAATCACTTAAATACGATTAAACTTGTAAAAAAAAAAGAAAAATTTCCAAATAGCTGACATAAATAATTTCTTTCGGAATTTGTTCGTGAACCACCTAATTTTTTCACGAATTAGTCCTAAAAAAAATCAACTACTGAGTTAAAAAGTCTTAAGTTCTTTATAAGTGTAATCCCAGTGCGATGCAGAACGAACGAAAAGAAAGCAGTATTTACATTTGTATCTCTTTCAGTTATGTAATAAAGGATTATTAAAAAAAAAAGAGATTTCATGATGCTTCCGGGTGTGGATGAATACGGAATTCGAATTTTTGAAAAATTTTCTAGACGAATGCCGTCACTGGCCGAATTCGTGGCTTAAATTCTAGCAAAAGAAGTGCTGGAACCCTTGTAACAAAATTGCCCGTAATATCAAAATAGTACAGGAGCCCTAAACATAGGCGTAACCGGAGCGTCTCGACGCAGTAGGCAAGGTAAGCATCGTATCGGGGCACCATTTTCGAAATGGCACCATTTCGAATTCAAACATTGAGAAAAACTTGATCTGGAGCATAAAAAAAGAGGCGCTTTTTTTTACGTTTGCAGAGGGGCGCCACGCACTCTTGGGCCGCCCCTGGAATGCCCCATATAAATATACTGATTTGAATGTATTTTGCTCGCTATAACAACAAACTAATCTAAAGAATAAAAAGACTTAGAACCTTATTTGAAGTTTATCATTGAGGGAGTTCTGCATATAAGCAGAGATCTCAAACTTTGAACGAAATTTCATGAATAAATACATTTTTTTTTTATGTATAGCGGTATTGAATCACTACTGTTAACTAGAAACAACAGCCAGTTGCGGAGGCAATTACAACGGGTGCTAGAAAACTCTTTTGACGGAACGTGTCTTCACTTAATATATGTAATCTTCAACCACCCAAAATAAATAACTTCATATTCAATTTTTATTATGTAACCAAATCGAATTTCATGCTCTTCTGGAAACGTGCGGAAACTTTTCTCATTTGAAAGATTTCGTTTTGTGTAAACAGCTCCTCTTATATCAATGCTTCATGCGGGCGATATTATTTTAATGAGGGAAAAATTAAAATATTGTATCACAGGAAAAACCATTTTAAACGAATTAGAATCGCAACTTTCCATTCAAAGCCTGATAGCCGTGACTTCAATAGGACGTCATGTCGATTGTGCCAACCTAATTTTCCCATGCAAATTATTAACTTATTTTTGCTCTCTAAAATAAAATAAAACTGAAAATAGCGAAAAATCGCTAAAAAAAATTAGGGAACTGGTGGATTTTAAGATTTTTTTAAAGTAGCGCATATTATTTTCTATATTTTTATACATAATTAAAAATTTCAAGCTGATCGTGCAAACGGTGTAGATGTTATTATGCTTTATGTGCTTAATTTTTTTAATCCTTTTGGAGTAATGGCGGTAAAAGTTTTATCTTGGAGTGGTTGTCCCGGAATTGTTAGAAAGTCAGTGAGTCAGGGATTAGAGATGATACGGGCTCAGCCCGAAAGCCCGTATCCGAACCGGGCTCGGGCTCTGAAATGCACGATTGTGTTCGGGCTCGGGCTCGTGAATAAAGAATTTCTCCTTTATTGAACATACTCCTTGTAAAGAGATTTCGAAAAAGTGATTCATGGGAGAAATAATTATTATTTGTGTGTGTGTTTTAAGGCAAACCTGCACGTGGGGTATCTGCCTAGAACGGGGGGTGCCTTGGTAGGAGGACTTTCTAAGGGGTTCTAACGCGTATTCACGTTACATCTGGAGAAAACCTACCAAAACTCCAGACCGTTAGATCGACAGCCGCGCGATGGGACCCGAACCCGGGACCTTCACACCTCGGCCGTCTACCATTTTCAGTGGCATAACCACTGCGCCATGGTGAGGCCCATGACAATGGTGATTTGTAACAGTTGTAGGGGGACTTTTCTTAAAGTCAGGTTGCTAATTTAGCAACCTTGTGGCTAGATCTGATCATAATATCCATTCCAAATGCAAAATTTCTTCAAATAAATATGTACCCAAGTGGTTAAAATAAAAATTGTCAATTGCACAATTTATTAAGAAAATTTACCTATTATTGGAGTTTTGTGCAACAACTGGTTATTTGATATTATTATTATTTGATATAATTATTATTTGATAAACTTGCATATAAAGAATTAGTAGTGCATTAAGAGTTTGCTATTATATTTGTCTTTTAATTTGTACAAATGGCGAAATTTATGTTATTCTATCAATGAAGTAGTTGACTTTCATTTCTCTATTATCTGAAATTTCGGGCTCGGGCTCCGACTTAAGCAATATCGCTTGGGCTCGGGCGGTCTCTAATTGAAAGTCCTTGGGCTGTGACTTTAAAAAATGACCCATAACTCATCTCTATCAGAGATTAGCGCAACTATATAGGAGAATGAATTGGATCAGTCATCAGTATAATCCACAAATTTCTAAATACAGTCGATCCTGCTTATCGAAATATGAAATAGCCAATTTGCCACGAAAATTTATTCTAATAAGCCTGCTATTTGTATAACTCTAACTAATTATTACGGATTGAGTCATTGAAAATTTATTACAATAGGTGGGATATTCAATTAACCGATATTCCATTAAGCGGGTTCGACTGTAAATAAGTGTGCGTGTGAGAGAGACAACGAGAAGAAAACTGTAAATAACCTGGAATTGTTTATTTATTTATCTTTCGTATTAATTCTGATGCGTCACAATGGACTATTAAAGCACTTAAATTTATAGTAAATTGCTTACAAACTTCCAAGATAAACTAAATAGGTTAAGATGCGTATTACACAATATCGAGACAGCACTTGCGCTTAAAGCGACGGAAGTGCTCAAAGAAAGTCAGCAATTGCGTAAATACAGCAACTCACACCCATTAAAAATGGGACCAACACCCGAAAACTTACAAAATTGTTACATGAGGCACAAACTAATTTATCTCAATGTTTTAGGTTTCAGGTCAAACGGAAATGAATATATCTTTAACAATGAGAAATTATGTTGACGATGTATTCCTAGCTTGCCTCGTTAAAGTTCACCTTCGGAATTTTATTTTTTTTTTTTTTTTATATATAAAAGACATCGATATTTATGGACTGACTCTGTATAGAAATGGTTTTGGCAAAAGGATAATTTTACTTCGAAATAAGAAAAAAAATTCCAATGAATACTGTTATTAACATAATGAGACGTAATTTCCGAAGCAGATAATGAATAGAAATGCAATTGGAGAAACTGATAAATTTCGGCTAAATAGAAGTGATTTGGCACAGAATCGTTCTCATTCTTTTCGCAAAAAAAGAACGTGATATTTAATTTTGAAAGAAAGGGAAATTACCTGTTGCCAGAATCGTGTTGGCTTGTTGTGATCAGATTTCCATCAGTTAGAAATAATTCAATTTTCTGGCTATTTACTTGGGTTTTGTCGAAAAATTTCAATTTGAATTGCTGTTATTAAGCTTAATGGATTTTCGATAACTCTTTTCTCGTATTTAACCTTGACCTGATGGCTCTTTTTTCTTAAAAAAAATGTTTAACTAACTTGTAACTACTTTAACAATTAGTTTAGCCGTTGGACTCGTAATAAAATAAAAATAAGATTTAATAAAATGAGCACAAAAACATGCTTAAGAAAATCCATAGAACATTCATTGCGTTAACGATGATATAAACGCATTTTTTTATAAGTTTGGAATGTTTATCTTTTAGTGTTTGTACATGTGCTAATGCTGTCCGAGATAAACAGACTAATTACTGAAATCAATGACAATCAAACATTTTTGAATTGCAATTCTATTACGAACTGAGCATTTTTTTTTTTTTGGTGTGTTATAAATGTCTACATTTAATGACATTTCATCATTTAAAACCTATGTTTTCTACAGAAAAAATTGTATTTTATGTGTTTGTATCTGAATTAAATTGAATCCATTTATAGTTTTTAATCCACGTGACTCTCAATTCAATTTTTCGCTACCCTAAATGAAGTTACTACTCATAGATTGAAAACCACTGATTAAAATTATGAAGTTCAAGCAAACGTGCTTAAATATCACATTTTACACTCATGTCCATAAATTAAGGATAATTCAGAATCACACAGAAATTGATCTCTAAAATAAAAATTTCACCTGTGGAATGATCACATACATCTTGAAGAAGAATATGCAAATTACAGGAAACCACCAGATGGCGTGGATGGTACGTCACAATGACGAGAGTGTAAGAGAGGGGTATATAAGGAATGGTGCCAAAGAACAAAAATTGTTCACAAGCGCTGTGAAAGCCTTTCAGTGCAAAAACCGCATAGTTATGGCACAAAGGAGGCATTTGGATGATGTTTTACGTGGCAGAATTATCGGACGACTGGAATGTGGACGTACCCAGCTGGAAGTATCCGAGGAACTTGGAATCGCCCAGAGTGTCATCTCCAGGCTTTGGCAACGATTCCAAGATGCTGGTAATGTGAGTAGACGTTACAGCACAGGTCGCCCCCGAGTTACAACGCCGAATGAGGACCGCTATTTGGCAGTTACTGCCAAAAGAAACAGACGGAGTACAGCATCAGACCTGTCTCGTCAGCTCTCTTCAGCTACCGGTACGACAGTTTCAAGGCAGACCGTGTACAGACGCTTAGGGCACATTGGTCTATATGCTCGTAGGCCTGTCAGATGTGTTCCACTTACCGCAACTCACTGTCGCCTGCGATTAACCTGGAGTAGAGAGCATGCATTGTGGACACCGCAACAGTGGTCTTGTGTGATGTTTTCCGACGAGTCCAGGTTTAGTTTGGAGTCCGATTCTCGCCGGACATTCATCTGGAGAGCGCCAGGTACCCGTTACCACCAAGAGAACACCATTGAAAGACACCGTTACGGTGGTGCAGGATGGCTCGTTTGGGGAGGAATTATTCTTGGTTCCAGAACTGACCTGCATGTTCAGAGTGTAACGATGACAGGCCACATCTATCGGGATGTCATTCTGGAACAACATGTACGTTTGTTTCGGGGCGCCATGGGTGCTGAATTTGTGTTTATGGATGACAACGCCCGTCCTCACCGTGCAAACATTGTAGACGAATGCCTTCAATCGGAGGATATCACCCGTATGCATTGGCCAGCATACTCACCGGACTTGAATCCAATATAGCATGTGTGGGATATGCTTGGCCGACGAATTGCAGCCCGTCAACCCCCTCCCACCTGTCTACCGGAACTTCGGAGTGCATTGCTTGATGAGTGGTGTAATATTCCCCAAGATCAGATTGATCATTTGATACTCAGCATGCCTAGGCGTTGTCAGGCCTGTATTGCATCGTCCGGGAGACATACTCCGTGTTAACCATCCTACTAACCATGTTATACTGTTTTTTGTAAATAGGTTCTTTTTTTAATTTGGTCAAGGGAGTAAAACTTGCAATTTTTATTAATTATGTCAAACATATAGCATCTTTTCTGCTCTTTACTTTTTGTTTAATAAATAGACTTTACAAATAAGTCAAATTTGTTTTGCTTCTTTCTCTTTCTTTGCCTGAACTTCATTATCCTTAATTTATGGACATGAGTGTATTTCTGCGTAATGAACCTTTTTACATGCCACAGGAAGAAGTAATTTTAATGGTATACAATATTCAGCTAAAAATTTTGCTTTCACTGGAGAGTTAAAGCATCGAAACCTAAGCATAAACCGATTTTAAACGTAAATTTTTCATATCTTTGTCTTGTGCAGCTTAGACAAATTAAGCCTCAAAGAACCTGAAAATTATTGACGAAAGGTATTCTTTAGCACTGGATTTAGACTATAATAGAATTATAAATAAGCCTTGATATGCTCTAAGTGTTAATTGAAAGGAGATTTGAGCATGCCATTAGTTCGAGGCATAACTCTAATGCCGGAACTCTAATGGCCCACTTATTTCGATGAGAACATTCGTCCATTTTTTAAAAGAAGGACGTTCGGAAGATCTGTCACTCATTGGGAGAGCTTTGGATGGATGTAGATCATTGATTTGTCACAATGTACCTGCGAATCTTTGAAAGACAGGTTGAAATAAAGGGGGATCAACAACCTTTTGGGCATTAGGGATTAGAGGTTGCAAGTAACACAGGTTTTATGTTAGGGGAAATGCGGATGAAAGAGTGGGTAACTCGTCCTCTATTTAAGAATATGATATAACCTATCGAAATAATACATTTGAACGTGAGAAGACACTGTAAGGTGATTCATGAAAGTACAAAAAATAAAAATTCCTGCGATAGTCTTCAGTACGAAGTAACGACTTCGTAAATTCACACAATTGCATTTTATGGAGCAAAATAATCTCCTTCTCAGCGAATTACGTGTTCTCAATGAATAACAAGACGATAAATTAACGTTTATAATTCTTTATAATTCCTGGAGCTATAAAATAGGAGCTCTGATATGGCCTGCTTGACATTATATCGATTTTGGAGTGGGTATCCATAAACAAAAATAGGTGGTAAGAAGATTGGGGTAAAACTTTCTAATCAAGTGTGCTGATAATCACGTCTTTGGTCGCTTCTGCATATGAAGATGATTGTTATCTTAAATATCGATTATTCTTTCCTTGTTGACTAGTGCTAGCAGCCACATTTTGGAAGTATTGACAATAATGGAATTTCACTGGGGCAACTGGGGCACGAACTGTTTTGATTACCGGATAACAGAACAAAATTTTATACGTAATATTTTATAATAAGATGTACTGCGTTCCTAATTCAATATGTTTTATTCCTGAAGCAAAATGTGAATATAACTGTTCGTAGTATCAGTTATTTTGGGCTTGTTAAAGTATACCTGTTTGAAGTGATCGATTCATAAATCGCTTATAACTGAAATTATCGCTCAAATCACATAAATAAAGTGTTATTTTCTCATATTTTGGTGCATTATAAACTCATTAATGAAGAAGAGACAGGTGTAGCAGAGAGGCATATAAGAAAAAAGTCTCTATTACTTAGTGCTAATGCTTGAATGTAAAGTTCTAACTCTTCCACGACAAAATCTTAATGTCAAAATATTCATTCATCTCTTGAGCAGAAATTCTTCCGATTTTTGCAGATAGGACGAATGCAGATATTGTGGTAGGGCAGTCACATATTGACAAAAAAAGGCCACAACGTCAACTCAGCAAAAACATGTTTTCCTAGTTGACAATATTGATTGACCTCGTTGACATTGCACGGATATTGCACAAGAGAATCGTACCCCAGGCAAACATAATCTTCATTTTCAATCTTAAAGATAATAGATAAATAATCCTAAAATAGGAATTTTAATTGTTGTTTACGTAACTGATCTAAGAAAAATCTCATAACAGACCTACAACTGCTAATTAGAAATAATGAGAATGTAAATACGACTACCATGCTACGACTGGACTTATTTTTACCTGAACCATTTTCCCAATTCCTATTAAAAAAAGGATTGTCTTTTTTGAAGAAGAGCCTAAAATTAATGATAACAATCAAACTTTTAGTTTTCTTGACAATTGAAGTAAAAGTTTCATTATAATGAGCCATTCAACTGCAATCTTGTGACTAGTATTCAGCTTTATGGGAATTTAATTGCATCATTTTAGAAAAGAAGTTAGTTTTTAAGAAAGCACATTTTAGTCTCGAAAAGCTATTTTTAGTTTCCGCTTAACAAGATCTAAGCTGCATGGATCAGTTGACTATTATTTTTGTCACGTGCTCTTATATATACAGGTTGATTATAATTAAAGTTCCACTTTAAAACGATCAGAGAAGGAAAACTACTGGACCAAATGTTATCAAACTTGGTAATTGTGTAAAGGTGGTCATGGAATTTATTATACCCAGAAAAAAGGTTCAAAAATTCAACACCGGGGGCAAGAACGTATTTAAGGAGTAGGAGGTGTCCAGTTCTGAACCCCCCTACCCCCCCCCCCCCGAAAT
The DNA here is from genome assembly GCA_038373885.1 of Cheiracanthium punctorium. Taxonomy (NCBI): domain Eukaryota; kingdom Metazoa; phylum Arthropoda; class Arachnida; order Araneae; family Cheiracanthiidae; genus Cheiracanthium; species Cheiracanthium punctorium. The sequence goes on from JAWZYV010000368.1 coordinate 11,767, forward strand.
TTTGATTTTTTGTTACTAAAATGATAATGATAAAGTGTCGTTTTGAGAAAAATACTGCCTTTTTTTACCGTTTGGACCCCGTCCAAAAGGGTTTTCATGGGGAGGGGGAGTCGGACGCCTGCCCCCCCCCTTAAGTACGCCCTTGCCCCTAGTGTTGAATTTTTTGACTTTTTTTCCGCGGAAAATAAATTCCATGACCACCTTTACACAATTACCAAGTTTGATAACATTTGGTCCCGTAGTTTTCCTTTTCTGATTGTTTTCAAGTGGAACTTTAATTATAATCACCGAGACTAGAAAATACTTCCATTTAGTAATAGTTAAGGGGTTTCTTTGTCTACTCTAATAACAATACGATATTAACTTTTTTTCGTGATTTTTTTCTTGCTTGGCGGTTTTTTTCTGTTTTATTGTTTTTTTTTCAATCCCTTAGAACTAATAGTTTTTCTCTCTCGTCATTACATTTTAAGAGACAAAAAAAAGCCCGAAGGACAAACTTATTTGACATGACATTCTGAAAGAAGATTTTCCGTAAAAGGCCCCGTAAATGAATCTATCAATTAATCAGTCCGACAAAATTTGCGTTCTGGATATTAGATTTGTAAAGCAGAGTCTAAGTCAATGAAATATTTTTTCGTAGAGCACTTACTATCTTCAATTAGAGAAACCTGCACCCAGACATCCAGTTTGAGTAAATAACAAGAAAGATAAATCATGTAAAACGCATTGCTTATTCCAACACAATAATTTTGGGACGAATTTGGCGATGTATTGTATTTATCTGGCGAGATTTTAGTTTAGCGTTTAAGGCAAAGCGATACGAGGGCTATCTACCTAAGCGGGGATTCTTTGAATGCAGGATCTTTTTAAGGGCTTCCGACATGTAAATCGGTTAATTAGAGGCCGAGTTACGGATTTGCGATAGTTCCATCAAAATCGCCATACTTTAATGTTATCACATTAGGAATTTATATATTTCCCGATAAAAAATAAAAATATCGCCAACCTGGGTTTATTTCGCAAAACAATTTTCGTATCCTATTTGGCAATTTATCTCCAAAAGTCAGCAAGCTTGGCGACATTTGGCGCATTTTTTTGAGGGAGACACACGACCGTCTCGTTACTAACTATGAAGTAGACGAACTATATAATAGGATGTTAGTGCACTTGAAAGAGGTGAATGTCTGTAAAACTGCCATTCATAGTAATGCATAGGAATTCTTTTGAGTGCTCCTGTAGAAGAGCTATGAATGGCAGACGCACTTTGTTGGATGGATAGCTTTATGCTGGAATCCTTAATAACGTATATCAATTCTGTTTCTTTTGGAATAAAAAATAACATAAATATTATAAATTCCCGAATATCTCTAAATTATCCTTTAGAAAATGACTATCCATAATGCGTAATGTTTTTAAATTCTTTTGAGTACTCCTGTAAAAGAGTAAGTCCTATATGTGGAACTGTAAGTAGGAATAACATACATAAATTTCGTGGCAATCAATGCATATTTACGGCAGTTAGAGCACGGACAGACAGATAGACAAACCAATCGAAATCATAAACACTTTTCAACCTTGTAGGAGGGTGTTAAAATAACGTGTATAAATAGTCTATCTTGTTAGAATTACACAATTGCATAGACAGTTGCTGCTACAAATGGCTACACCAAAAACAATTTTACAGGCTTATTCTTCTCAAACTGAAACCTCTCTTTTTTTCCAAGCATGTTAACTTCAATATTCGGGAAAAAAAAAAAACAATCTGTTACTACACGAATCTATTTTTTTTTTTTTCTCATCACGGCCGTAATATGAAACGATTGTATTTCTTCACGTAGCATGCAAGTGTTCCTGAAATTCATCATAACGCGTTTAAGGAGGTTGAAGCGCTACAGAATTGTGCTAGATGATTTTTTTTCTTATTTTATCGGATTGTCTCTGGAATCACAATAAACTGAAGTAATTAATTTCCCGTTCTTTTAAAGCGGAAGAAAACGCGATTTATTTATTGCTGGCCCTGAAATCGAATGGAGATAAGCCAAGGTGACTGGCCTTGAAATGAAAAGCTTGGAAATAATGCACAGTGACAGCATAAAAGATGGTTGCACAATATGATTTGTATGTTTAAAATGAAATTCTGCACTGCTAATAAAGGACTAATTAAACTTGAACTGCAGAGATAACTATTTTTAATTTATTTATGCTCTTAGCTGTGCTAAGCACGAATCGTATTTGTTTTTCTGTATTTCATGTGCAATATATATCTGAATAAATGTAAAATATATTTTATTAAATGCTACATATGCAGTGCCAATTTTTTATGCTAATATGTAAAGCTAATAAAATGAAAAAAAGTTTAATATCATTATTTGTTCTCATACTGTTAGTGCTAAATATTATAAATTCTATTAATATTTCTAAATTATTTCATGCAGCAATTTTAATAAAATTCTTATTTATATCAATATATTGTCAGCTTCTCCAAAGAGTTTATAATATTATACGAATAATCAAGCGAATAAATGAAAACTTTTTCTATAGGGTGGTTCCTTGTGATGAATAATTTTATCTTCAGAGGAATTTAAATACCCCAATACAAGAAAATTAGCACAACCGTTTAGTGGTCCCTATATAATTCTTACTAAGTTTAATGATGTCAACTTGAAATAAATAAAGCAAATGTCAACAAGCTCTTGACAGCGGCGACAGCGGCCGTTACTTTTTTTTAGAATAGAGAGATACATTTACATAACGTGATCATTTATTTTTTCCTTCAAAACGGGGCATCTACTACTTTTTTGGCAATAGTGGATTTATATTCTTCCTCAAAACGGGGCATCTACTGCTTTTAAGGTAATAGTGTAGGGAGACGTAATTTGCAGGTCTGGGTACCTTTTAGTTGTTAAGAAACACGCAAAAAAGTTTGTGTTAGTGTTAATATCAAAATAAAATGAAAAAAAAAACTTTTCCAAAACACAAATATACTATTAAAAATAGTGCAAGACGCAGGTTTCGGGTGGTTCAAGGGGTAGGCCCTTCTTCGACTTTGAAAACCAGAGTGAAAATGGAAAATAATGTGGAGATCGGGGGGGGGGGGGTAAGCAAAAGAAGAACATGACTTTAAATAAAGAAATAAAAATCAAATAAATTGAAATTGTTCACAAAAAAGAACAAACACGAAAACAATAGGGCGTTTTCTTTGCGTCTCGAGAGAGGAGGGAGGGAGGTCGGGTTTCTTTTTAGAGACACTGCCGTTGGATGGTTTTAGATTTTTAGTGGCATTTATTGAAATCGTTACCGTGGTTTGCTCTCTTTCTAAAAACGGGACATTGCAGGGGCATTTTCTAAAGAACGGGAAATGACGGTGTCCCCAAGCTGTGCTTGCGGACAACGGGACAAGCCACCTAAATAGGGGACGTATGGTCACCTTATACATACACCCAGAACTCTTCTGTGCCCATAGAATAAATACCACTGACATTATTCAATGTGGCCAATTGATTCCACTCGTTTAGTGCTGCATCGGTATGACCTACTACGCTTCTAAAGTGAACTAGTGCCTCTGAAATCTCATCTTTTACGATAAACACACATAGAAAAAAAATACCACCCTCATCTAAATTAATAGATCGCTGTTTTGTGCGTCCCAAATATAGAAGAATAGATCTTAGACTTATGTGTGTAGGTGATACAACAACTGTTATAGCCGAAATGGTCGAGACTTTCTAGTAGTATTCTGGCTAATCACCGCAAAATGACTAGTTTTTGTTACGAGAAATAATCTTTCGATTTCTGGAGAACATGAATAACCCGCTAGCGTACGAAGTGATTGACAGATATTTTCATTTGGGTACATAGAGGAGGGATCTAAAAATTAGATAACTGGGTTCAGAAGTGACTCGTTCTATGATTGAGTATTTCCACGGAGTACATCCTAACTAATATTATAAATGCGAAAGTGAGTTTGTTTGTTTGTTTGTTTATGACGCTTTCACGCCTAAACCGCTGAATCGATTAGGATGCATTTAGGTTTAGATATAGATGGGACCCTGGAGTTGGTTATAGGCTACTTTGAATTTTAGATTTTTAATTACTTTTTTAATTATTAATTAAAAACCGTTTTTACGTTGCCATGCTTGGCGAGTTTCGCCCGTATCAATCAAATGATTCATGTTTTGTGCTAACAAGAATGCTATTGCTTCAATAAAGAAGCGCGTGCGTGCATCTGAAAAACATTAAATTCCACGGAAATTATGCCAGTTTTATGCCAAATCTATCTATCAATAATAATAAAAATAAATGTTCTCCAGACAAATCTACAGAAAGCAGAGCTTTGAAAATTTGACCATAGAAGCCCATGACTGTGCACCCGAGGCTCAGAATGTTGAAATTTTAAATACTTTTCTAATTATTAATTAAAAACCGTTTTATCGCCCGCACAAAATGATTTATGCTTTTGAAATAAAGCTGAAATTCTATTTTCAGATAAACATGCATTTGAAAAACATGAAATGGTATGGAAATTATGTTGATTTTACGCCAAATTAAAAAGCATTAGAAAGAAAAGTCCGAATGTGTTTCTTAAACTTCATGAATTTCCACATCCTACCAATAATATAAAAAATCGGCTGTTCGAGCCTCGTCAGGGGGAGATCCCCCTGAACCCCCCTAATTTTTTAGTTTTATCATTGCCATATTAAAACTATATTAATTAACTTGGCATTTGATCGCTCATCTTTCGCGTATTTCGCCTGGTAACCCTATGTTGAAATTTTTGAGTGTAACCTATTTATAGAAAAATACATGTGTTGCATATTCTACAGCTTACGAAATATTGTAACAATAGATTAAAGCTGTTGTGAACTAATAAATTTGAATATATGTAAAAAATACATGTGGAGCATATTCTACAGCTTACGAAATAGTGTAACAATATCGAGACTAAAGATTGCTTTAATCTCGATATTAAAGCTGTTGTGAACTAATAGTATTTAAATACATGTAAAATTATGTCGCTTTTTTATGTAGCTTTATTATGTCGCATTTTTGGGACACATTTTTCAATAAGGGTATTGAGAGATAAAATGACATAGTCATTAAAAATGTGTACTTTTGTGTGTATAGATGTTTTTGACTGAATCACACACAAAAATGGTTGAATGGATTTGGAAAAATTTTTAATGAAGATAGCTTATGCCCTGGACTAACATACAGGCAACCTTTCAAGCATATAGCATAAATAATTCTTTTACAAAAACATTCAAAATAATTCTAATGTATTACGCTCTATGGAAATTTTATAGCTACTAAACCGATTTTTAAACTTAGTTACACTATTCTGAGTATTATTGTTTGTTTGTTTGTGGATTAAGACCGATTGACTGCACTAGGGTCCTAGGCCTATATGGGTTATTCCTCTGTGGGGAACTTTCTAAGGCATCCTAGCCCGTATTTAAGCGAGGTTTTGGAGAAAATCGCGAAAAACTGCGAGCGGCTAGGTCGACAGGCTCGACCAGGGGTTGAACCTGGCACTTCCAGCCTTCCAGTTTAGAGAGTAGAACTTCTTAGACACTGGTGGGACCCTGAATGTTACAGGTTACCTTTTATGCATATATCACAAATAGTTATTTTACAGGCATACTCATAAGAATTACATTACACTCTATGTGTATCTCTGTAAGTACTGAACCGATTCCAAAACTTTTTTCACTGTTAGTAAGCTACACTATTCTTGAGTATTATAGGCTAAAATTCATACATGTAGTGCAAATAGTTCCTTTACAGGAACACTCAAAATAATTCTAATACATTACGCTCTCTGGGTATCTCTGTAACTATAGAACCGATTCTAAAACTTTTTCGCTCTGAAAAAGCTGCACTATTCCTGATTAACGTAGGCTAAAATTCATGCTATAGCATAAATATTTCTTTCACAGGAACAACAAAACAGTTAGCAAATATTGTCGTAAATGTATTCGCCAAATGCCAGAAAAAAATCTAAATTTAGTAACTCTGCTTACTCTCATATTTTAAATGAAGTATACTACCACGCATTATACTTCATATAAAATAAGTAAAAAGCAAATAATATTTAAATGCAGTTTCTTTTGTCGCAAACATATGTGTTATTCACACATGCTTCATTTCTTTTAGGACCTAACTCTAAAGCCGACGCGGACGAAGTCGCGGGTAGCAGCTAGTAGATTCATAAATTCTGGTTCCACCAATTATTTTCTAGATATGAGAGGTATATTTTTTTCAGTGCATTGAAATAGTTGGACTAAATATACTAGCTTGGTGCAAAATTTTAAAGTTCTAAAAAGCCTCGATTTCATTTCCCCCCCTCCTGAAAATTCCCCCTAAATCTGGGGGATACCTCCCAATCTGGCATCACTGAGATCATATTGTGTATAATCATATAGGCCAAAGTTGGATGGCAATCTGTTCACCCGCTTCAGTAACAAAATGTTGTTTGTAACGAAAGTTTGACAATAACCTCCCAGCTTTTATTAAAATTTCTGGAGTACTGAATTATGCAGACACTATCCGAATACTTATATACCTAACACTGGTGTAAATAGTTGAAAGATCGGAATCCAGAAAGTTCCATGAGCCAGCTGCTATGTCAAGACAGAGCTTGTATTTTCTAGAAAATCACAGAACAATCTTCGCAATACAATTCACATGAATTCAAAAGCAGCGATTGAATGGATAACTCTCGTTCGAACACAACGGCTCCTACAAGAAGAGTCATTCTCATAATAGGGCTATCACACTGAGAAAAATCCGACCAACTTTCCTTACAAATCAAGTTTCCGGTCGATTTTCTCCGCTGTTACCTTGACAACCGCGAACTCCAACTTTTTCCTTTCCGAAGGAAAAAATCCGAGTCGGACGAAATTTCGGCCAATCAGAGTACTTCTTCCTGCTACGTCATAAGCAATTTCGAGCAATGTCAACTATGTTCGAAGCTTGGCAGCTTGTCTCGATGTCAGAATCACGTGTAAATAAAATTATGGCCGCGTTCAAGTGGACTTTGGAATTAGAGATTGCTGCCCATCCGATGCTGCCGAAATTGCTGCCGATGCGATGTAAATATACCAACGCACGATATGTAAAATAAGAACCTGCAGGCCAAATCAGCGATGCGATGACTATTTGACGTCGGAGGGAGTTTGTTTACTTTTGCAACCCTTAAAGATAACCACGCCTTCAAGTCCGTCGGAAAAGTTGGTCCAGCGCGAAGTTGCTCGGATTTTCCCTTTAGTGTGATAAGGCCATTAGACGTCTCTCCAATTTTCTACGCTTTTAGTATGCAAGAAATTTCTATATTTTATTAGCTCGAACGCTTTATATTATAGCTGTAAGGAAAGGAAAATATTCGGCACCATGCACAAAATATCGCCCCATACCGTCAAAGTTGGAGACTTTTTGCGAAATGCTGTTAAATTCTGCGCCAGAAATAAATAATCAAAACTGAAACCAGCTTGGCATTGTAGTCAATGCTTAGATAAATCTCCGAGCCTAATATTATCAAGCAATGGGAAATTTAACGAATAATATCTCTCGTTCTGATTAACTAGTTTGCATGCAAAATTTAATCCCTTGACCTCTAGACCATCAATTTTAGACCAAACTGAAACCCAGAAAAGGAGATCATTCTGAAAATTCGTAACAGTATATAAACTATTGGATAACTAGCACTATTAGCCATCTCCGTTATTTGCAGTAACACAAAGAAATAAAACAGGCATTTCCCCTAAATAGATCTATACCAAGTGTTCTTTAATTGCAGTTGATTATGAACTAGTAAATTGGGAAAATTGTGCAAAATAGCCTTACTACCTGTGTCACTGTGACAGTAAGCTCGTTATACGATTTTGCTCGATTTCCCTAAAATATTCTGGAGCTTATTAGAAAGAACCTTTTTTTTATTTTCACAAGGTTTGTAAGATAAAGAAACATTAAAAAAAGAAAAGAAAATACCGCCTGATAGTAAAAAAAAACGTACAATTTTTATAGAATGTGAAGGACTCGAATAAAACGGCATTCATTATGTATTAACATTATGATCTAGTTAATAACTTATGATGTATGATTTCAACTAATTTGTAAATTGCTTAATAAGTGCAGCTGGGTTCTAGGCGAAAAGAAAAAGAAAACCACAAATGTAAAAGTAGATTAACTTTACCATGAGTACCAATTGCAGTTAGCATTTATTAAAAAGAAAAAAAAAATTACGATGTTCTTATGGCTTCATGTAATACTGCGAATTCCCCGAGCGAAAAAAAAAAAGTGATTTTGGTGAAGTGAATTAATAGGTACGTATTCATAATGTAACATTAGCGTGAAGCGTTTGACCTCACAAAAAAAAAGGAAAAAGGAAAAGAAATCTGTCTTAGAGAAATCAGACATAAGGAGATCACTCAGTGTAGACGCCCAAGTTATATAACATTTTAGAGATACCTTGGAGTGCTGTTTGTGTTAAATCAGATCAATTCGCGATCTATTTCCAATCCCCCCCCACCTTTTTCTTTTTCAAATGAGGGTAAGTCATTTTAAATTTTCACGGATAACCTGAATTCCACAAATGTATTAAACCTACAGTAACCTTCATAAATTTCAGTAACATTTGATATTTCATATCGAATAAATGAACAAAAAATTTAACTAAAACCATATTATACCACATTAACTTCGGGACGGCTAATGCTATATTCATGAAAGTGGTGTCTATGTATACTAAAGTAGCCATGTGATACTGAATGAAACCGCCTACGGCGCCATCTGGGGGAAAACTGCGGAGTTAGCATTCCTATCCCGAAAGCTCGTAAAGTTAGACTTAACGAGTTAGGGTAAAAAAGTGATTTTAAAAAATTGTAGAGTCTCATCAATTTAATACGAAAAGAAACCTTGCGGACATTAATGTGAAAAATAAAAAGATTGGAAC